>CM059197.1:52290378-52347878 GCA_030323885.1 Branchipolynoe longqiensis
CGAGGCGTTGATGCCTGTGTCAGTCAGTAACTGCCATTTTAATCCTGGAATTAATCCTGGTAGACTTTTCTCCTGATGAGGCAAAGATTGAATCGTTGGGGTTTTACGCCACAGCCACATCTGAAGTACTACCAAATCAGTATATCCTCATGAAAATGATCCACAAAATCCCAGTATTCCTTAATTTCAGCTTTATACATAATGCCTTCCGCTTTGCCATCTGGACAATTTTGAGTTTTTAATGGTGCGTACCGTGCGAGAAGACAGTTCGAATACTTTATGTGCTTCACCGTCAAACTTAATGACAGCTTTAACCTTTCATAAGAGATATATCCTTCAATATAAATCCATATAGAATCCATCGGTAAAGCATCTACCCTGACATCATGGATAAGTCTGAATAAACTTGCTTTCACCATTAGACAGTCGGTTGATAGAAAGCCTTAGCCTACACTTTTACCGACCCAAGGGATTTTTAAAGTTGCATAGTCCAATGCTTTTGAGTTTTTGCTATTTTCTGAGATAAATATATTATACTAATCGTTATAATCTACTTTGCTTTAGTTTGAAGTAACTTTGATTTTAAATGGCTAAGTTTGGAGATATTTGAAGTCAAAACATGCCAAAATAATTTTGGCAAGCACGCCAAAACTCTGACACCATAGACTTCAGTAGTAACCCTTTCTATTAATTGACTTATTATGCCCTTCTATGCAGCAACAAATGCTTAATAAGTGCACCAGAGTCTAAGTTGAAAATGTATAATCAACTTCTAGATAAGTGCTTTGGTTTTTAAAAGTTGATGTTTTCATCGGACTGCAACTTTAACCTCCCACACCACATAGACATGGTATGAGAGCAACTGGCCTTTTATGGTGCTATAAGTTATTCACAGCGGTGGAAGCCCAAATTGTCAGAGGTGGAGGCACGGGGAATCGAACCACCAACCGTCAGATTAGGAATCAGATACTCTAACCACTCCGCCACAGAGAACACCACGATAGTGCTGACAGCTATACAAAAACAAATTCAAAAGAGGATGGAGTATGTAAGGGGCTGCATGCAGGCTATAGATGTGGGGCTACATCCATGATATAGGACTTTATAAAAATACACATGCTCCCTTATTCACTGCCACCAATGGCAATGACATGCCTGACATTGCCATGCAATGCCATGCCTGACATTGCCATCTCCATCCCCCGGCTACTACTAGTACGGGGTATTCACACCAGGGGGCGACCGACGCACGCACAAATCCATATCTTTTTCCTTTTCTTTTTAATATTGAAAATAACCAGCAAATCGTATTTCTGTCACACGTTGTTTAATATGTATTTAATATCTACCCCCAACCCCGCGTAGTTAAATAAAACAAAACTTTCCTTTCAATATTTGCCCCCAACAATTTACTAACATATATGTTCATGCATATGCATATTCATACGTGCAAGTTCATCTGAGTATACCCAAGAACAGGACCTGAAGCGGTGGCAGAATCAGTAGAGCGCAAGCTTCCTGTGCGGAAGGTCATGAGTTCAATTCCCGCTCGAGTCAAACCAATGACTTACAAAATTGGTAGTTGTTGCTTCCTATCCTGGCGTTTGGCATGAATAGGACAGGGCAAGGACCAGTTAGCTCAGTGTCAGGATAATATGACTGAATGGGATATCAGGTCATGGTGCTGGTGGCCTGGTCTCCCAGTGGGGCAGCACTATAAACTCGCCATAAGGGTCACAAGTCGGTACCCATCCTGATATAGCCTTAGACGATCCCAGGACGTAAAACTCCAAAAACCAAATCACCCAAGAACAGGAAGAGTCTGGTAGTGTTTAGTACCACTGACCCATTAGGCACCACTTATTAATAAACCACTGACCAAAACTGCGCACACATGCACACACAACTGTGTGGCATATAATGTACCTAATCTATATTACTGACGAAATTGACTCGTGTAAAATAACAAATTGGAATAAATCTATAAAAGCAGACGTCACGTGACTTGAAATATTGCATGTAAACAGTTGTTTTCTCCGAGTAGTCGTTCAGTTTTGTGAGGTGATATTTTTTCACATTTAAATGTTGAAATAGTTTTTCTGTTTTTATCGCTGTGATGACATTTGCCACCACCATGGCGCTAAATAAACCAGTCACTCGGTGTTCTTTTCTACTTAAAACAATAATTCTTTGCGATTTATTGATGCAACGCGTGCAGACAGGGGAGCACCACATCAGCGTTTTAGCAGTGAGCACGCGTGGACATGCGCACTGCACACGGAAACGTGCAATCATTGCAGGGATACCGTGCACAGCTGATTACTAACAAATAAACGACTAGATAGTTGCTGGAGGTTTACGTCCTGGCAACATCTAAGGTCATATCACAACGGGTACCGACTTGTGACTGTGGACTCATGGTGACTTTATAGTGCTGCTCCAGTGGGAAATCAGGCCACCAGCACCATGACCTGATATGCCACTCAGTCACATTATCCAGACACTGAGCTAACTGGTCCTTGCCCTATCCTATTAATGCTGAGCGCCAGGCTAGGAGGCGACAAGTATCAATTTTGTAAGTCATTTGTTTGACTCAACCTGGAAATTGAACTCCCGAACTCCTGCATGGGAGGCTTGCGCTCTACCGATTCGGCCACTGCGCCTGGTAATGAATAAATGATGATCTACACAAGCACACACACACACACATACACACAAACACGCACACTCACACACACACACATACACAGAACAATAAAAACATGGCCTCAACCTGCATAGGTAATCCTTTATTAAACACAATGTCCTTTGCGAGGAAGTCAAATAACATTGCCACACAAGAGCTTTCTGTGGAATTTTTAATCAATAGGAAATAATATTGGTGAATTGCTAATGAAGAGGCATCAGGTATGTAGATATCAGTGGCACGCTGTATACGGAGGGAAGGTCGGTCTTGTAGTTGTATGAAGAATCAACAGTGTATTACTTTGATTATTTATATTTCCCACTTTTAGTGATTAGAATAAAACTCTGAAACCAAAGAAGAAAAACTCACGTACCCAAACGGGAGAGTTAATAGAAGGTCTTAATAATAGTATACCCTGATAGAAACAAGCACAATTTTTCACTTGTTCATAAATGTTTACTGTATAGCTTTCCCACAAGCCTACATATTTGGCGCAAATCCAACAAAGACCATGACGCCATTAAGGAATAATAACTGTAGAGATGTCATTAAAACATAATAATTAATTGTTTAATTTATGTTGTGCAACTAGCCGCCATGAGATGCTTGAGTCTGATTCACGGTTAGCGTGTGGAACCAGCTCCCTGCCCTTCCGGTTTCCACGGCAACGTGGGAGGGGTGAGCTGATCCTTTCTGCTTACCACAGCGGCAGGTCGAATCTACGTCTTGTCTCCTCCAAGACTTTGACAACCTGTGTCCCCACCCTCTAACAGCGAACCAGCATGCCTTGCGGTTGTGACGTCAGACGACACTAATTACCGTCTGCTATCGCTACGAACGCCCTGTATTCATCGGTTGCCGTACCGGACGCGGTGGCCGAATGCGGAAGGTCGGGAGTTCAATTACCGGTCGAGTCAAATCAATGACCTACACGTCAGGTGCTCAGCATTATTAGGATAGGGCAAGGGCTGGTTGGTTCAGTTTCAGGATAATGTGACTGAGTGGGATATCAGGTCATGGTCATGGTGCTGGTGGCCTGGTCTCCAAGTGGTGCAGCACTATAAAGTCGCCATGAGTGAGCACTGTCACAATTCGGTACCCGTCCTGATATTACCGTAGATGTTGCCAGAACGTAAAACTCCAACCAACCATCTAAAAGCAAAGCAGCATGCACTATAACGGTTGTAACGTCACGAGCCACTAATTACCGTCTGCTCTCACTACGAACGGGACATATTCACAGGCTGCTTACTGAACGTATGAGGGCAGTTTCCGTCGAAGAGCAGACGACAATTCCTCATGGTAGGTTGGTTGGTTGGTTGGTTGGTTGTGGGAATTGTACGTCTTGACAACATCTGAGGTCATATCAGGACGGGTGTCGATTTGTGACAGTGCGAACTCATGACGACTTTATAGTGCTGCCCCATTGGAAAATCAGACAGCCAGCACCATGGCGCGATATCCGACTCAGTCACATTATCTTGACACCGAGCCAAACAGTCCTTGCCCCTATCATATTAATGCCCAGCGCCAGGCTAGGAAGCGACAAGTATAAATTGTAAAGTCATTGGTTTGACTTGACCAGGGTTCGAATCCATGAGTTCGAATCCCACGATCTACCAAAAATGGAGACGGACGCTCAACTCATTCGGCCATCCCGTCTGGTTGCTATGACTACGAACGCATCGTATTCACCGGCTGCTTACTGAGCTATGCGCATTATGAGGCTAGTTTTAGTCGAAGAGCAGACGACAATCCTTCATGGAAGGCAAACAAATGGTACTAGTTACGAGAGTATGGTGAAACATAACAGACCACAAGGTGCATTCATAATCAGGGATGAAAGTGGTCTCCGGGAAGAAAAGCGGAAATGCGGATATTCTCCCATAGGTTTAGCATTGTCAGGGAATCGCGGAAAATTCCCGGAAGTCGGGTTTCATATATATTGGTATACACTGATAGTGCTGCGCAGTTTGAAGCATTTAGTAGTAGTACACGCTGATAGTGCTGCGGCGTCAGCACCACATATTAGTATATGCTGATGGTGCAGCAGCGTAAAACAACGTATTAGTATACACTTATAGTGCTGCGGCGTTTGAACAAAGTATTAGTATACACTTATAGCAACAGGAAAAATCCAGGAAATCCGCCAAATCGTGGAGATCTTTCATCCCTGCATACTGCACGTGTACTACACCACACTGCACGCCATGGTATGATGCAGACGGACGCATTAGGCAAGATAAAGACACCCACCCCACTGCCCCAACCCCATCCACAACACACCATCCTCCACTCCTGCTCTCCTTCCGCTCCCATACCCCGCTCCCAGTTACCTGACGCATATTTATTCTGGTTATCTTGCTTTCTCTTTCTGTTACATACATATACAGTAAAACCTCTGTAAATCGACCGACCATGGGACCGACTTTAAGTGGTCCATTTAGGGAGGGGGTCGGTTTAGAGTTAGAATATCTTTACAATGGTATTGTCGGGACCCAAATAAAGCGATCGATATAGGGGAGTGGTCGATCTGTGGAGGGGTCGGTTGTATGTAACAACATCTATGTGTATTTAAGTATACATACCCATACATACACCCGTCCTGATATGACCATAGATGTTGCCAGGATATAAAACTCCAACAGCCAAGCAAGCATACATACACATACATACAAACATGCATGGGGTCAGAGGATGGGAAGGAGGGAGAGGGGAGTGGGGGAATGGGGGGGAGGGGGAGGGAGAGGGGAGGGGAGGGGGGATTGAGGTGATGGGAAGTGAGGAGAGGTAGGTGAGGTGAGGGGAAGGGAGGGGAGGGGAGGGAGGGGAGGGGAGGGGAGGGGAAATGGATGGGAGGGGGATGCGAAGGGGCGGGGGGAGAGCGGGGATGGGGGTAGGGGAGGGTGAGGGGAGCGGAGATGAGGGGAGGGGAGGGGAGGGGAGGGGAGGGGAGGGGAGGGGAGGGGAGGGGAGGGGAGGGGAGGGGAGGGGAGGGGAGGGGAGGGAAGGGGAGGTAGGGGAGGAGGGGAGGAGGGGGGAGGAGGGGGGGGGGAGGGGAGGAGGGAGGGGAGGGAGGAGGGAGGGGATGCGGAGGGAAGGGATGGGAGGAGGGAGGGGAGGGAGGAGGGAGGATGGAGGAGGGAGGGGAGGGAAGGGAAGGGGATGAGGAGGTACGGGTAGGGGCGTGTTGTGTGCGTGTTTATGTATGTTTGTGATTTCCTGACAAATTACAGAAATAACTGTTTTAGAGAGACCAAAAAATGAACAAAAATCCCCCGCGAAACATAAATGAAATACACAAAGCTACAATATGACAGATGTGAATTGTGTGAACATATCCGGTTGTCTATTGCATACACCCCCCCCCCCCTCCTCACTTCCCATCACCTCAATCCCCCCTCCCCTCCCCTCTCCCTCCCCCTCCCCCCATTCTTCCCGGAGACCACTTTCATCCCTGAGTATGAATGCACCTTGTGGTCCCAAAGCACACATGTCTGTATTTACAATTGTACATCAGGTTTAACAACACGCACAGAAAATGTGTCCGGTTGTGTGACTGGCCATGCACAAATTTGGTGACTAATTCTTTTCATGATGAAATTATTTAAAGGTGCATAGTCCAACAAAAGCATTACATTTTCAAAACCAAAACAATTACCTAGATTTGATCCTAGATATTTAACTTAGATACTGATGCACATATTAAGCATTTGTTTCCGCATAGAAGGGGATGCTGAGGCAATTTAATATAACCTGTTACTGTTTACGCCCATGGTGCCGTCAGAGTTTTGACATGCATGCCAAAATTAATTCTGAATGTTTGCACTTCAAATATCTTCAAAGATAGCCATTTAAAATCAAAGTTATTTCAAACTAAAGTAAAGTAGACTATAACATTACCAATCGATTCAGAAAAGTGACAGAAATTCAAAACCATCTATGCAACTGTAGTAGTCTGTACATGAGCTCCACTACCATGCGGTGGCGGGAGACACTACGCCGCCCACCTATGCAGTTACACTGAACTGCGCTAGGTGATGGCATGCTAGCCACCAGGCAGGGCCCCGACTGGATTGCCCTCTACTGCATGTGGCTAGGACACCCCCACCCCCCACCCACCTATAGAGGCGATGTGGGACCTGGTGATAGCGTTCCTTGCTTCATTGAACATGTTCTGACAAATTACATGCGGTGTACCCTCTGGGTGTGTCAAATTACATCACGGTCCGTATTTTCCACACACCTTCAACTAGCATAGTCCGGTGGCTTTGAGTTTCTGTCATTTTCTGAGATAAATATATTATGTTGTTCATTATAATTTACCTAAAGCTAGGATTCCTTACACGCGGTATGCGAATGCGGCAAAAAATCGAAACGCCTTGAAGTCAATGGGCTGCAACCCTTAAGGCTGCATTCCATATAAGCGTAATGCGTAATGCGTTATGCGTTACGCGTTATGCGTTATGCGAATGCCAGCATTCCATATACGCGTAATGCGTATTGCGTATTGCGTTATGCGTTATGGAGTGAAGTATATAAAAAGTATATAAAAAGTGTGTGTGACTCTGTGTCTCTGTGTGTGTCTGTGTCTCCGTGTCTCTGTGTGTGTCTCTGTGTGTGTGACTCTGGTCTCTGTGTGTGTCTCTATGTGTGTGTCTGTGTCTCTGTGTCTCTGACAAAGAGACACACACAGACACATATACACACACAGACACACACAGAGACACACACAGAGACACAACACAGAGACATGCACACACAGACACACACAGAGACACACACAGAGACATACACACAGACACAGAGACACAGACACAGAGACACACACAGAGACACACACACAGAGACACAGATACACACACAGAGACACACACAGAGACACACACACACAGAATAGGACGGTCCAAACATGGCTCAGTTTAGCTTGCTTAGAGGGATGTTAGGACCGTCCCAAATATGAAGACTGCTTCCTAACAGGTCCGCTGCATAAACCTACATGTTATGCAGTGAAGTATATAAAAAGTATATAAAAAGTGTGTGTGACTCTGTGTGTCTGTGTGTGTCTCTATGTGTGTGTCTGTGTCTCTGTGTCTCTGACAAAGAGACACACACAGACACATATACACACACAGAGACACACACAGACACACACACAGAGACACACACACAGACACAGACACACACACACAGACACACACACAGACACACACACAGACACAGAGACACAGACAGAGACACAACACAGAGACACACACAGAGACACACACACAGACACAGACACACACACAGAGACACACAGACACACACACAGAGACACACACAGAGACACAGAGACACATACACAGACACACACAGAGACACACACAGACACAGAGACACACACACAGACACAGACACACACACACAGAGACACACACACACAGAAACACAGAGACACACACACAGAGACACACACACACAGACACAACACAGAGACACACACACACAGACACACACACAGACACACACACAGACACACACAGACACAGAGACACACACAGACACAGAGACACACACAGACACACACATAGACACAGAGACACACACAGAAACACAGAAATGAGAAATATAAAGAATGGACGGTGCAAACATGTAGGTTTATGCGCGGACCTGTTAGGAAGCAGTCTTCATGAGAAATATGAAGAATGGGACGGTGCAAACATGTAGGTTTATGCGGCGGACCTGTTAGGAAGCAGTCTTCATGAGAAATATGAAGAATGGGACGGTCCAAACATGGCTCAGTTTAGCTTGCTTTGAAGGATGTTAGGACCGTCCCAAATATGAAGACTGCTTCATATTTCTCATGAAGACCAGCTGTCCGTAATTATCAGTCGCCTCCTCCAGCCTTATATCAATGGACAGATGCGACTGATGCTTTTCTATTCGCAGCACCTTTACGCATTACGCATTACGCACCGATCGCTACATGGAGCGATCGGGATAATGGATTTTATTCGCATTCGCATTCGCATTACGCATTACGCGTATATGGAATGTAGCTCATAGGTTTCAAGGCGTTTCGATTTTTTGTCGCATTCGCATTCGCATTCGCATTACGCATTACGCGTATATGGAATGCGCCCTTTACACGCGGAATGCGAATGCGAATGCGACAACTCGATCGGTCCCTGTAGTGATCGGTGCGGCATGCGGTATGCGTCAAGCTGGGTGCGAATAGAAACCTGAGTCTGATGTGTCCATTAGTTTAAAACCAGGAGAGGCGACTGAGCATTACGGAACAGTCACGCACAGGGGTGCTGATTGGAAACACATGGTGAGCTGGGCACCCGGGAGACAGACGGTTACGGGAAAGCTAAAAATGCTACCATATGCACAGAAATATGAATACGTATCTATAATTTGGTTATAATAAAGGTAGGAACCCCCATGTGACCTACGAAAAAGGTACATAGATATAAATCCAATATTTGGTCATATACAGTGCAGTAAGGTGTATACTTGTTTATTTTTATTTTTTAAATATAGCCAGTCATGTGCCGCATGCCCCATACCGCGTAGAAGGAATCTTCCCATTCGCATGCCGCATGCCGCATACCGCGTAGAAGGAATCTCAGCTTTACTCCAGTTTGAAGTGACCGTATTTTAAACTGACTAACTTAGGAGAGATCTGGTATGTAAATATACACAATTAATGTTGGTGTCCTCTATCTAACCCCCATAGACTTCAGCAGTAATAGCTCCCATTAAATTAACCCATTTTGCCCTTCTTTGTAACAACAAGTACTTAGTAAGTGCACCAGTATCTAAGTTGGATATGTAGGTTCAAATCTAGATAAGTGTTTTGCTTTGAAAATGCTATGTTCTCTGTGGTGGAGTGGTTAGAGTGTCTGACTTTTTTCTAGGTCAGACTCCTAATCTGAAGGTCGGTGGTTCGATTCCCCATGCCCCCACCTCTGCCACTTTGGATTTCCACCGCTCTGTATAACTTACAGCATCACAAAAGGCCAGTTGCTCTCATACCATGTCTATGTGGTGTGGGAGGTTAAAAATCCCTTGGGTCGGTAAAAGTGTAGGCTCGGGCTTTCTATCGACAAACTGTCTAATGGTGAAAACAAGTCTATTCAGGCTTATCCATAATAGGCAGTATAAATCTTCAAGAAAAGAATGCCTTTATCGAACTATGCAACTTTAATGAAATGACAAATTGACAATACCGCATTGATTAATTGTTTGGAATGTTAAATTGCCAATCGCTTCTATTACATTTTATTCCATGATTTAAACTATCAACCTATTTGAGTCCGTGGTGAGTGTCCCAATCATGAGACTATGTTTATTTGTTTGTTGGGGTTTTACGTCCTGGCAACATCTAAGGTCATATCGGGATCGGTACCGACTTGTGACAGTGCGCACGTATGGCAACTTTATAATGCTGCCCCACTGGGAAATCAGGCCACCGGCACCATGACACGATATCGCTCTCAGTCACATTATCCTGGCATTGAGCCAACCAGTCCTTGCCCTATCCTATTAATGCCGAGTGCCAGGCTAGGGAGTGACAAGAATCAATTTTAAAGTCATTGGTTTGACTCAACCGGTGATGAGATTGTGAAAGACCCGATTGCCCAGTACTACCACCAGAGGGTTCCCGAGAGATATTGCACAATTAACATCAGATTACCACGTTTGAGCCCTATCTATGTGTACCAGTTAATCAGCACAACCTCCCAGGGTGACTGCCCGGGGAAGTCGGGGTAATTAATCTTAATCGTCAATTAACACCAGTCGCAGTGATCATTAAATTGAAACGGCACGAGGCCAAACGCAGAGTGCTGCAGACAGTTTGCGTATACAGAGTTAGTTCTAAAATTATCGGTTTCCTATTCGTGAATGAAATTGTCAAAATTTCCTTCTTCCCCCCCCCCCCCCCCCCAGAAGCAATTGAAAATTGACCTTATAGTGTGTCACCAATGACATCACACGTTGGTATAGTATGAATGAATATTCAAATGACTCCAAGATGATAGTCGCCTCTAACAATGAACCATATGACCATGGCGCGGGGAATCGGAAATCCGAGAAAAATCGATTATTTCTAACACATCTAACAAAAATAATATCGAACTGGCCCCTTTATAATTTGTATTTCGTTCTGGTCCAAATATAAATATATATATATGGGTCATTCTTTAAAACTGGGCACCACATATTTGGTTTCCACATTACAATGCTCATAATTCGTTCTTTCTTTCATTGATTGCAAGTCAAATAATTAATGTATCCGCTGTGTATTAAGTATGTTAGCAATAGTACATTTATTGAAGCTATCCCAAGAAAGAAATTGAAAGTTTACTTATATGATTTTGTGCTAATGTGAAAAAGTGAAAATTTACACATTTACACCATGCATGTAGCCAAACTTTTTTTCAACTTATTTTTTTTCTTGTAAGTCATGACCTTGTCTGCTTAAGAGTAATCACTAAAATATTGTTTGACTATGTTGTATATGTTAAAATGAGGTTCTGGATGGGTCTTTGATTTTCATGTTACACGAGTGATATTAATTAATGTATTGCTCAATTTGTATAAGATCTAATTCAAAAAGTGAAATTCATTTTTTTCAACTCTGACATATGCAAAACATGCAAACCTTCATAGGACATTGGATTAGGCTATTATTCGGAAGGTTTTTTGCTATTATTTGGAAGGTTTTCACTTTTGGTTTCCATGTCACACTTTTTACCCAGTTTTAAAGAATGACCCATATATATATAATTACATCAACATGGGGATCGAGACTCACCACCCGCCTAGCTGTAACTATGGACGCTCGCCTCTAGCGCCATCTAGCGGAGCCTGGCCACACCACCCCATGACCGTTGGATTCCAACCGCCAGCCTCACTCAGTCCGGGTGATAGTTCCAGCCTTATTTTCGCCATCCCACCCACCCCAGCCAAGAACATTCATGAATATGTGGTAGGGTTGAGCGACCTGGAACTCTCATCGACGATGTCATGCTGCTCCTACTGGGCGGGGTTCGAACCCATTTGAATGCCACTGTGAATCAATAAAGATCCATAGATATGAGTCCCCTGTTTTGAATTACACTCAATCAGAATTGAATATCTGACTTAAACTTTGATAACTGGTCTTTATGCCCCACTGCTCACTGCCCTATCCTAATATTAACGCAGAGAACCCAGTAATGTTTGTTGGGCTTTTACATCCTAGCAACATCTATGGTCATATCAAGACGGGTGTCGACTTGTGACTGCGGACTCACAGCCACTTTATATAAAGTAATAGTGCTGTCCCACTGGCAGATCGGGCCGCCAGGACCACATCCCACTGAGTCACATATTCTGATACAGTACTCAGCTTTTGTCCTATCCTAGTACCAGGATAGGTAGTGATAAGGTTGCTTGTTGGAGTTTTACGTTCTGGTAACATCTAAGGTCATATCAGGACGGACGTAGCGATAAGTATTTGGTTTTACTCGGTCGGGATTCGAACCCACGACCTCCTGCACTTATTGATTCGGCCATCCCGTCTGGTGCCAGCAATGTAGCTCCATCACAAAGGATTAATTAGATTGGGAATGTCCACCTAAAGCGGGCAGTGGCAATAGACTTTAGAAAAAATGGGGGGGGAAAAGTAATTAAAATTAATATCAGACTGCGCATGCGCTAAAAACGGCTTTGAGAGCAAAGCAAAGGCGTACGGCCATTGAGTTTGCCGATACGCGTAGGGCAAAACTTCGATTTTATTCAAAATTAATAGAAATACATAACCATTTGGCATAAACATGTATGCCCACATGCAATATAATGATCTGAAGAATATATCTAATACAAAACAAGGCATAGTTAAAATGTTGAGCTAAGGAACATACAATTCCACACAAAACAATCAGTCACTTTAAGGCTGATGTCCACATCACCATTATTAATTCTTGTTCTAAATATTAAAATGCCAAATGTGTCAACATACACTTGTTTCAGAGAAATATATAACCAATATCTGATTAACCCTACTCATTTTCTAGTTCTACATATGTCATTAACCATAGCGTATAAATAAAAATATGAATAAAATAAGAAAAACTGACTCTGGCTATGGCTCTAACACTAGTCTGAGTGCCCAGATTTGTCTAAATCTAAATGCACATGGCATAAGAGGTGCTGATTATATCGATGTAAATGCAATGCTGGATAAAAGATTATTATCTTAATTTATTATATATATTTTTTTCGTTGGTATTCTATGTTTCAAACAAATGCTGAGATGAGCTGAAACTAGCACATTTCATAGCTGCACCCAGTGGAGTAGCATGTGCCATGTGCTTCTCACGGGTTTGTTTTTCTTCCACGCATCCCACAATGCACCGCGTGGCTGGAATGGCAATGTAGTCTATGGCTACTTCAGAACAAACATTTAGCTCCATCACAAGGGATTAATTAGATTCGCCACTTCAGACCAAACATTGTCACGAGTTATCATCATTTTCTCCAAGATTACAAACAGACGTAACATGGACATGCTTTGTTATAATTCAACGAAACATTAATTAACATTAATTATTACAGAATTAACATTAATTATTACCTGAAGGAGCTAAAAACATATGAATTAAACGAATTGGAAGGCATAACCAATCATCCTGCATATGTACATTCTCCTCAGTCTAGGCTGTCAATGATTCAGGAGTTTTATTACGTGTGAACCCACATATTTTGACGTGTGACATGTATTGAAAAAAACGTCCTGACATGGCCTTAGATGTTGCCAGGACGTAAAACTCCCAACAACCAACCTGTAGTGAAAAAAAGAGCCGAGTCATAGTGACACATCAACAAAAATTGCTTACATTGTAATGCATACCATGAACTCATCACCATCATCATGCTGTCGGTCGCGATGCGACAAAGACTGCTTTCATTACTTGACTGCCGCTCTTGTGCAGTTGTACATTTCATGAAAGCTGCCTGCAAAAGTGTTGAAGTGCTGCTGGCTTTTGCAAGTTACCAGTGGCACTCTCTCGGGGAGCAAATAGAGGTTTCATACCGGCAAGAACATGTCAAGACAGGCGCAAAGATATTTGTCCCTGCAGTGGCTGGTCGGGAGATCCATACATCAACCGCCCTTAATGCTGCCACAGTGACATGGTTTTCTGTTTAGGGTTTGCTCCCTTAGCCTTCGGTTCTGTCAAGAACATGTACCACAAGGCAGTGGTTTACAACTCTGCAAGGCAGGGACGTCAAACTCCCTGAGGTTTTGCTATACCTGCAATACCTGCATACCATGAACTAGAGGTAGAATAAAACCGACGTTGAACAATATGCAAATTTAATCCACTACTTTCTCCAAATGACCCTTCGAAAAAGTGATGAGAGATGCCTCCTTTTGAATGAGTGATGGACTGATGCAGGTGTTGTCTTCAGTAGTCCACCCCCCCCCCCCATCTCACCAAGCACCCCCCTCCCCTACCAAGAATAGTTGGTTGGTGGAGTTTTACACCCTGCAACATCTAAGATCATATCAGGACGGGTACCGACTTGCAGTAGTGCACACTCATAGCGACTTTATAGTGCTGCCCCACTGGTATGGGACATCAGGCCGCCAGCACCATGACCTGATATCCCACTCAGCCACACTAGATTAGATTAGATTAGATTATATGCTCAGGCGAAGTCGCAGACTCCACCATTATCCTGACACTGAGCCAACCAGTCCTTGCCTCATCCTAATAATGCCGAGCACCTGGCGAGGAAGTGACAAGTATTAATTTTTAAGACATAGGTTTGACTCGACCATGATTCGAATAATATGTGTGCTCGAATCCCACGATCTACCAAAATGGGAGACGGACGCTCAACTCATTTGGCCATCCCGTCTGTTACCCAGAATGCAACCATAATTAAAGCACCCTCCCACTGCTAGCGATGTTGTAAAGAACCACACTCACTCTTCACAACAGGCCTTCAAAGCAAAGCGCTGTAGTGTAAGAACAAAGGAGCACTCAATTTATTTTGTACATGTATATAACAATTTCAAAACAGTTTTTTTTTTTTAAAGCCCACGGTGAATTAATTGTAATTGTTTTCTTTCTTTCTTTCTCTTTCTTTCTCCCTCTTTCCTTCTTTCTGTCTCTCTTCCTTTATTTCGATCTTACTTTCTTTCTTTTTCCTTCTTTCTTTCTCTCCTTCTTTCTTTCTTTCTTTCTTTCTTTCTTTCTTTCTTTCTTGGCAGTTACTGAGGGAACCTGGAATGGTGATATTGAGTAAACGAACCAATTATTATGAAGTTTTTTGGGGTGTTTTCTTTTTCTTTTTAGGGGGGGGGGGGTGCGGGGGGCGGTGGCGAGAACTGGGGCGTGAGATGAGAAGGTTCTCCTGGCTTCAAAGCATCATGGCGAGAGGGAAGCCAGGTTGGGGGGATTTTAGAGACAAATTGCTGGATCATTTTAATTCTATTTTTTCGTCGAAGTCCAAATTAAAATGATTGAATTTGTATTCATCACCACCATGGTAGTTGAGTTACAAGCCGTTAAAATTACAAGAAACTAAGTTTAGGATATGATGAAGCAGTTATTCCCTGATATGGTTGGTTATGGGGTTTTGGGCCCTTAGGGCATTTAGGATGAATATCGATCGAGGCAATATAGCATATATTATATAACTATTTCATCATTAGAAATAGATAGTTCAATATATTTTAACATAGGAGCCTGTCTCAAAAGGTGATGACTCTTTTCTTTTTTTGTGTCCACATAACGATTGAGACAAAATAGCACCGAAACGGTTACACTAAAAACACAAGGACATCTGCTTCAAATCAATATGTATTCTATTGGGATTATGAAACACCATAAATCAGTTTATCCTGAGCAAATGCATAAGCAGATAGTACGTTGATTGTTACAAAGTTTTGTCCCAAATTACTTAGTACCTATTGAGACAGCCTCATGTACATGGGACTGCTTGGCTCAGTGTCAGGATAATGTGACTGAGTGGGATATCAGGTCATTAGTGCTGGTGGCCTTGCTTCCCAGTGGGACAGCACTATAAATTCGCCATGAGTGCGCACTGTTACGAGTCGGTACCCGTCCTGATATGACCCTAGATGTTGCCAGGACGTAAAACTCCAACAATGTAAAGACAGTACACTACCTGGATAGTTGTAATTGAAAATAATGACCAGACCACAAACTATTCGGTGTAGCTATCTCAACATCTCAATAACCCCCGAATCAGATAGAAAAAGTTATTTTTGAGTATTATTATGCTTACACATAATTATTTAAACACAGGATAAAATCTGTCCTGTGAAGTGAATATGCAGATACAGTGAACTGGAATGACAGATCGTGCCGTGATTGTTATCCTGAGCCATATATACCCAATGAGTAATTATAAAATATTTACAATTCAAACCACAGAATTTGTCTATCGATGAACATGACCTGATTTCATCACATATCTTTTTCGAGCATGTGTTTGTTTCCTTAAAGAACAGTTTCTACGTTATCTGTATATCAGCTCCAGGGCTCATGGTTTTGTATTACATATTATTTGTTTATAAGAGGCAGTGGGAAGACAACCATTAATGGTTACACTGTTCCCACAATTCTATTGTGAACAGGTTAGTTTATGTTTGTAGAATATGCATGGAAATTGTGAATAAAAAAATGTCTAAAATGTCTAAGAAGTGTATCAGTTTCTGTCAATAACCATGTGCACTAAAAGATCTAATTTCCATTTACCTTTAGTCTTTTCTCCCAGTCAGGACTCTGAGATGAATAATACTATGCGTAAATTGGCATATTTGCAGAATGCAGCCAGCCATTTTTGGTCGAGCTAAGGATAGGTTTTTACCATTTTTAATTTCCTTAATTAGATTCGCAAGTCTGCATCCCCACTGGCATCATTATCGAATGTGGGTCACAGAGACAGAAGCAGAGATGTGATGTACATTCGTGTCAGCCACAATTACAACTCATTATCATTAACAGGTTGGAGAATCACCTCAGTGCCTTTAACTAGGAAAAAACGTGGGTTCAATCCATAGCCAAGTCAAACCAAAGGCTTACAAAAAATTATATTTCTTTCTATAAAGTAAACACATATATGGTCATTCTGACATATTTCTTGTGAGGAAACCTGCTGCCGCCACATAGGCTACACTTTCCAATAAGCAGTAAGCAGTATGCACTTTCCCACATACAGGACAGCACATACCACAGCCTTTGATGAACCAGTTGTGGACCACTGGTTGGAACGGACAATAGCCCAAACTGCAAATGGGTCCACTGAGTAGGATCGATAGGATGACTGACACCTTAATATGTGGACACTCCACTGCCTGAGCTATGTGCCGCTCCCCCAATTACCAACACTATTATTTCATTATCCATAACAATCTAAATGTGAATCTAAATATTCCAGATAGTTGGTTGGTTGGTCATTGGAGTTTTACATCCTGGCAACAATCTAAGGTCATATCAGGACGGGTACTGACTTGTGACAGTGCACACTCATGGTGACTTTATAGTGCTGCCCCACTGGAAGACCAGACCACCAGCACCGTGACCTCATATCCCACTCAAGTCACATTATCCTGACACTGAGCCAACCAGTCCTTGCCCTATCATATTAATGTCGAGCACCTGGCTAGGAAGCGACACATATCAGTCTTTAAGTCTCTGACTCGACCAGGGCTCGAACCAGTCGGTTCGAATCCTACGATCTACCAAAACAGGAGATCGACGCTCAACTTCTTCGGCCATCCTGTCTTCGGCCCATCAGCTAAAACCAATTCATATTGAGTAACCATTTACTACCTGCACAGCTTTCTATAGACAATGTGTAGTAAGTAGTCTATAATCAATACACATATATACTAATATGTTTATCATGACTCCCGTAAGACTTCTTTGTTTGTTGAGGCTTTACATTCTGGCAACATCTTAGGTCATATCAGGACAGGTAACTGTCGAAAGCCTGCTTTGAAATTGGACTGGAAATAACAGATTTTTTCAGAGAACTAAACAGCTTTCTCTCTCTTTTAAATGGGAAGTTCACTGGATTTGCATTCATCGACACAAGAAAGGTCGCTTTGATCCAAGTTTCAGGACTTTCCAGGCTTTTCAATGGTCCTTGCAAGAACTGAGTGAGAAATGACTAGTACTGTAAGTACCTTACAAGCCGTGCAAAGTGGACCCAGTCATGAAAATGACCAGCTGCCCGCCCCTAAATGATCCCACCAACACTGACAGATCCTCTATGAACCACATTCAGGTGAAGAACCCCAGCGGTGCAGAACCTAAACATTAACCCAACGTTAGGATGCGGGGAACAGACGTACCTTTAGGTAGCTCACAACACAGCGGCTCGTGTAGCTTCGGATCAGACAGAAAGGAGGACGGCTCCCACCTCCTGACCACGACACGAGAGGAGGAGAAAGGAACCAGGGTCGCCATTAACAAACAAACACCGTCTGCAAACCCACCAACTAGTCTCGCTAGAACTTAGAAGACAAGTGATGTGGACGCGGTGGCCGAATCAGTAGAGTGGAGGCTTCCCATGCGGAATGTCGGGAGTTTGTATCGCAGTCGAGTCAAAGCAATGACTTATAAAATTGATACTGATCGCTACCCGGCCTGGAGCTCGGTATTAATAGGATAGGACAAAGACCGATTTGCGCAGTATCAGGATAATGTGACTGTGTGGGACATCGGTCCATGGTACTGGCGGCCTGCTCTCCCAGTGGGGCAGCACTATAAAGTCACCATGAGTATGCACTGTCACAAGTCGGTACCTGTCCTGATATGACGTTAGATGTAGATAGGATGTAAAACAACAAGAGACGCCTGGCTAAGCACAGGCTTTTACATGGCGCATAATTTGACAGACCCTACTCACATCTCCACAACTCGATGAAATAAAACTAAGATTCCATATATATGTGGTATATGAATGCGAATGCTACAAAAAATGGAAAAGCATGTAAACGCATGGTGGTGCTTCCCTATATCCGGATGTGAATGCAAGTGCAAATGCGAATATGAATATGAATGTGAATGCGAATGCGAATGTGAATGCGAATGTGAATGCGAATGTGAACAGGTGAATGCGAATGCAAATGCATGGATGGCAAAGTGGATTGCCCAATGGACCGATTGGTGCGATTGCGAATGTGGATGCGGATGCGGATGCGGATGCGGATGTAAATGGCATGCTGCAGACCCTAAAACCTCTCTAAATCGACCGACCATGGGACCGACTTTAAGTGGTCCATTTAGGGAGGTGGTCGGTTTCGAGAGTTAGAATATCCTTACAATGGTATTGTTGGGACCCAAATAAAGCGATCGATATAGGGGAGTGGTCGATCTGTGGAGGGGTCGGTATAGAGAGGTTTTACTGTATATGGAACCTTCGCTAAAGGCAGAGTGGCCCTGTTCTTATGGAGTTTGCCGGCGAACGTTTTCGGCGCGAATAAAGCAGCGACCGAGAGAGATGCCCCGGCACGTTCGTGTCTTTTGATTCGCTGCTGAATGGCGCCGGCCGGCTGATGTCCGGCGTGTGACAAAGCTCATTGAGCACCAGCGGCTGGGTATCAGCCGGGTGCCCGTGACCGCTGGTACCCGGCCCGCTGACGTCCGGCGTGTGACAAAGCTCATTGAGCGCGGCGGGCCGGGTACCAGCGGTGCCCGTGACCGCTGGTTTGTCAGGCAGGGCCGCACGCCGACACTGACCACCTGAACCATGCTCACTCATACAATGACTGGCTGGCCGGGTTTGACTACAAAATCGCCGGGCCGGCGATTCGCCACCGAAATTACCCGGTTATTACAGTGAATGAGTTTAGGAGCAGATAGCGAGCGGCGGGAGGTGGCGCCACCGTCAGAGCTAAGGTTGGAGCAGTAGATGACCAGCCCGAGGCTCCATGACCCGATTACTGGCGGGTGGAGCTGAGAAACGAGTAGGGAATTCCGGGTTATTCTTATACAGCATATTGTATAGTTATACGAATCTTACCTGGGTACAGGTGATGGATAACTGGTCTTTTCCCGAGGTACTAGCCTCAGATAGTTGTGGGTCAGGGAGAAGGAAGCACATCCGGGTCCAGCAATCCTTTACATAATTTATAGGATAAAAAATTATCTTAGTTTTGTGTGGATACTTTTGTGTTTTTGTTTTTTGTTCTAGCGACACGTGATAGTCATGGCCGGGTAGGGTGTTCGGGCCTTGACAACCAGTCCTTGCCCTATCCTATTAATGCCGAGCGCCTGGCTAGGAAGCGACAAGCATACATTTTTAAGTCATTGGTTTGACTTGATCGGGGTTCAAATCCATGGATTCGAATCCCATAATCCACCAAAAGGGCTTAGATGTTGCCAGGCCGTAAAACTCCAACAACCTTGGTTGTCACAGGAATAGATATCCCCCTATAAGCTTCATGTCAACTTGTTGATAGCAACAACGCTGGTTAGTTGTTGGAGTTTTAAGTCCTGGCAACATCTAAGGTCATATCAGGATGGGTGCCAACTTGTGACAGTGTGCACTCATGGCGACTTTATACTGCTGCCTGACAGAAATCAGACCACCAGCAACATGACCTGATATCCCACTCAGTCACATTATCACGACACTAAGCCAACCAGTTCCATACCTATTAATGCCGAGTGCCTGGTTAGGAAGCGACAAGCATACATTTTTAAGTCATTGGTTTGACTTGACCAGGGTTCAAATGCGTGGATTCGAATCCCATGATCCACCAAAAAGGCTTATGCTAGGTACACACCTAGCGTATACGATCGTTTTTCCGCACCCACCTACCGTATACGATCTAAAACTGCCCAAAAGTTGTGAGGTGTGCACTCCCCTAGCACACCTACCGATTGCGATTCCCGATTTTTAGGGCTAAAACGGTAGGTGTGCGCTAGCATTACGATTGCGATTCCCGATTCGAAAAATGAATCGGCCCGATTTCAGTTTTAAGCAGATCGGGAGTTTTAGTGCGCGAATCCTATACGGTATGTGTGTACCTAGCATAAGATGTTGCCAGGCCCTAAAACTCCAAGAACCAACCAAAACGGGAGACGGATGCTCAACTCATTCGGCCATCCCGTCTGGTCGGTTGTCTGTCAATACAACATATGACTATAAAGGCTACAAAAGGGGCTGGTGACATGGGGTGGTAATACTAATAAGTCTGCCCACACTGTGTTCAGTGAAAGCCTTTCTCTATACAAAGCAGTACGTTGGTGGTCACGGGAATAGATACCCCGCCCCCCCCCCCCCCCCACCCCCTAAAGCCCCATGTCGACTTGTTGATATCAACGACCTTGGTGAATCGCTGAAGGTCATGCAACCACTGTCACATATTGCACAACACCAGTTGGTTGTTGGAGCTTTACGTCCTGGCAACATCTAAGGTCATACCAGGACGGGTACCGACTTGTGACAGTTCGCACTCATGGCGACTTTATAGTGCTGCCACACATGTAATGGTGTTCAGAAAGTCTTGCATCACAGTAGCATTTGACTTAGTAAGCGGTGCATTACCATCTACCGGACGCAGTGGCCGAATCGGAAGAGCACAGGCTTCCCGTGTATAACTATAAGGTCGGGAGTTCGATTCCCGCTTGAGTCCAACCAATGACTTACAAAATTGGTACTTGTCGCTTCCTAGCTTGGCGCTCAGCATTAATATGATATGGCAAGAACTGGTTAGCTCAGTGTCCGGATAATGTGACTGAGTGGGACATTGAGTCATGGTGCCGGCAGCCTGATTTCCCAGTTTGACAGCACTATGAAGTCACCATGAGTGTGCACTGTCACAAGTCGGTACCCGTCCTGATATGACCTTAGATGTTGCTAGGATGTAAAACAAGAACAAACAAACAAACAAGCACTAGTGTGCATTGTCACAAGTCTGTACCCGTCCTGATATTACCTTCGATATAAAACTCCAACAACCAACCAACCATTACCAATACCATCTCATATACTGATATCAAAAGAAAATGAATTGTCAAGTAAGAAGCATGTTTCATTATTACCCATTACGGCACAGCTCATTGAAGGAGAATTGGGTCGAAATGAAGAGGATGTTTTTTCAGATAGTCTCCTCAAAAATAAAATCGTATTTCTATCACTTTTCCCCGCAACGCATCTGATGAATCGTGAATGTTTCTGGTTCAAATGACTATGTGTAATGAAACACAATGAAACACAACACGGCCCTTGCAAAGCACAAATTTAGGCCGCATTTTAACAACTTTATTTTACTTTTTGTTGTTGTTTAAATTGCGTTTGTTTATGAATGTTATTTTTGGCTCGTGGTGCTTTTAATTATGAGTGACCTTGGGGGGGGGATCAGGGGGGGGGGGATATTAACATAAAACACCGACGGGTATTGTTCTGTGAGGAAAACATGCGCAGAGAGGAAGCAATTTAAACCGGAAATGAGGTTAAGATTGGCGGAAGTGGAGCGCAGCGGTAAAATGAGGGGCCGTTGTCAGGGCCCTTAAAGTGATGAAGTTACAAGTAATAATTGGTGTGCATTTTGAGACTTGATAACTTGGTTACCGCCATGATTAAAGAGAGTTTGGGGGGTGCTGAGAGCGAAGGGTGCCCGTGTTGAAAATGGCCCATGGTTGTTCGCATTAAATGAACACCGTTCTGTTCGAGTACAAATGGACCAATTTTCAGGGCTGTTATTTTTTTCCCCTCGGATTTCTGAGTTTTTAATTAATTAATTTGGTCATTTTTGTAGTTGGTGGAGAGCTGGTGAAAAGATATTTTGTGTTATATAGAGGGGGTAAAGAGCTTTATGTCACAAATAACTGTTATTAGAATGAGTCTCTGGAGTTTTGTTCTTTCTATTTTCCCTTTTGTAATTAGATTGGTTGTTGGAATTTTATGTCCTGGCACCATCTAAGGTCATAGCAGGACGATTATGTCTTGGTAACATCTAAGGTCATATCAGGACGATTATGTCATGGCAACATCTAAGGTCATATCAGGACGGTTACCGACTTGTGACAGTGTGAACTCCTGACGACTTTATAGTGCTGCCCCACTGGTAAATCAGGCAGCTGCCACCATGACCGGACATCACACTCAGTCACAATTATTCTGACACTGGAGTCCTTGCCCTATCCTATTAATGAAGAGTGCCAAACTAGGAAGCGCAACGTATTTTCCGAATTTTGTAAGTCATTGGTTTCACTCGAGCAGGAATCAAACTCCCGACCTTCCACATGGGAAGCCTGCGCTCTACCGATTCAGGCAGTGCATCTGGTAGATAGTAATGCATCGCTTACTAAATATAATGCCACCGTGATGCAAGACTTTCTTGACACCATTACATGTATGTATTAGCGAGTCCTTAATAGAGGTTTACATTAGTGCTTCCATGGAGAACGAGCAGAAGAAGCAGGATAAGTAGCAGGAATAGCAGGAATAGCAGAGTAAGCAGAAGATGAAAGAGCAGAGCAGCAGCAGAAAGAAATGGCAGAAGAACAAGCAGAGCAGCAGGAGAATGACTAGAACAACAACAATGACAACAAAATAACTAGAACCAGCAGCAGGTTAAGAAGCAGGGGATGAAAAGGTAGAAGCAGCAGTAGAAGAAAATAGCAGAAGAAAAAGCAGACGATTCAGCAGCAGTATAAGAAGAGGAAGACAAACAAAATAGCTAGAAACAGCAGCAGTATAAGAAGAGGAAGTGGAACAAAATAGCTAGAAACAGCAGCAGTATAAGAAGAGGAAGTGAAACAAAATAGCTAGAAACAGCAGCAGTATAAGGGGAAGTGAAACAAAATAGCTAGAAAGAACAGCAGTATTAGGGGAAGAGAAACAAAATAGCTAAAAACAGCAGTATAAGAAGAGGAAGAGGAACAAAATAGCTAGAAACAGCAGCAGTATAAGAAGAGGAAGTGAAACAAAATAGCTAGAAACAGCAGCAGTATAAGGGGAAGTGAAACAAAATAGCCAGAAAGAACAGCAGTATTAGGGGAAGAGAAACAAAATAGCTAAAAACAGCAGTATAAGAAGAGGAAGAGGAACAAAATAGCTAGAAACAACAGCAGTATAAGAAGAGAAAGAAACAAAATAGCTAAAAAATACAGCAGTATAAGAAGAGGAACTGGAACAAAATAGCTAGAAACAGCAGCAGCATAAGAAGAGGAAGTGGAACAAATTAGCTAGAAACAACAGCAGTATAAGAGGAAGTGAAACAAAATAGCTAAAAACAGCAGCAGTAAAAGAAGAGGAAGTGAAACAAAATAGCTAAATACAAAACAGCTAAAAACAGCAGCAGTATAAGAAGAGGAAGTGAAACAAAATAGCTAGAAACAGCAGCAGTATAAGAAGCAGAAGATGAAGAGGTAGAAGCAGCAGTAGAATTTGGTTGGTTGTTTTACGTCCTGGCAACCTATAAGATCATATCAGACTGGGTACCGACTTGTGACAGCGCACACTCCAGGTAACTTTACAGTGCTGCCTCACTGGGAGACCAGGCCACCAGCACCATGACCTGATATCCCACTCAGTCACATTATCCTGACACTGAGCCAACCAGTCCTTGCCTTATCATAATAATGCCGAGCGCCAAGCAGACATTATTAATTGACTGCATTAATAGGATAGGGCAAGGACAAGTATACATTGCTTTGACTCGACAAGCAGTAGGAGCAGACGAAGCAGTCAATAGGAAGCAGGAAAAGAAAATGAACATGCAGCACAAGATTAAGAATCAGATTCCGCAGAAAGTGAAGAATCAAAAGAATTTCTGAGAAGAAACAACGGAGGAAAATGCAGAAGAAACCGCAGTACAAAAAGAAGGCAGCAGAGGGTAGACGTTGGACCAAGAGAATCCAAAGAAGCAAAACAATTTAATTAACTCATTCTATTAGAGGGTTTACCGAAGCCAACAGAAACAGTCTTTATACAATGTGGCAATTATTTCAGAGGTTAACTGAACACGCATTCGTTCGTTTTCCCATTACGAAAGTGTGGACTTGTTGACATACCATCACATAAAATGCAAAGAAGTAATGAACGAAAGAAAAAAAGAAAGAAAAGAAAGAAAGACAGTGAGGGAGAAAGAAAGAAAGAACAAAACAAAGACCAAACAAAGAATGAAAGAAAGAACAAAATAAAGAACGAAAGAAAGAACAAAATAAAGAACGAAAGAAAGAATGAAAGAAAGAACAAAAGAAAGAAAGAAGGAAGCGAACAAAGAAAGAAGGAAAGAAAGAACGAAAGAACGAAAAAAAGAAGGAAGGAAAGAATGAAGAAAGGAAAGTGAAAGAAAGAACAAAAGAAAGACAGAATGAAAGAAAGAAAGAAAGAAAGAAAGAAAGAAAGAAGGAAAGAAAGAACGAATGAAAGAACGAACGAAAGAACGAATGAAAGAACAAATGAACGAAAGAACAAACGAAAGAACAAACGAAAGAGCAAAGGAAAGAAAGAACAAACAAACGAAAGAACGAATGAAAGAAAGAACGAAAAAAGGACAAATAGACATACAGAAAGAAGGATAGATAGAAAAGAAGAGCAAACCATGATTGTTGACATAGCAGAGTATATTAGAAGTGCCTGCTTTCCCTTTGATGTGCTACACAGTATGTACCAGAGCTCCATTGTAACCGTAATCTAGTTATTAAAGCAATATTGACGGTAAAAGTAGTTGTAACCCGGCAGATGGGCATTTTATAGCCACAAGGCACAGTCGCCTGGCTGCGCATGCTCAATGTTCATGAATACGATATTACCGACTGTCTACTTAACAGCATCTCGCCACCGCCACAAAAGCACATGTCATCAACTATGCAGCTTCCCTCAGCACCTCGTAATTACATGCTGAAATCAGAATCTGGTAATTTACACCAACACTCACTTCTTTAAGACATCATCTAGCGAGACTCACAAATAGCCATCTGTCTTGATGTAACAACTAAACAGGAAGTTATCATACTTAAAACTGGCAGAGCCATGTGGTTGTGGCTTAATGTTGGTATGGGTGGGTGGGTAGTTCAGTATCAACCTGTGGGTGTCGCGTGTGGGTGTGGATGGTGGTGTTGGTGGTGGTGGGAATGAGGCGGTAGGAGAATCTGGTGCCGAATCTGGTAGGGCGCGGGCCTCGCATGCGGGAGATCGGGAGTTCAAACCCATGTCGAGTCAAACCAATGACTTATAAAATTGATAATTGTCGCTTCCTAGCCTGGCCCTCGGCATTAATAGGATAGGACAAGGACTGGTTGGCTCAGTGTCAGGATAATGTGACTGAGTGGGATAAGGTGACTGTGGGATAATGTGACTGAGTGGTATATCAAGTCATGGTGCTGACTGAGTGGCATATCAAGTCATGGTGCTGAAAGCCTGGTCTCCAAGTGGGGCAACACTATAAAGTCACCATGAGTGCACAGTCACAAGTCGATACCCATCTTGATATGACCTTAGATGTTGCCAGGATGTAAAACACCAACAACCAACTAATGTGGTGGTGAGCTGATGGGCGGCGTGTTGAATGGGTTGAGTGAACGGTCTTACTTTCAAAGACAATGCAAACACGTTAAATGGGTTGAGTGACCACCACCACCACCACCACCACCACCACCACCACCACCACACCACCACTCTCCAAGCCCCGCCCTCCTCCTTTCCACCCATCAACGGTCTGTCCGCCCCCAACACGACCAGTAGCTGCATGCGGAATTATTTATATCGGCCACACTTCTGAGTATTGGCCAACAATATCAGGGCATCAACCCAACCTCTTTAATGTGTCACACCCGCCAAACTGCTAGAAAGTCAGTAAATAGCATATACACCAATTTTAATAAATTGGTTAGAAAAAAAATTATGAACTGTGGTGACCTAATTTCTTTCCACCCAAAAGACTTAGACAAGTCTTGTTTTTTCTTCTTTTGTCGCTACCTTTCTGGTCACTTGGCATTACCAGGATATGAAAGAGCTGGTTAGCTTTGGTAGGATAGTGAATCTGAATGCCGATGGTGTGGTATTACTGTGGGGCAACACTATAAATAATAAACCACAGCGTTAGTATTTAGTTCCATAATGATGCACAGAGCCAAGTTGGATGACCCGTGCATTGAATGCACCCTTGGATGAACCCGTGCATTGAAGTCAGACTGGTGGGAAATGAAGGCAGAGGAGCTGCAGAGAGCTGCAGACAGAAACAACATGAAGGGCTTCTACAGCGGACTGAAGGAAGTGTGGGGACCCGTGAAGAAGGGACCTGTTCACCTGAAATCAACAGATGGAACGGAGACCTTTTCCGACAGCAAGAGAGTTGTGGCAAGATGGAGCGAACACTTCCAGAAGCTACTCAACGTCCCTGGTGACATAGATCACGAAGCTCTGGACAACATCCAGCAGGGCATTACCAAAACATGCCTCGATGAGATTCCAACCATGGATGAGATGGCTAGAGCAATCGCCAGCCTGAAAGATGGCAAAGCACCTGGGGGTGATGGAATCCCTGCCGAGGTATGGAAGCATGGAGGAGACAATCTGCTCAACAGACTGCACCAACTAATCACCAATGCCTGGGAGGAGGGTTCTGTACCCCAAGCATGGAAGGATGCCAGCATTGTAACCATCTACAAGAAAGGTGATCGAACAGACTGTGGGAACTATAGAAGAATCTCTCTTCTTTCCATAGCAGGGAAGATCTTCGCCAGGATCCTACTCAACAGACTATCTATTCACATAACACCTGGTGTAGTTCCGGAGTCACAGTGTGGCTTCAGAGATAACCGGAGCACTGAGGATATGATATTTTGTCTCCGACAGCTACAAGAAAAGTGCATTGAGCAGGACCGACCACTGTACATGGTATTTGTCGATTTCACTAAGGCATTTGATACAGTCGGGAGGACCGGGCTATGGCAGCTACTCAGGAAGTATGGATGCCCAGAGAAGTTCACAACTATGATCGAGGCTCTACATACAGGAATGATGGCAAACTTTAGTGCTGGAGGGGAAGTCTCGGAATCGTTCGGGGTTACCAATGGGGTCAAGGAAGGTTGTGTACTGGCCCCCACGCTCTTCTCCATCTTCCTATCAGCAATGCTAGACAAGGCTTTCCGAGACATGGGGGATGGCATCTATATACAGTCCAGACAGAGCGCTGACCTATTCAATGTCGCACACTTCAGAGCGAAGACCAAGACTACTCAGATACTGGTGAGAGAGCTACTATTCGCAGATGACAGTGCACTGGTTGCCCACTCTGCTGAAGAGACCCAGAAAATAGTGAACGCTTTCTCCGATGCATCAAAGAAGTTTGGCCTGAAAATTAACATCAAGAAGACGGAGGTGCTGTACCAACCCAACTCTACAAGAACCCGAGAGGAGGAGATCATGGTTGATAGAAACAAGCTGAACTCTGTTCCGGAATTCACCTATCTCAGAAGCACTATATCAAGTGATGGACGCATTGATGCTGAGATACAGAGGAGGATGGCCAAGGCTAGCGCATCTTTCGGCCGACTACGCCAGAGACTCTGGAACAACCACCATGTGTCCATTCGGGTCAAAGGTAAGATCTACCGCGCAATCATGCTATCCACCCTACTATACGGAGCCGAGGCCTGTACAGTGTATAGACGGCAGGTGAAAAAGCTGCATGCCTTCATGATGCGACATCTGCGTTCAATCATGAGGCTAACCTGGAAGGACAAAGTGACGAATAAGGAAATACTCGAACGGATGGGGCTGCCCTCTATGGAAGATCTTCTGATCAAAAAGAATCTCCGGTGGACTGGACACCTCATGAGGATGTCATCAGACAGGCTACCAAAGCAGATCCTCTATTCTCAACTGTCTTCTGGCTACAGAACATGAAGGGCTTCTACAGCGGACTGAAGGAAGTGTGGGGACCCGTGAAGAAGGGACCTGTTCACCTGAAATCAACAGATGGAACGGAGACCTTTTCCGACAGCAAGAGAGTTGTGGCAAGATGGAGCGAACACTTCCAGAAGCTACTCAACGCCCCCGTCTCCGGTTCAGGGATACCATCAAGAGAAACCTGAAGCTGAGAGACATTAAGACCGACTCATGGACGCAACTCTCACAGCAGAGAGCTAAATGGAGAGCGGCAGTCAAGTAATGAAAGCAATCTTTGTCGCATCGCGACAGACAGCATGATGATGATGATGATGGATGACCCAAAACGCCATAGCCACTAACCAGGTGGTAAGGTGTTCAGCATTGGAAGTGTAACCTAATGAAAGTATAATTTTAAATCGGACCAGATGGGATGACCGAATGAGTTGAGCGTCCGACTACCGTTTTGGTAGATCGTAGGATTCGAACGCACGGGTTCGAACCCTGGTTGAGTCAAATGAATGACTTAAAAATTTATACTTGTCACTTCCTAGCCAGGTGCTTGGCATTATAAGGACTGGTCGACTGGGTGTCAGGATAATGTGACTGAATGGGATATCAGGTCATGGTACTGGCGGCCTGGTCTCCCAGTGGGGCAGCACTATAAGTCGCAATGAGTGCACATTGTAACAAGTCGATACCCATCTTGATATGACCTTAGATGTTGCTGAGATGTAAAACTCCAACAACCAACCAAATCTAAGGAGAGTTTGATTTTACTGAAAGATCCCTGGGCCAACTCAAATTTTCCTGAATCAGAAACAAATATCTGTTCACACCATATATTCCAGATGAATGTATTTCTAAATCTAAATCTAAATCTAAATAATGTGAAGAAATTAAATGATGAACTGTTCATGTACAGAGTATCTTTAATTAACTCATCTTCTCCCCCGTGGGTGTGGAATAATATCTGAAGTTTTTTAAAGTTACATAGTCCGATGGTTTTGAGTTTTTGTCATTTTCTGCAATAAATACATGAGGTTGATCATTAAAATCTACCATACTTTAATTTGAAGTAACTTTTATTTTAAGGGGCTACCATTTGAGATAATTGAAGTGCAAACATGCTAAAATAATTTTGGCAAGCAGGCGGAAACTTTGACACCACAGGCTCCTGCAGTAATAGATTATATTAAGTTAGATATTTAGAATCAAATCTAGATAATTGTTATGGTTGTGATAATTTGATGTTTTCATCGAACCATTCAGCTTTAATGCAGATACTCGGGCATTGCGCACTATTTTCCATGGTGGGGGTAATTTTAACGGACAGCAGCCTGCTCAACAAACACAAACATCTGACCAGATGGGATGGCTGAATGAGATGAGCGTCCATCTCCCGTTTTGGTAGATCGTGGGATTTGAACCCACGGGTTCGAACCTTGGTCAAGTCAAACCAATGACTTAAAAATTGACACTTCCTAGCCAGGCGCTTGGCATTATTAGGATAGGGCAAGGACTGGCTGACTCAGTTTCAGGATAATGTGACTGAGTGGGATATCAGGTCATGGGGCCTGTGGCCTGGTCTCCCAGTGAGACAGCACTGCAAAGTTGCCATGAGTGCATACAGTCCCGTCCTGATATCACCTTAGATGTTGCCAGGACATAAAACTCCAACAACCAACCAACAATCACAAGCATGAGCCAGTCACACAGCCGACTGTCAAATAGCAAAACACAGTTTTGTTGTTGTTACTTCACCTTTGCTTTTAATAAGAGATGCCCAGCATGTTAACCACAGGTCAATAGCTCCTTGCCTGGAGGGGTGATTGAGTGCACCTCATGGGGGCGGAAAAAAACCCCAAAAAACCCTCGTATCTGTCATCTTGAACAGATCATTAATCTTATATCGGCGGGGTGAGGGCGAAGGGTGGGGAAGAGGGGTGGGGGTTGATCGAGGGAGGCTTAAGCTAGGATTCCTTACACGCAGTATGCGGCATGCGAATGCGGCATGCATACGGGTTGGGTCCTTTCACCCACACCCACACCCACACCCACACATAGTGTCAGGTTTCTCTAACACTGTCTTCTATGGCAAACGCAGCAGTATTCGCATTCGCATGCCGCACCGATGGCTACATGGACCGATTCAGTTGCCGCATTCGCATTCGCATCCGGACGTAAGGAATCACCCCCATTGACTTAGATGCTTTCCGATTTTTTGCCGCATTCGCATACCGCGTGTAAGGAATGTAGCCTTTAGTATCACGACGCCCTGGACGCAGAGCACCAAACACCCCTAGGCCTGGTGGTGGCGCCACTGTTTAGACGCCCAGTTCGACTTCCGGTCCAGCTTAAGTAATTGCCTTAGGGCGCATGCGTCTGCAGACATCCTGCTGTCGGCGCTCATGACGTAGGTACGACGTCAAATTGTGCCTTGTCAGAGCCAATCACGTGACAGCATCGGCCAATTTGGGGGGTGCTATATAAAATGAAGCTTGGTGTATCCCATAGATCACGTGTCTTGACCCAGTCCCCCCCCGGCCCCCTCCCAAAAAAGACTGCGCAATACTAATCAATCCAACAAAACATACGTTAATAAAAATATCAAAAATAAATCGTGGTATTCATAGATGAGAATCGCCTGATAACAAAAGAAAATTATGAAAATATTTTATGAATATTTAACACTTCTAAAGTGATGGAAAATCTTATCGACGGATGTGCAAAACATGGAATGGTGGCAAATATTGATCATATCCGGGGGGAAATCGGTCAGATACAAATAAATCTGGAATTCCGGATAAATCCGGAAGATTCTCATCTATGGTATTACTCCATTGAATGAACAGTTTCATTTCTGCTACAAATAAGGTGTGCTGGGACCAATTACAACTATGATAATGATCCAGAAAATTCCCCTATTTTTTCCCCGCAGAAACTTTCGGTGAGGTGTTATGGCCCTGTCACACTACGACGTAACGACGTCGCCATAGGGAGAACGTGAAGAACGTTGAACTTCTCGGCGTAGTATGCAAATTTGGGCAGAAGTTGAACGTGGATGCAGCGTAGTGGACGAGAGCGTAACGTCGGTAAAGCGTAGTGATACCGTCATTCAATGAGAGAGGTCAATGTAATGACGCTCACGGAACGTTATGAACGTTATTCCATCGTGAGAAGAACGTTACGTGACGTTAGCTATGTCATAATACGTTCTCCTGACGTTCTCCTGACGTTCTCCTGACGTTCCCATTACGCCCCGTGGGCATTTGCACTCGGTTTAATGGGGGTCAACGTAGTGGAACGTAGTTGAACGTAGTGAGGAGCGTTGGAATAACGTCCGTTTAACGTCATTGACATTCGCTGAACGTGAACAGAACGTACGGTAAACGTAAACCATTACGTTCGTCCTACGTCAAAACTTTTGAACATGTCCAAAACCTCGACGTTAATCGACGTTACACGACGTAATGTGACGTAGCTCAACGTCACTCTAACGTCATTATGACGTCATCATAACGTAATCCAACATCCATCAACGTAATGACGAAATATCACCACGTTAGGCTCACGTTCACTCATTACGTTGTAGTGTGACAGGGGTATTAGTAAATTGGCACCACGGGGAGATGAATTGTCGCCTCACACACTGATAGATGGCGCTGCGATGCAGTGCACACAGTTGACTAAATGTCGTCTGCAACGCAACTTCCAATAACATCATCGTTGTTCAGCATTTCTATGAAACAATTTAGTTTTCACCCTCTTAAAAATCGGGTTAATAACCGCCCGAAAGGCTGACGAATTTAAAGTTGCAGAGTCCGATGGTTTGGAGTTTCTGAGATAAATATATTAGCTTGATCGTTTTAATCTACCTTCCTTTAGTTTGAAGTAATTTTGCTTTAAAATGACTAAGTTAAGGGATATCTGAAGTGCAAACATGCCAAATTAATGTTGGCATTCCTGCCAAAACTCTGACTCCATAGGATTCAGCAGTAACAGGTTCTATGTGTTAAACTTAGTATGCCCTTCTATACTTAATAAATGCACCAGTATCCATGTTGGATATGAAGGTTCAAATCTTTGAAAAAGTTCACGTCTTTAACACTCGACCAGTTCAACGTGTTTGCATTGTCTTTGAAAGTAAGACCGTTCACTCAACCCATTCAACGTGTTTGCATTGTCTTTGAAAGTAAGACCGTTCACTCAACCCATTCGACATGTTTGCATTGTCTTTGAAAGTAAGACCGTTCACTCGACCCATTCAATGTGTTTGCATTGTCTTTGAAAGTAAGACCGTTCACTCGACCCATTCCACATGTTTGCATTGTCTTTGAAAGTAAGACCCAGTCAATGCATTTGCATTGTCTTTGAAAGTAAGACCGTTCACTCGACCCATTCAATACGCCACCTATCAGTTCACCACTGCATTAGTTGGTTGGTTGGTTGGTTGTTCGAGTTTTACATCCTGGCAACATTGAAGGTCATATCAGGATAGGTACCGACTTGTGACAGTGCACACTCATGGCAACGTTATAGTCCTGCCCCACTGTGAGACAAAGCCACCAGCACCATGACCTGATATCCCTCTCAGTCACATTATCCTGACACCGACCCAACCAGTCTTTGCCCTGTCCTAATAATGCTGAACACCTGGCTAGGAAGCAATAAGTATCAATTTTTAAGTCATTGGTTTGACATGACCAGGGTTCGAACAAGTCTGTTCTAATCCCACGATCTACCAAAACGGCAGACGGACGCTTAACTCATTCGGCCAACCCGTCTGGTCTGACTGCATTAGTGTGGCCACTTATTTCCCTCCACACGCTTTTCCAGAGGGCATTACTATGGAACAGTAGTGATTTGATGTGTTTCCATAGTTACATACTCGTTATTGTTGTATTATGATTTACCGTTTAATGATGATATTTTTACATATGATATCTTTTCCTTTTAGGCCTTTGTAAATCTATTTTTAATTTCCTACTTTTATTTATTTAATTTTGTAAGGCAGACATTACATGACAACATGCAATGGCTGGGTGGTGGTGGGAGGGTGGGGGGAAGGGGGTGGAGAGCACTGCTATTGGCAGATATACATTCATGGAAAACCAGTGAATGCACTGTAAAATAGAAACATATGGACATTTTATTCTTATGCATAGAACCCTTTATGCATAGACAAAATAAATATTAATGAACATAATATGACCTGGCGCCAGTAATAAGTTACCTTTCTTTTAGACATAGTCTAACCACACCAACAAATACAAACATTTAAAAAAAAGCCTCATTTCTAAATTTCTAACACAACGCCGTATCCCAGTAGGAAGCGACAAGTATCAATATTGTAAGTCATTGATTTGACTCGACATGCAACCGAACTCCCGACCTTCCGCACGGGAGGCCTACGCTCTACCGATTCGGCCACCACGTCCGGTACTAGCAGACAGCAAGGTGGAATATATACATGTACATTGCTGCTTTCTATTTTTGAAAATGACGCATCTCCCTTCAAGAATCCGTCTTTGATGTGGCCTTCTTTTCTGTCTACTGGCTTATACGGGTGACAGCGACCGATGCGGAGCGTCACGTGATGTCGCAAAATTGTTCCGTCCGCCGGGCGCCAATTGGGCTTTATTCACGACACGCTGGTATCAGCAGGCACCGGCACACGCAAACACTCAACTTTGCTGCCTTCGGTTTTAAAATGACACATCTTCGTTTAAGCATCCGTCTTTGCTGCAGCCTTCTTTTCTGTCTACTGCCGTAAACGGGTGACAGCGACGGACGCGGAACGTCACGTGATGTCGTAAAGGTGTCCCGTCCGCCGGGCGCCAATTGGGCTTTAATCACGACACGCCGGTATCGGCGGGCGCTGGCGCATGCAAACACAGAACTTTACAGAGAGTTACATTTTCCTACATCCGGCTATTTTCTCTCTATCTCTGCCAGAATTGACGTGTTTTATCGCTGTCAAACTGCTACTTGACACCCCCAGTGGCTACTTTACTGCTATGAGGGACTGTGTCGGGATGTGGCCAGTTTTACCTGCGTATCACCTTTTTTTGGGGGTGGGGGGATTAAATGAATTTTAATCATCTATATTTTTTGTCATTGCCATAGCACTGCTTTCCGTTCGTAAGTGTTACAAGTATCTGGGTCATTCTCTAAAACTGGGCACAAAGGTGTGACATGGAAACCAACAGTGAAAACCTTCCAAATAATAGCAAAAAACCTTCCAAATAATAGCCTAATCCAATGTCGTATGAAGGTTTACATGTTGTGCATATGTCAGAGTTGAAAAATATGAATTTCACTTTTTGAATTAGATCTTATACAAATTGAGCAATACATTAATATCACTCGTGTAACATGAAAATCAAAGCCACATCCAGAACCTCATTTTAACATGTACAACATAGTCAAACAAGATGTTATTGATTACTGTTAACAGACATGGTTATGACTTACAAGAAAAAAGTTGAAAAAAAGGTTGGCTACATGCATGGTGTAAATGTGTAAATTTTCACTTTTTCACATTAGCACAAAATCATATAAGTAAACTTTTAATGTCTTTCTTGGGATAGCTTCAATAAATGTACTATCACTAACATACTTAATACAAAGAGGATACAATAATTATTTGACTTGCAATCAATAAAAGAAAGAACAAATTATCAGCATCGTAATGTGGAAACCAATTATGTGGTGCCCAGTTTGATAGAATAACCCATCTATGTATTTACACAATTTATTTCTACATGGTTTACATAGTAAATTGAAGTGTGACGTAAATTCCTAAATTAAAATGTACACAATGTTTGGAATGAGTGTGAGTGCTCATTAGGGGTCCTTGCTAGGTACGGGGGACTGCGAAGTGGGATGTCAGGTCATGGTGCTGACGGCCTGGTGTCCCAGTGAGGCAGCACTATAAAGTCACCATGAGTGACAATAAGGTTCATCGCGAAGAGGTCGCAAGTGGTCGCAAAATGGTTCCCAGTGGTTGCCGACCTCCAAAATGGTTGGAAGGAAACATAACCTTGTGACCAAAATGGTCGCAAGGAGGTCGGCGACCATTACTTTGGTCGCAAGGAGGTCGCTGGGGACTGTAGGTTCTTTGGTCCAAAGTGGTCTCAAGCCGTCCTGTGACTGAGGCTTTAGGCGCCAGCAGAACCTTCATGAGGAGCTGTTCAATATCGGCCGGAAGTGGGGGAGTAGGCGGTGTAGGCGGGGTGAGGATGGGCTGCGTAGTGGGGTGTGGGGGAGTGGGGGGGGGGAGGGGGTTCTAGGAGGGCTTATGGCTGACTGCCTGGCGGTGGACAGTTTGACATGTGCTGGGAACATTATCCTGAGGACTGCGGCAATTTGGGATTGCGCTGGTTGCAGTGATAATGAGCTGCCCAATGTGAGCTGCAATGGTAATGCCAGCCGCAACCCGGGCACAACTCTCATCGTGCAGAGACTCAACAGTTTTGCTCTCTTACGCAGTTTTTGTTGTGGAACTTTTATATTCTAGCAACATCTGAGGTCATATCGGTTGTGACAGAGTGCACTCATGGTGACATTATAGTGCTGCTCCATTGTGATATGCTGCTGGCACAAATTACCGGGCACGGTGGCTGAATCTGTAGAGCGCAGGCCTAGTGTGTGTGATATCGGAAGTTTGGTTCCCGGTTAAGTCAAACCAATGACTCGTAAAATTGATACTTGTCATTTCCTAGCCTGGCACCCGGCATTAACAGGATAGGGCAAGGACTGCTTAGCCCAGTGTCAGGATAATGTGACTAGGGGATATCAGGTAATGGTGCCGGCAGCCTGGTCTCCCAGTGGGGCAGCACTATAAAGTCACCATGAGTGCGCACTGTTACAAGTTGGTACCCGTCCTGATATGATTACAGATGTTAGGATTAAACCAACAAGCAAACAAACAAACCAAAAAAACTTCTGAGATATTTTAAATGAAAGCGTGCAAAATAAATTTGAAATGTTGGACATCATACTCATAGACAGCGGCAAGTTAAAATTGATTCAACATTCCTTCTAAGCAGAAATAAATATTGAATGAGTGCACTTGTACCTAAGTTGGGTAGCAAGTCCTTTGGTTAAAACTAAAGTTATGGTTTCTTCAGGTTATGCAACATTAAAGTTGCATAGTCCAATGGTTTTGAGTTTCTGTCATTTTCTCAGATAGATCTATCTACCTTACTTTACCTTAAAGGAAGTTTTAATTTAAATGGCTAACTTTTGAGATATTTGAAGTGCAATCATGCAAAATTAATTTTGCCAAGCATGCCAAAACTCACACAATGGGCATCTGTAGTAAGGTAGTAAAATTGCCTCAGTATTCCATTCCATATGGCAACAACTGTTTCAATAAATAGAATCAAATTTAGATACAGTCTACTCTGTCTATAACGGACACCCATGGGACTGGTACAAGATGCCGTTATAGAGAGAGATCCGTTATAGGCAGAAACTGACTGACGGAGGACACAGGCACAGGCAATGGCACATACACAGGAACATCCACTGGCACAGACACAGGCACATGCATAAGCACAGGCACATACACCAGCACAGGCACAGGCAGAGTCACAGACAGAGACACAGGCACAGACACATACAACGGCACAGGCACAGGCCGATACAGATGTTAGAATAACTATATGGCATGTCGGTATTGACAGAGAATATTGATCAAATAGGTGAAAAACCGGCTCGTTGTCTGCATAAGACAGTTGTCCGTTAGACACAGAGGCAACACTATTAAATTAAAGGGGTGCCATGATGGGACCAGCACCTTTTGCCGTTATTGACAGAGATTCGTTATTGACAGACATTCGTTATTGACAGAGTAGACTGTAATTGTTTTGGTTTTGAAAATTTGAGGTTTTCATCTGGCTATGCAACTTTAAACTCAAGATGGGAAGGCACATACCCGGAACACTACTGGGTTTTTGGTTGTGGATTGTGGGGTGAAAGTGTGTGTGTGGCTGGGAGGTTGGGGTTGGGGGTTACACGTGACCAATTCGGTCGGTGGAGGTGACAGTCTGAGACCTTAGGGCTTCAGGAGCTGCATCTAAATCAGGCCTCACCTACAGTGAAAGGACCAACATTACCAAACCATTAAAGACCATTAAAGACACCCAACAAATGGAAACCGACGGTAGGTTGGTTGTTGGAGTATTACGTCCTGGCAACATCTATGGTCATATCAGGATGGATACCGACTTATCACAGTGCGCACTCATGATGACTTTATAGTGCTGCCCCACTGGCAGACCAGGCCACCAGCACCATGACCCGATATCCCACACTCACATTATCCGGATACTGTGCTAACCAATCATTGTCCTAACGTAGTAATGTCGAGCACCAGGCTAGGTAGCGACAAGTATCAATTTTATAACTCATTGCTTTGACTCAGCTGGGATTCGAACTCCCGACTTTCCGCACGGGAGGCCTGCGCTCTGGTGATTCGGCGACCGCGTCGGGTGGAGACCGAGGTGGTAGTTGTAAACTAACCACGGTGGGTCGGTGTAGGGGACCCTCATGGACCTCTTTGCACCAGGTACCCACTCCAGGCTATTTAGCTTCATTCACGCATGTCAGACGGGATGGCCGAATGAGTTCAGCGTCCGTCTCCTGTTTTCGTAGATCCTGGAATTCGAACACACAGGTTAGAACCCTGGTTGAGTCAAACCAATTACTTAAAAATTGCTACTTGTCACTTCCTAGCAAGGCGTGCAGCTTTATTGGGATACGGCAACGACTGGTTGGCTCAGTGTCAGGATAATGTGACTGGGTGAGATGGTGCTGGCAGCCTGGTCTCCGAGTCTGGCAGCACTATAAAGTCGCCATGAGTGTGCTACTTTTACAAGTCGGTATCCGTCCTGATATGACCTTAGATGTTGCCAGGAGATAAAACCTGAACAACCAACCAACCCGAACTGCCGTGTTGCTTAGGGTGTATTGCATTGTAGTCACTCTGTTCCGGGGACACAGCTGCGATTCGGTCAGTGCGAATAATGCCTGAGAGTCGAGTCCGGCCGGCACCATACCAGCTGTGAAGCTGACTGAGCGCTGACTTGTTTGTAGCCCCAGCGCCTGAGTTTTGTTTATTTGTTTGTTGTTGTTTTACGCCCTAGCAACATCTAAGGTCATGTCAGGATGGGTACCGACTTGTGACAGTGGGCACTCAGGGTGACTTTATAGTGCTGCCCCACTGGAAGACCAGGCCGCCAGCACCATGACCTGATATCCCACTCAGTCACATTATCCTGACACTGAGCCAACCAGTTCTTGTCCTATCCTAATAATGCCGAGCGCCAGGCTAGGAAGCAACAAGTATCAATTTTTGATTCATTGTTTTGACTCGACCAGGGTTCGAACCCACGCCCCCACGATCTACCAACACGGGAGACGGACGCTCTAACTCATTCGACCATTCCGTCTGGCCCCAGCGCCTGAGTTGTTAGTGCAGTCAGAGAGACTTCCATGTGCCGTTACCCTTTGGGCTCAGAGAGTCCCTGAGAAAGCCATCTGTAACACTTCACGCCGAGACCGATAGAGGGCACCACTGCCACGCCACCCCCAGGGGCGGAATTACGAAATAAACCTAATAGATTTTGTTGGGGGGTAGCTTTATATTATTTTTATTCGCGGAATGATCCCAGTCAGCAGTGAATTACACTGATTTTACTGGAAAGACTTGCAGCAGTGTAGACAGTACCAACAATTGTACTGTTAAATTTAGTTTTTAAAGTGTGACGAGGAATGCTATTTGAAAATGCTATTGATTTATTCACCGTATTCAGGTATAATGTAAAATCCGCTTTCATTAATAAGCATGGATTGACAACTATGCTCGATGCCTTCATTCATTTTAATTCGAATAGCATTTAATTTTATGGAGATTAGTAAAAAATTGATAACTATCTCTACAACGGATCGTCATAACTAGTTTTCGTTTTATGTACAAAAGGGCTATTTACGAATGATCATCAATGCATATGGATATTGTGTTTGGTAAAACTCACAATCAATCAAACTACAAATATCCGTATCTTTAGTCAATTAACACAGTGCAGTGTCTGTTTGGGGTTTTGCATCCTGGAAACATCTATGGTCATATCAGGATGTGTACCGACTTGTAACAGTGTGCACTCATGTCGATTTTATAGTGCTGACCCAATAGGGAACCACGCTGCCGGCACCATGACCCAATTTCTCAGTCAGTCAGATTATCCTGATACTGAGCACGCAATGGCATTGCCCTATCATAGTAATTGGACAATGTTGCTAAGTAGCGACAAGTATCAATTTTGTATATATATCTTTGGGATTCAGAAATGCGTTATGGCGTGCTTGTGGCGACCATAACTCGCCGCATCGGCCATACTGCATGGTGACCATACAGTGGGTTACGGTCGCCGCATGGTGACCGTACGATTTGTTGCTAGCCGCAAGCAGTTACGGTTATTTTAAGTCAAAGTTATCTTAACTTTGGAAAATCGCAACACCACAGTCCGCAATCCTGCCAATCCAGACTCCACAACACTATACGATCACCTTTGTTGACATCAATGAAAAGGTTGCAAATGAATATCAATATGGTACAAAATTCATATTTGTGTGATCAATATTAAGAAAGTTATGACTTTTTTTGTATATTAAATATGTGTATAAATTCAACACAAACCGTACGATTTGTGAAGACATAAATTGCAGACCGTAACGCCGTAATATCTGCATAAACCGCAAGACACACCGCAGACCGCAGCACCGTACGGCGCCTACAGCAGTTGTGACCTAGGCCTTAGCCATGTTCCAACTTCCCACATGGGAAAGCACAGCGTCGTGAAGTTGCACTCAATCTCCCCAGGTTGGTTGGTTGTTGGAGTTTGACATTCTGATAATGTCGAACGCCTGGCTAGGTAGCGACAAGTATACATTTTTAAGTCATTCGTTTGACTCTACCAGGGCTCAAACCTGAGTGTTTGAATCCCATGATCTAACAAAACGGGAGACGACGCTCAACTCATTCAGCCACCCGAGTCAGTATGTACTGGTGCTTGCCAGGTTTCTGGTTCCTGGTTGGCTGGTACTCTGGATAGTGGTGAAAAAGTCTGTCTACTCAAAGTAAAGCTTGTTTTATTTAACGACGCCTCTAGAGCACCTTGATTTTCATATCAGCTATTGGACGTCAAACATATGGTTATTCTGACATATTTCTTTAGAGGAAACCTGCTGCTGCCACGCTTTCTGATAAGCAGCAATGGGTCTTTTAGATGCACTTTCCCACAGATAGGAAAACAGATACCACAGAACCAGTTGTGGACCACTAGTTGGAACGGAAAATAGCCCAAACTGCAAATGTGTCCGCTGAGCAGGATCAATAGGATGACCCACACCTTCACAGGTGGGGCACTCTACTGCCTGAGCTACGTCCGCGCCTCCTACCCATATTAAGTAGTGTTAGCAGAATGGCTTGTCTTACTATTAACTCGCTAGTCTTTGCCCGCTTCACGACCACAGGGGCGCCACCTGGTGGCAGTGAGTGGCTTTACAGCGGGCGGCGGACATCACACTTAATCATCGACTAATTACCAGGTAAGGGGGCCTGGTCCTTAAGAAGTGACGTACGACGGGGAAGTGGGAAGTGACGGGGGTGATAGGGGATGCGGTTGGCCAGGCTGGGAATGTACGCGTGAAGTAGAAATGGAGGTATAGACGGAATGGACAGAAGGTGGACAGGGAAGGTGAAGGGTACGAGGGTGGGGTGTTGAGGGTGGCGGATGGCGGGTAGACGTGGACGGTGATTGGTTCGTTGATTGTGGGGGTTTTATGTCATGGCAAAATCCAAGGTCATATTAAGGAAATCAGGAAAGCTATCACCACATGGCGCAGTCCACCTGGGTATGTGTAATGGCACAAACCAACACAGAAGTGGAGAGGCCACGGTCATGCAACTGAAATACAAAATGGCTAGGGAAGCAACACAGCCATCCCGCCTGGCCGCAGTCCTAAAGGGTCCGAGTGTGTTCTAGCACACGAGTGCACTATCTAAGGACAGGGTTTAGGTGAAAGGATGCTGTAACAAATAACAAAAATCTGAATGGAACGGGATCCTCTCCCACAAGCCTGCATGTCACCCAAGTAGATGTACATAGTAGGCTAAGGTATCATTACTCAGACTAGACAAAAAAAACTGGAATATTACAAAAAAAACTAACATAGGCTATTACTAACAACCAAAATTGCAGAAGGCTGACCCGAGCAGACACAGGTAAACACTCCTGGGCAAAGGAACAGATCAAGACAGCACCACAGCTGTCCAGCGTTGAAAACAAGCACCCTGACAGGAGCTTATACGTTATGGGCAGAGTAAATACCTCGTCAATTAAAAAAATATCAAAAAAATATCAAGACGGGTACCATCTTGTAGCGGTGCGCACTCATGGCGACTTTATAGTGCTGCCCCACTAGGACTGAGACCAGGCCGTCAACACCGTGATCTGACATCCCACTCAGTCACATTATCCTGATACTGAATCAACCAGTCCTTGCCCAATCCTATTATTTCTGAGTGCCTGGCTAGGAAGCGACAAGTATACATTTGGTCGTAATGCTTGCATTGCGTTTGATTCCCGTTGGAGGAGTAGGGCCCTCCACCCTCTCTTCCCCCGATCGACTGTTGGCAGTTACGTCACCCCCCCCCCCCCCCGGGGGTCCCAGCCCTTATAACCGAGCCCGCCTCCAGTGACCCTGTCCTGCTGCTCATTTTCCACCCAACCGTCCATACTTTCCTATCTCCCTTTCTTTACGCTTCCCTTCCTAGGGTGGAGGGCTCCTCTCCCCCCCCCCCTCCTGACATTACCCCCCCCCCCCATGAACTCTTTTACCATCCGGGTCTCATTACCCTGATTAACTTACACCTTGTTGCCCTGTAGTCATAGTATTGCTCTCCCATTGCTAATTGTTCATAGTATTCAAGATGAGAAGTGTTGAACTTGTATTCAGTAATAGTGTTCAACTTGTATTCAACTATCGCTTTTGACACAGAATGGTAAGGTATACAATCAATGGTGTCAAAAGGCACTTATGAAGGTAAAAGGTCATAAGTATAAAACAAGCCTAGATGAAGGAGGAGGAGGAGGAGGAGGAGGAGGAGGAGGAGGAGGAGGAGGAGGAAGAAGAGGGGGTAGAGGAGGAGGAAGGAGGAGGATGAAGGCGGAGGAAGGCGGAGGAGGAGGGAGGGAGGAGGAGGTGGAGGAGGAGGAGGAGGGAGGGAGGAGGACGTGGAGGAGGAGGAGGGGGGGAGGAGGAGGGAGGGAGGAGGAGGTGGAGGAGGAGGAGGGGGAAGAGAAGGACGAGGAAGAGGAAGAGGAGGGCAGGATGAGAAGCAAAAAGAACGAAAAGGAACAGATGGAAGGTGGAAGGAGGTGAGAATGATCTGGGGGGGGGGGGGGGAGGAGGAAGAGAAGGATTGAAAAGGACTGAGGTAGGAACACGAGCAGGAGCAGACCTGAGAGGAAGAAATAGGGGGAGGAGAAAGACGAACATGGGCAGAAGGAAGGTTGGGGAGGGGGGGGGGGAGAAGGATGAGAAGGACAATGAGGGCGGAGAGGGAGGACAGGGAGGAGAGGGAGGAGAGGAACGAGGAGAGGGAGGAGAGAGATGAGAGGGATGAGAGGGAGGAGGGGGTGGGGGGAGGGAGGAAAGGGAGGAGAGGGAGGAGAGGGAGAAGGAGGTACGAGGAGGAGTAAGAAGAGGAAGAGGAGGAAGTGGATAAGATAGAAGGGAGAAGTGGAAGAACAAGGGGGGGGGGAAGAGAAAACCGAGAACGATAGAGAATAGAGGGACAACAGGACAGAGACATATTATTGGTAAATGCAGACTCCTCTAACCACCTACATATGGAAGTGAAATACGAAAATGGCGGGCTCAAACGTCCCACATTTTGGTTACTATTGGCCCTGTCACATTACGACGCATCTCGCAAGGTCATGGCCAACGCGTAAAATCACTTTTTTATGTCGAGATGCGTCTAACTTTTCTGCATGGGGGGCAAAGTTGGACATATACATAGCTTATAGCCAATGTATGACCAACGTATGGCTAACAAGCCTCCCCCCGAAAAACGCTTGAAGCACGCTCACGGTACGTTCGCAGAATGCAGGTGAACATTATATACATTATTCGATCGACAGAACTACGCATCATACGTTACATACATCAATACACGGTGGAGAAACACAAAATGTATGTTAGACGTATGTTATCCATACGTTGTCAGTACGCGAACTGTACGTTTCCACTGCCTTTAGCCTAGGTCAATGTAGTGAACATTTGTCTAACGTACATCTAACATACATCGACATATGCCTAACGTATACATAACATACGGCTGACGTAAAATCCACATGTTTTGTTCATGCACAAAACTTTGCGGACCCCCTGACGAACGACACTCTATCTCGATGAACGTCGACATACATTGATGTATACCAATGAGCGCCTAATGCATGTGTAACGCATAATGACGTAGTGGCCAAAAATCACATACATCGGCGTACGTTGTAATGTGACAGCACCATTAGAAACAGTGATTAGACCAAACTTCCTTTTTTGTTTTCACCTACCCCCCATTGTTTCTTTTCTGTATTACCATATGGCACAGTCAATGCTTATCAAACCTTTTGAAGGTTGAAATTTAGCTTAAAAGAACAAGTAGGAAGACATACTGCAGCCAGGGATCTATCTATTCAGGTGGAAGAGTCGAGAAAGAGTTGGGTGCACGCTGCGGGTTGGTTGGACCACGACGTGCCTTATTTATGCTTGTCTGATTTTGTTTGTTGGGGGTTTTAAATCCTAGCAACATCTAAGGTCATACCAGGACGGGTATCGACTTGTGACAGTGCACACTCATGGTGGCTTTACAGTGCTGCCCCACTGGGAAATCAGGCCGCTGGCACCATGATCCGATATCCCACCCAGTCACATTATCCTGACACTGAGCTAACCAGTCCTTGCCGTATCCTATTATTGCCGAGCGCCAGGATAGGAAGCGACAAGCTTCAATTTGAAGTCATTGGTTTGACTCGACTGGGAACCGAACTCCCGACCTTCCGCACGCGATTCCCACGCTCTACCGATTAGGCCACTGTGCTCGGTATATGCGTGTCTGAAGTTGGTGAAGCTGGGCTAGGCGGCTTCCGCTGCGTTAGTTGTGGCTTAAGATTAGTTGAGTTTGAGGGGACTTGAATTGGTTTGGTTTTGGCTTGGCCTTGGCATGGCTGAACTTGTTTTGACATGGGTAGACATATTTAGACTGGCTGGACTTGGACTTAGCTGGGCTTAACCTATACTGTGAAGCGGACGCGGTAGCCGAATTGGTAGAACGCAGGCTTCCCGTGTGGGATTCGAGAGTTTGATTCCTGGTCGAGCCAAACCAATGACGTACTAAAGTGATACTTGTCGCTTCCTAGCTTGGCACTCAGCATTAATAGGATAGGGCAATGACTGGTTGGCTCGATGTCAGGATAATGTAAATGGGTGGGATATCAGGTCATTGTTCTGGGGCCTGATTTCCCAGTGGGGCAGCACTATAAAGTCGCCATGAGTGCACACTGTCACAAGTCAGAACCCATCCTGATATGACCTTAGATGTTGCCAGGACATAAAACTCCAACAACCCACATCCACCCACACCATGCCAAAGGGAGAACACAATTTTAGTGCCTCAACACCTTTTTTTAGTATTTGCCAGAAACACAACTCTTCTTTTTGTTTTTTTTTGCTTTTTGGCTCGGCCTTGTCGATTTTTGTGAGCCTTTTGTGTGCCTAGTTTAGGGCCGGTCTGGCCGGAAGTGGTGACATTTAGATGCGCTGATGGAGCTACAAATGACGACAGGCGCGCAGCGACACTAACCAGGAGGGACGGCCATGTTATGACGGCTTGGTTGGCTGTTGGAGTTTTACGTCCTGGCAACCTCTAAGGTCATATCAGGATGGGTCGGTACCAACTTGTGACAGTGCGCACTCATGGCGACTGAATAGTGCTGCCCCACTGGGACTGGGACCAGGCCATCAACACCAGGACCTGATATCCCACTCAGTCACATTATCCTGACACTGAGCCAACCAGTCCTTGCCATATCCTAATAATGCAGAGCGCCTGGCTAGGAAGTGACAAACATCAATTTTTAAATCATCGGTTTGACTCGATCACGGTTCGAATCCCACCATCTACCAAAAACGGGAGAAGGACGTTCAACTCATTCGGCCATCCCGTCTGCTGTGTTATTACAGCAGGGGGCAGGAGGTGTCGAGGGGTCGAAAACCCCCGCTTGGTCAATAAGTGCTTATTATTAAATGACGTCGATAATACATTTTATATGCGGGTATCCCATTCCCAAGTCCAGCAAACTAGTGACACATTGTGATAATAAGCAGTTATTGCCCCATAGGAGTCTTGAGGCCCACAGTGTTGCCAACCTGCAGGTACTGAGAATCCTTGAGGCTTTAAGTTGCAGGCGTGGAACCCGAGTGGCGGCATTCGCAAGCTTGCTAGAGGGGTCCAGAGGCATGCCCCAGCGCCATAATTGCTAGAGGGGTCTAGGGGAATCCCCCCCCCCCCTCCCCCAGAAATCTTTTTTTAAAGGCTTTAAAATGTGTTATTAGAGGGTTACAGGCTGATATTTTAGCATATATGTATACGTTGATATTTACTTATATTTAATCAAAAGTACAGAAATTCATGGGATTTTGGGGTCAAACCGTGACTTGTGAGGTGATTGAGCAGAACTTTCGATTACCGTGACTCTCACAGGAATTGTGTGAGAGTTGGCAACACTGGGCCCAAGGTACTCTAGAAGAGTATTGAGCAAGGAAAAGCCGATATCGTTATGCACGAGGCAGGCATGAAGGACTCAAACCCCAAAGTGGGGGTTATTAAATGACATTGGCTTGTGTCACGACAATTGGATGTGTTGCCTGGTCAATGGCTGGTCACAGACTGACAGGGCACCGGACCCTGTGGCCGAATCGGTAGAGCGCAGACCTCCCATGCGGTGGAAAGTCGAGAGTTCAATTCCCGGTCAAGTCAAACCAATGACTTACAAAATTGATACATAAAGTTGCCATGAGTGCGCACTGTCACAAGTCGGTACCTGTCCTGATATGACCCTAGATGTTGGCAGGACCTAAGACCCCGACAACCAACCAACAGACTGACAGGAGAGAATGACAGCTTTTCGCCGGTTAGGAGTAGTAATATGAGCTGGAAGTGATACTTTTTAAAATCTTTTTTTTTGGTATTGATGGGGTGTTTATTCTGTCCATAACATATAAGCTCGGATGATCGGGATTATTTTCAATGGTGGGCAGTTATCGGTTTGGGTTTCTTATAGTTATTATTGACACTGAGTGGTGGAGAGTGATTGGCTGGTGAGGTGTGCCACTGGAGGCGTAATCGATTAACAGGACCTGGGCGCTTCGGGTCACCCGAGTTGCTAGAATTTCAAATCAAACACCGCGAGTGGAGTTGACAAAAACACGTGCCCGACCCCAGTAACCCACCTCTTGGCTGGGGTTTGCTAGGAACGATGATGTCACATTTGTCCTGGTACCGTCCTGCAGGATAATGGCTGCCAGTACCAGTCCTACATGTTTTTTTTGGGTAATATTGCACACCATCGTTTGTGGTGCTGCTACTGTTGATAACAGAAACTTGTGACTGGGAAGGTGCAATTTTCTCCGCACTTATATACCATACAAGTGTTTACTTTTATTCACCACATCAAAGAAACTCTCCAGGAAACCTAGCCGCCTATATACCAACCAGTGAAAAAAAACATCACATTTTTCGGTTTAAGTTCGAAATGTTGCTTTTGATAAATAATTATGTCACCGGCTTTTCATGCGAGTCCAGTAAGCCACGGCAGTGTGTGCATCTTTACCTGCATGCCTTTATTTTTTCTGCGCGGTGGATGAATCGATAGAGCGCAGGCTTCCCCTGCGGAACGTCAGGAGTTTGAATCCTGGTCGAGTCAAGCCAATGACGTACAAAATTGATACTTGTTGCTTCTTAACCTGGTGCTCGGCATTAATAGGATAGGGCAAGGTCTGGTTAGCTTAGTGTCAGGATAATGTGACTGAGTGGGATATTAGGTCATGATGCTGGTGGCCTGGTCTTCCAGTGGGGCAGCACTATAAAGTTGCCATGAGTGCACACTGTCACAAGTCGGTACCCGTTCTGATATAACCTTAGATGTTGCTTGGACGCAAACCAACAAACAAACAAACAATCTGATTAACCGCTGGCTTCGCATCACAAATTCACGACTTTTAGATTTAATTCAGAATCGGAAATTCTCACAGAGAGACAGGCAACCTGCCACCTGTCTATGCAAAACTGTCTGTTTGTCAGTCTAAAAGCATAGATCATCCACTAGCTTCCACAGAACATTCAGATGCTGTCAAGATTGTCATAACCATGTTTTTCTAAGGAAGGAGCTCATATCGAGTCGGTGAATGGATTGAGCACCTGGTTCTTCTATGGTATGGACCAGATGGGATGGCCGAATGAGTTGAGTGTCCTCCCATTTTGGTAGATCGTGGGCTACGAATCAAGGCGGTCGAGTCAAACAAATGACTTAAAAATATATATATACTTGTCACTTCCTAGCCAGACGCTCAGCATTATTAGAGTAGGGCAAGAACTGGTTGGATCAGTGTCAGGATAATGTAACTGGGTGGAATATCAGGTTATGGTGCTGACGGCCTTGACTCCCAGTGGAACAGCAATATAAAGTCACCATGAGTGCACACTTTCACAAGTCGGTATCCATCCTGATATGATCATAGATGTTGCCACGATGAAAAACTCCAACAACCAGCCAACCTCTGTGGTAGGTCGTGGGTTTGTGTTTGAACCCCGGCTGAGTCAAACAAATGACATACAAATTAATACTTGTTGTTACCTACCCTGATGCTGGGCATCAATGGAGACCAGTGGAATGAGGAAGATCAGTTATTCAGGATCGAAAATTGCCCTGCTAAAGTGCCGGTCACATATTACCGGATTGAGAAATAGACATAAACCGGCAAAGAATTGTCTAGGCCGTTCATGTCCGGTATCAGAATGTACCGAAATGTGTCAAACTGTTGCAACGGCCGCCGGACGAAACGGATGCTAAACAGACAAGGAACGTACATTAACGAATAGCCAACGGACAAGAACCGGACGGCAACGGAATGTCAAACGGACAGACCAAACACCAAATGGACACGTACCGGACTCTTCATGGATGCGCTGAAAAAAACCGACAGACCGAATGCCCCAACACCGTCAACAGACTATTCAGGAAGCAAACCGGAGACGTAACGGATGGGTAATGGACATGAACCAGACAAAACGGACTTAAACCGGACACCAACCGTACACGTCAGTCCCGTGGTGTCCGGTACAAGTTTTGTGCATGTTCAAAACTTGTACCGGACACCGCGGGACAGATAACGGACACGCCAGATGCCAACCGTATATAATCCATACATTGCCGTATTTTACCGGACAGTGTCCGGTTTCTGTCCGTTTCTCCAATCCGGTAAGGTGTGAGTGGACTTTAAATCAATGAATGCAACAAAACAAACAAAAACATATCACATAGCATTAATATATAGACAATGCAGTCTTAACTTTTCACAAGGTATTTTGAACAAAAAAGTGCAGTTGTAGCGTTGGTAACACAAGTAATAACACCGGCACTTCTCACACCCCTTGCAAGGCGACGTAGCATTTCTTCTATGAATATTTTACCACATGTGGCAAAGATCGCCACCTGGCGGGTAACGTAGAGAACAACACGTGACAGTACAGCAGACACAAAAACAGGCTTCTGCTCGCAGAGAAACGGAACTATGAACTTAAGTGAAGATTATCCGGATAACAATAAGGAGAGAGACATGGGTATGGGGGAAGAGGAGGAGGGGGGGAGGGGAGGAGGAGGAGGAGGAGGGGGAGGAGGAGGGGGAGGAGGAGGGGGAGGAGGAGGGGGAGGAGGGGGGAGGATGGGGAGGAGGGAGGAGGGAGGAGGAGGGGGGGAGGAGGGAGGAGGAGGGAGGAGGAGGGAGGGAGGAGGAGGGAGGGAGGAGGAGGGAGGAGGAGGGGGGGGAGGAGGGGGGAGGGGGGGAGAGGAAGGAGAGGGAGAGGGGGGAGAGTGAGGAGAGGAAGGAGAGGGAGGGAGAAGGAGGGAGAAGGAGGAGAGGGAGGAGAGGGAGGAGAGGGAGGAGATGGAGGAGAGGGAGGAGAGGGAGGAGAGGAAGGATAGGGAGAGGGAGGGAGAAGGAGGAGAGGGAGGCGAGGGAGGAGAAGGAGGAGCGGGAGGAGAGGGAGGTCCGAGGAGGGAGACCAGGAAGAGGAGGGAAAAGGAGGAAGAAAAGGAGGAAGAGAAGAGGAAGAGATGGGGACAGAGGAAAAGAATGAGGAAGAAGAGGAAGAGGAGTAAGATGAGGAAATTGAGGAGGAAAATGAGGAGGAAGACGAGAAAGAAGAGGAATAGGAGGAGGATTGGTTGGTTGTTGGAGTTTTACGTTCTGGCAACATCTAAAGTCATATCAAGACAGGTACTGACTGGTGACAGTGTGCACTCCTTGGGACTTTATAGTGCTGCCACACACTCAGTCACATCATCCTGACACTGAGCAAACCAGTCATTGTTCTATCATAGGAAGCGACAAGTATAAATTGTTAAGTGATGATGATGATGATGATGATGATGTGTTGATAAAACCCAGCAAATATGATATACACTGTAATTGATTTTTCAATGTTGAAGGGCATTGTGAAACATTATGTGCAGGCCCATGTGCATTGAGTTAAATAAACCTGATTTTTGCTCATTACGTCATATATGTAGATAGGGAGTCGGACACCAGCGAACCATAAAATGAGCACGCCAGGCCGATAATGCGACCATTTCCACTCTCTATGCTAATCGCACTGAACTGCCTGCACAATGGACGCCCGCGCACTGCCCCGCTCCACCAACACTGCACCGACACGACCAGGCTGCGCAGCCCAATGGTAGAACGCCTACTGCGCATGTGCTCCATCGCCGGCCATATCACACCGGTCAGGTTGGTTGTTGGAGTTGTACGTCCTTGCAACATCTAAGGTCATAGGAGGGGTACCGACTTGTTGGTTGGTTGGTTTGTTATTGGAGTTGTACGTCCTGACAACATCTAAGGTCATATCAGGATGGGTACGAACTTGTTGGTTGATTGTTGGAGTTTTACATCCTGGCAACTATCAGGATGGGTACCGACTTGTGACAGTGCACACTCCTGGCAACTTTATAGTATTGCCACACTGGGAAACCAGGCCACCAGCACCATGACCCAATATCCTACTCAGTCACATTATCCTGACACTGACCTAACCAGTCCTTGCCCTATCCTGTTAATGCAGACCGCCAAGCTAGGAAGCGACAAGTATCAATTTAGTAAGTTATTGGTTTGACTCAACCTGGAATCGAACTACCGATCTCCCACACGGGTGGCCTGCATTCGATCGATTCGGCAACCGCGTCCAGTCTGAGACAGAATGGTAAAATGCCTACCGCGCCTGTGCCCCATCCCCGGCCATATCATAGCACACACTCACACAGGTCATACCTGTTGCTACTGTCGTTAGGGTGGTGAAAATGGTGAAAATTGCGCCTATAGCGGGACTCGAACCCACATCTCTTTGCATTCCGGGCCAGTGTGCTAACAATTTCACCACATAGGCTCCCTGATGTCACCACCCTATCCACACCCACCTGTCTATGGGGCCTGAGAGGTCAGTGCAGACTACTACACTACCTTCCCTGACGTCTGGCATTAGTAGGATCGGATATGGATTGGGTTAGCTCAATGTCGGGATAAAGTGACTGACTGGAATATCTATCGGGCCATGGTACCGGTGGCATGGCATCCTAGTGGAGAAGCACTATAAAGTAGCCATAAGTATGTACTGTCACAAGTCAAGAACTGTCCTGATAGACAAAATAGTGTACAGTAAAACCTCTCTAAATCGACCGACCATGGGACCGACTTTAAATAGTGCATTTAGGGAAGTGGTCGGTTTAGGGAGGTTTTTACAAATTTGTGTTATTGTATCAGCGATCAGTTGAGACCCAAATAAAGCGATCGATATAGGGAAGTAGTCGATCTATGGAGGTGGTCGGTTAGATGTTTTACTGTATTTTCAATTTTGTCCAACCCTTCGGCTTTCCTCAGCCGGGCATCGAACCAGCAACTTCGTGCAGGGGAAGTGGCCACTGTTCTGCTAGGCGATCGTGTCCAGTTGTCACACTGACAAACCATCCTGATCACCTAATGAGGTGACCAGACGGGATGGCCGAATGAGTTAGAGCATGTTGGTAGACCATGGGATCGTGGCTTCGAACCCTGGTCGAGTCAAACCAATGACTTAAAAATGTATGCTTGTCACTTCCTAGCCAGACGCTCGGCATTATTAGGATAGGGCAAAGACTGGTTGGCTCAGTGTCAGGATAATGTGACTGAGTAGGATATCAGGTCATGGTGCTGGCGGCCTGGTCTCCCTGTGGGGCAGCACTATAACGTCACCATGAGTGTGCACAGTCACAAGTCGGTACTCGTCCTGGCATGACCTTGGATGTTGCTAGGACGTAAAACAACACCAAACAAACAAAAAACAAACCTAATGAGGTGAATGCGGAGGGAGCTTGACCACAAAAAGTTTGTTTTATTTAACTACGCATCTAGAGTACATTGATTTTTATCATCGGCTATTGGATGTCAAACATAGGGTCATTCTGGCATATTTCTATTGAGGAAACACACTGCCGCCACATAGCTATTCTTTCCGATAAGCAGCAAGGGGTCTTTTATATGCACTTTCCCACAGACAGGACAGGACATACCACAGCCTTTGATAAACCAGTCATGGACCACTGGTTGGAACGGAAAATAGCCCAAACTGGAAATGTGTCCACTGACCAGGATCGATAGGATGATCGACACCTGTCGGTGGAGACTACCGCGGGAGCTACGTCCCGCTCCTCTGAGCCTGACCACAATGCATCACTAACAAAAATTAATTTTAAATTTAGAAAAAAGGGGGGAAAAGAAGAAAATGTCTGTGTGGATAACGGTGAATTGTTAGTTATATAACCGGTGAATTGTTAGTTATGTTGGGCCTTCTCAGAACACTGAATACCACCATAAATAAAGAAGCAGGAGCCACTCCGGGGGAAGCGACGTTAGGGCAAATCCTCCCAGCAGGGAGGCGGGGGTACGGGGATGGGTAGCGTGTGTGTGTGTGGGGGGGGGGGGGGGGGGGGGGGGGGGGGGAGGGCTGAGGCAGTATTGGCTTCAAGTCTCAAGTCTAACTAAAAAAAACTATCCAAAACACAACCAAAATTGATCAAAACCCTAATACATGTAATACCATTAACACCAGCCAGATATGCTTCAAAAACTTTAAAATCCTCCGATGTGACTGACACTATCAACATCCGGTGGAGGTGAGGAGCACCAGCGGTACAGTAATGGGTGGGTTTTACGGAGCATAACAATATTAATAATAATTCCCTTGCATACCCTTATACTTGCATACTGCGATATACATCACATATAGTATCGTTATAGACTTGGCAGTATATGCCAAGTAAATTTTAACTTATTTATAATCAACTCAAATTATTCTCATCGGGGGGTGATGTGGTGTGTTAGTAAAATTGGGAGATTTTATGTCTGGAATAAATGTCACTAACAGGCAGTTTGAAAGTAGGGAAATAAATTTATATGGAGTTGTCTGCTGATGGTGAAAGCAGGTGTATGTAGGGTTGATGGTGGGTGGTGGGTTTTGTTGTTGATGTTGTTGTTGTTGTTGTTGTTACCATTTTACCCTACACTTTCACTGAGTAGCCGACAAGTGGCCTTATGTGAGTGCCCGTCTCCCTTTGGTTGTTGTTGTTGTTGTAGCACACATTTCTACCGTCTTGGACAGTGCGCACTCTGGACTTGTGCTGTCCCCTGGGCCCCGCACCTTGACCTGTACTAGACCTAGCACACCAGTCCTGCCCATCCTAATAATGCCGAGCGCTGCTAGGAAGCGAAGTTCATTTTAAAGTCATGTTGACTCGACCGGGACTCGACCCCGACCCCACGATCTCACACGGGCATCCTTCTGGTCTGGTAGATCATGGGATTCGAACCCTGGTCGAGTCAAACCAATGACTTAAAAATTCATACGTCTTGCTTCCTCGCTTGGTGCTCGGCATTAATAGGATGGGGCAAGGACTGGTTAGCTCTGTGTCAGGATAATGTGACTGAGTGGGATATCAGGTCACGGTGCTGGTGGCCTTGTCTCCCAGTGGGGCAGCACTATAAAGTCACAATGAGTGCGCACTGTGACAAGTCGGTGCCCGTACTAATATGACCATAGATTTTGTCAGGACGTAAAACTCCAACAACCAGCCAACTTCTTACACTTTCTTCTACTTGTGTATTATTTTACCCCCCTTTGTGGGTAGTTACAAAAAAACCACCAGCATTTGTTATTGTGTTGCCACGCACATTACCCGTGAATTGGGTCGTAAGAGGGTAACACTGGGGTGAGAGGGTGTAAGTGCATGTGTAGAAATCAACTGGTAATGTTCCCAGGGGGTTGGTGAGTTGTTGGAGTTTGACATCCTAGCAACATATCAGGACGGGTACCGAGTTGTGATAGTGTGCATTCATGGTGACTTTATAGTGCTGCCCCACTGGGAAATCAGGCCACCAGCACCATGAAAAGATATCCCCCCCAGTCACATTGTCCTGACACTGAGCCAACCAGTCCTTACTATATCCTAATAATGCTGAGTGCCAGGCTAGTAAGTGACAAGTATCAATTTTATAAGTCATTGGTTTGACTCGACCGGGAACCGGACTCCCGATCTCCCGCACGCGAGACCTGCGCTCGACCGATTCGGCCACGGCGCTCGGTGGGTCCCCAGGGGAGAGTCCGTGCGTGCATCCGGGCGTGCGTGTGCGTGTGTTGGAGTGGTGAGAGGAGGGAGTACTCCACTAAACACACAGCAGCTATCACTTTTCTGTGAAAATAATCCCCTAGCTTCATTTTAATTTAGATTCTCCGAATTGACCCCATCACCTTGTTTGGGTTTTATGTTCTAGCAACATATAAAGTCATATAGCTTATATGAATGGGATTCTAACTACCCAGCTGTTGTCATATATACATCCGGATTCCTTGGCATTTTGCTTAACGGTAATCGGTTGTGGTTTTTTTTAAAGTTAAGCGGAAATGCGCGAAACTGCGGGGATCTTTCATTCCGGCTTCTTTTACATTGTCGTGGGAAAAGCAGGTTAGTTGTTGGAGTATTACATCCTGGCAACAGCTAAGGTCATATCAGGATGGGTACTGAGTTGTGACAGTGAGCACTCATGCCGACTTTTATAGTGCTGGGAGACCAGGCCACTGGCACCATGACCCAATATCCCACCCAGTCATTTTTTTATCCTTACATTGAGCTAACTTGCCCTATCCTATTAATGCAGAGCGCCAAGCTCGGTAGCGACAAGTATCAATTTTATACGTCATCGGTTCCAGACCTTCTGCATGGGAAGCCTAAGCTCTACCGATTCGGCCACCACGTCCGGTCCGAGGTGCAGGTAGAGGTAGCGACAGAGGTAGCGTTTTTAATATCTGTTCTTGTTGCATTGTTCACGAGGATTGATTAATTGATTGATTGAATTATTGTGACTTTATGCAGTGTAGGCAGCAAAGACCATATTAACGTCGAGAAGTATTTTGGTTTCATTGTCATGCTCATGATGAGTACAGGTATTATCATTATTGTCTCGGTAAATTGACAGCGGGGGTACCTTCTTTATTAGTGCAACTATATTGTTCACAGGGATTGATGAGTGATTGATGGTGATTTTATTCCGTGTTGGCAGCAAAGGCCATAATTGCAGCGGAAACCGGAGTCGAATTTATTGTCACTTTGGTTTTAAATGCTTATAAATATAAAAACTCACATATAATTCAAAATGGTTAAGCGTGATGGTGAAATTTATGTCATTAAGTTACAAGAGATGATACAAATTACAATTCATCTGTCTTCAGGAACTCTCAAATGTGTGTTATGGGGCTGTCACACTACGACGTTTCTCTCCAACGTGCGTCGACGTGTGTCAATTTTTGGCGAAACGTCGGGAAATGTCAGGAAACGTTCGGGGGACGCTATGCGAACGTCGGTACACGTCGGTACACGTTCATGGAGGTCGACGGTGAACGTCGGCACGCGTAATTGGTCGCTCAATGTTTTAAGCATGTCAAAAAACCGCGACGACCGACAACGCGCGTAAACGTCTGGATACGCACGTTCTGAGGACGTTAGGAGAACGTCAATACGCGTCACAAGCGCGTTACAAGAACGCTAGTCAAACGTTGGCATTTTCCCCCCGCAAAACTGCGTGTCTGTTTCTCTGTGTGTCTGTGTATGTGTGTCTGTTTCTGTGTGTTGTGTGTCTGTGTCTGTGTGTTTGTGTGCGTGTGTCTGTTTCTGTGTCTGTCTCTGTGTGTGTGTCTATGTGTGTGTCTGTGTATGTGTGTGTGTCTGTGTGTGTGTCTGTGTATGTGTGTGTGTGTGTCTGTGTGTGTGCATGTGTCTGTGTGTGTGCATGTGTCTGTGTGTTTGTGTCTGTGTGCGTGAGTGTCTGTGTGTGTTTGTGTGTGAGTGCATTTGTCTGTTTCTGTGTGTATGTGTGTGTATGTGCGTGTATGTGTGTGTGTCTGTTTCTGTGTGTGTGTCTGTGTGTGTGTCTCTGTGTGTCTGTGTGCCTGTGTCTGTTTGTCTGTTTCTGTGTGTATGTGTGTGTATGTGTGTGTGTTTCTGTGTCTGTGTGTGTATGTGTGTGTATGTGTGTGTTTGTGTCTGTGTGCGTGTGTGTCTGTTTGTCTGTTTCTGTGTGTGTCTGTCTGTGTCATACAGATACACACAGACACACACACACACAGACACACATATACACAGACAGACACATACACACACATGTATGCACACACATACACACACACATACACACATACACACAGACACACACACACACACACAGACACCCACATACAGACACATGCATCGAAACCCGTTGGCCGCGCGCTAATAACACACTGTGCTGCGTCGAGTTTTCTCAAAAAACCGCCGAAAAGTTGACCGTGTCTCGACGCGTAGAAGTTATTTTGCGCGCTGGTGGCGCGCCGGTGAGAAGCGTCGTAGTGTGACTGCACCATATTGCCAAGGAGCGCTTGCATACAATTGATATTAAAAACATTGGTGCAGGGTCGTAAAATTCATACAATCGAGTAAAGTGTGCTTGAGGGTCAGTTAGCACTGAGGCCCATCACATTCTGAAGGTTGGTTGGTGGAGTTTTAGGTCCTGGCAACATCTAAGGTCATATCAGGAGAGGTACCAACTTGTGACAGTGCGCACTCATGGCAACTTTATAGTGCTGCCCCACTGGGAGGTCAGGCCACCAGCACCATGACACGATATCCCATCCATGCACATTATCCTGATACCGAGCTAACCAGTCTTTGCCCTACCCTTCTTCTTCTTGAAGATGTACAGTGCCGATCATGGATAAGTCTGAATAGACTTGTTTTCACAGTTTGTTGATAGAAAACCCGAGCCTACACTTTTACCGACACAAGGGATTTTTAACCTCCGACACCACATTGACATGGTATGAGAGCAACTGGCCTTTGATGATGTTGTAAGTTATACACAGCAGTGGAAATCCAAATTGGCAGAGGTGGAGGCATGGGGAATCGAGCCACCGACCTTAGGATTAGGAGTCCGACCTAGAAAAAAAGGCTGACACTTTAACCACTCCGCCACAGAG
>CM059197.1:52352878-52640563 GCA_030323885.1 Branchipolynoe longqiensis
ACACTGCGCCAACCAGTCCTTGCCCTATCCTAATAATGCCGAGCACTTGACTAGGAGTAGGAAGCGACAAGTATAAATTTATAAGTCATTGGTTTGACTCGACCAGGGTTCAAACCCATGAACCCATGGGTTCGAATCCCCCGGTCATATCAGGACAGCAACTGGCGAGTCATTAGCGCCAAATGATACTGATAGCCACAACTTGACCTCAATGGCCTTCATACCATGGTTGGGCCCTAAATATTGTTCTAAAATATACAAAATATGACTAGTCACATTTAATCATAATAATTGCAAATAAGTAAAGTTGTGTTGGTCATGTTACTTCCCATTGGAAACGGGTCGTTGGTACAATAAATATTAATTTAAATTTAATAAAAGAAATAGGCCTCTTTACGAGGATCCTACAGATAGAAGTGATAACTTAAAAGATTTGACAAAAGTTCGAAACCAACCAATTATGCAACTGAAGCCACTATGTATTTTGCAGTTTGCTTCGTGCTACCTAAATCCATAGACACAAAGCAGGAGAGTGCATGCTTATCACAGTACATAAATGAGTGATTGATTGATTGATTGGTGGTTTATTTACGCCGTGCTAGCAGCATCGGCCATATTCACGGCGAACATAAATGACCATCCTGACCCATACCCGGTGCCTTTAAGAATGTATACAGTGCTCTGTGAGCTGTGATACCAACTCCATGGGACCTAACCCATGTGCACAAACAAGGGTTACGGCAGGGGTGGGTTCGAATTTGGACCCATGTGAACCCACGTGCACCACTACCTACTTCTGATGGTCATTAATGAACGGCGAGCTTCCACCTTACGACTAGCAACTCAATCGACCCCCATCCCCTACTTTGCCGATGGCCCGTCTTCACCACGTTTTTCTCTCTTTTTTGGGGGGTGATTGTTTTATTATTCTGCTCATAACGGCTAAGTGCATGCACTTGTTTTCGCCGGTGTGCAGTAGTGGTCATAATCCATATGGATTGATTTCCTTTAAGCTGTAATTTCTGTAAACTTGTTTATGATGCTTCCAATTTGTTTTTTTATTATATTTTTGTGCATATTTTGTTTAGTATGGTGTCTCCTATTGGTTCCTGATGTTTTCTGGCTTACCTACTGTTTATCCCTGATCTCTTACTTAGCACATATTTCTTTATCTATATCTCACTTCAAACCTTTCTTAATTTTCTTTTTCTATTCTTTTAGTGTTTTGGTGTTATTTAGAGCACTGCTTTGGCTATTCCAAGCTTTTATGCTCATGGCTATTTAGATAAAATATTCACCCCGTACTTACAGTACTGACTTGTTATCGCCGCTAGTTCTCCAAGATCTCCCAACTCTCTGTGAATCTGTTAGTTCTTGCATTCTTTCTCTGCTTGTAAGCATTCTTCCACATCTCCCTACCCTTTGTGAGTCTGTTAGTTCTACAAATTGGTTAGTTGTTTGGTTATTTATAGTTTATTTTCCTGAATGCCTTCACCTTGTTGTGTTAATCATTTGTTTTTGGTTTTAAGTTTAAAGTTTAAAGCCTACATCCTGAGTGTATCATGCCCGGCATGAATACCTTCTCAGAGTTTGCTTGAATAATCAGTCTTTAAAAAAATAAAAATAAAGTTATTTGGGGGGGGGGGGGGGGGGGGTACATTAGTTGCTTAACCAGTGGAAATTTCAGTCGCGAGCGATTGGTCTTCCTCATTCCACTGCTCCTTGCCCTATCCTAATAATGCCGAGCGCCTTCCTAGGAAGCGACAAGTATCAATGTCATTGGTTTGACTCGACCAGGATTCGAACCCACAATCCCATTATCTACCAACACAGGAGACGGATGCTCTAACTCATTCGCCATCCCGTCTGGTGTATTATTGCATAAATAATGAGGCTTGATTGATTGCAATACGCATTCATAAGCCTTGATTTAATCCATTTAAATATTATCTGTCCATTTCTTCTTCTTTAAACAAATTTACTTTTGGGGGGAGGGGGGGGGGGGTTAAAATTCGACAGTTGCCTGTAGCTATATAAGCGGACGCCCCTCGGACTTCGGGGAGCCTGGTGCCCGGATGTAGACACTGGATGTGCAGAGTTGTTTCGATATGCGCTCGGCTGATCAAAGCCACCGAGTGACATTAGTCTTGTATGGTGTGGGGCCTGTTGCAACCCAGCATCCTGAATCAAGGGCCGCCTTTACAGGCATTTTACTAACAACACACAGCTAGCTAATCCCATGGCTTTCTGGTACATCATGAGATTCGAACCCACACATTCGGTTCTGGCGGCCTGGTCTCCCAATGGGGCAGCAGTATAAAGTCGCCATGAGTGCGCACTGTCACAAGTCGCTAACCGTCCTGATATGACCTTAGATGTTGGTTAGTTGTTGGAGTTTTACGTCCTGGCAATATCTAAGGTCATATCAGGACGGGTACCAACTTGTGACAGTGCGAACTCATGGCGACTTTATAGTGCTGGGAAATCAGGCCGCTGGAACTTAGATGTTACCAGGACGTAAAACTCCAACAACCAACCCACGTTTTTCACCAAACCAATGTAGAAAGCGCCCGTACCCCCCCCCCCCGTCTTTTCTATCGTTTTTCTCTATTCCAGATTAAGGATAATGCATCTACATTAGCTAAATAGAGCCCCAATTGTCCTCTAGTATCAGTCAAGTGAGTGTTACCAGGATGTGATGGATGACTGGGGTGGTTGTTCTTATTTTTAGAGGGGACAAAAACTACAACAACAACAACAAAAACCTACTTTGGAAAGAAGTTATCTTGGTCTAGTACGTAAAGCAGAACCCCCCCCCCCCCCTCTGAGGATGGGTCCCTCCTCAGCAGCCTGTAGTAGAAGAGATAAAGGTTGTTCTCCTTGAGGACTCCTCTCTGCTGAAGCATTAGGTGCATCGCTCACTCTCACCACCATTAAAACACCACTTAACTTAGCAGGGGTGGGGGTACAACCCACACCAGACAACCACTTATCTGAGAAACTTTCAACTTCATCGGGTCTCACTTTAACTGACGTAGATGTATTTGTCCCGGGAAGAGCTTTAATTTCATACAGCTGAATACTTCTGGACTGGAGCTGTTTAATTTTTATTTACTAAATGCTTAAAGCTGCATAGCCCGATGGTTTTGAGTAATGGCCATTCTTTTTGTTTAGATAAATATTTATAATTTGATTGTTATAATCTATCTTACTTAGTTTGAAATAACTTTATTTTAAATGGCCTACTTTTGAGTTATTTGAAGTATAAATATGGTGAGTGTTTTGGTTTTAAAAGGTTGATGCTTAATTGGACTATGCAACTTTAACGGGGAGGGGGGGGGGGGGACACGCCCCACACCACACAACCACTTATCTGAGAAACTTTCAACTTCCTCAGGTCTCACTTTGTCTGACTTAGATGTATTTGTCTCGGGAAGAGCTTTATTTTTGTATCCATAGTTATACAGCTACAGCTAAATGCTTCTGGACTGGAGCTCTTTTACTGTTATCTCAGGGTTTGTACACATGTGAACATATGGAATTCAATGCTAATTCAATGCTATTTCAATGCTTTTGCAATGCTGTTTTTGACAGGAAGTCAAGACTATTTTCATTTGGAAATAGTCCGAAATCACCAATTGGAATGGCGATTTTGGACTAATTTAGATCAGTGGGGACAGTTTAATGGAATTCAAGGATTTTCAAGACCAAAATAGGTTAAATTCAAGGCTTTTTGAGGCCTTGAAATGGGGCAAATGGAAGTTCGAGATTTTTCAAGACTTTTCAAGACTTTCCAGGCCCAGTAGGGACCCTGTTATTTACTAAACGTCTAAATAGTATCGGTGACACATGCTACATGCTGAAATCCATTTGCAATTGGGTCGTTCCCAGAAATTGTGTACCGCTTTAGTGGCATGGAAACCAAAAGTGAACACATCCCAAATAATGTCAGTGCGTGTCCGGCTTTAATGCATTTCCCCACAACCACCAGAACTGATTGCCGGCAGTGGTGTAGGCTAATCGGTGGTAATCTGCCACTGGGCGTTAAGGCTGCTGATTCATTTATCTAAGTGCTGTCTTTATGCATGTGTGTGCTTGAAGATTCGATTCTGTGTGTCCCCACTACAACGAGTCGCACCACATTAATCACCGCCAGCCTCTAAGCAGGCACCATTCATTCCTTTGTAACGTTGTACACAGACCAGTTAAAGTTGTACAAACTGATAACTCGCCCCCACATTCCTGAGATGGCTATAGTTCGAACCCTGGTTGAACCCTGGTCGAGTCAAGCCAATTACTTAACATTGTTATACTTGTCGTTTCTTAGCCAGGCATTCTGCATTATTAGAATAGGGTAAGGACTGGTTGGCTCAGTGTCAGGAAATGTGACTGAGTGGGATATCAGGTCATGGTGCTGGTGGCCTGGTCTCCCAGTGGGGCAGCACTATAAAGTCGCCATGAGCGCACACTGTCATAAGTCGGTACCTGTTCTGATATGACCTTAGATGTTGCCAGGGCATAAAACTCCAACAACCAACCAACCAAGCATCCAACCAACCAACCAAATTTGACACCTTGCATTATTTTCGCGAGTACATTGATAATCGTCGGAATGATTAGTTAGTCATTAACGCTGCCTCCCTTATTTACCAAACCCATTCTTCAACTGACGATGCTTATGAAGGCAGCCTGCCATGACCCTGGGTGTCCATCAATGTCCTTGATTGGCCACACAATAGCCTACATTCCCCAGCAAGCACTTTGCACGCGTACCATCACCTCCTTACTAAAGACGCATCCCTTTCGTTTACCACCTCCACAACAATCCACTTCCCTCCCCCCCCTAGCCCGATGGTCGATGGGTTGTTGGAGTTTTACATCCAGGCAAAATCTAAGGTTATATCAGGACGGGTACCGAATTAGGGCAGTGCGCACTCATGGTGACTTTGAGGTGCTCCCCAATGGGAAATCAGGCTGCCGGTACCATGACCGGATATCCCACACAGTCACATTATCCTGACACTGAGCTAACCAGTCCTTGCCCTATCCTATTTAATACCGAGCACCAGGTTAGCAAGCGACAAGTATCAATTGTATAAGACAGACTCGACTGAGACCCAAACTACTGATCTCCCACATGCGAGGCCCGCGCTCTACCTATATGGCTACTGCGCCCGGTGGTCCTTACTAAAGGGCCTGTCACACTATGACGTATAGCCTTTGCGTATACTGACGTATGTGATTTTTGAACAACACATCAGCGTACATCATCATACGTTACATATATGTTGGGCGTACATCAGGTATGTTCTGGGTACGTCGTTATATGTTGTCTTATGTCGCTGTGCGTCGAGGCTTCAAAATTTGTTTGTGCATGCTCAAAATTTCCAACGTGTCTCGTACATTGAACATACGCTGTGTGTACATTTAGGATACGTCGGCGTACATTGGGAGTATGTTAGGGATATGTTGGTATATGTTGCCGCACACTAGCCATACAGTGGGAATGTGCAGTCCCCGTACAGTCTGCGCACTGCCAACGGATGCATTACGTGCTCCGAACATATGCCTGCTGTATCTCCAGCGTATTTAACATATACGCCATACTTCTAGCGATGGAGTAACGTATGTAATGTTGGTCAGCCTTCCGTGAGCGTATGTGAGCATTTTGCGAACGTTTTGCGAATGTTTTGCGAGGCACATGAACACTCTCATACACTAGCAATAGGTCAGAGATACGTTCTGCATACGTTACGTATGTTGTCTATACATTGTGTATACACCGATTTTTATCCCCCGACGCTGAAAAGTTTGACGAATGCCGACTTACTGGCAAATTTTCTAACGTTGAGCACGCGCTGACACCGTACGTCGTAGTGTGACAGGTGCTTTAAGACGCATACCTTTCGTTTACGACCACCACAACAACAATCCACTTTTTCTCCCCCCCCCCCAGTCCCATGCTTTACTCCTTCCGACAAAAACAAAAACTTTTTTGTTTTGTTAAGGGGCGAGGGAGAAAAAAGAAAAGAAAAAAGAACGTTTCCCCCCTGATGGGTCGGCCAAGGCTAGCTTCCTATCTGCGAGCCTGATTACAATTCCTTTAAGTAGAATTTATTAACCGATTATGGCTCCCCCTGGTGGGTGGTTTGCAGAGTCGCGGTGTAAATTAAAATACGATGCATCGGCGTCTCGGGAGAAATCACGAGAAACCATGAGAAACCATGTCGGGCACGGAGAGCATGGTGGTGAGGGAGAGCATGGTGGTGAGGGAGAGCATGATGGTTAGGGTGAGTGTCATGGTTAGGGAGAGCATGACGAGAGCGTGATGGTTAGGGAGTGAGATGGTGAGGGAGAGTGCAATGGTGAGGGAGAGTGCAATGGTGAGCGAGAGTGCAATGGTGAGGGAGAGCGCAACGGTGAGGGAGAGCGCAATGGTGAGGGAGAGTGCAATGGTGAGGGAGAGTGCAATGGTGAGGGAGAGTGCAATGGTGAGGGAGAGTGCAATGGTGAGGGAGAGCGCAATGGTGAGGGAGAGTGCAATGGTGAGGGAGAGTGCAACGGTGAGGGAGAGCGCAATGGTGAGGGAGAGTGCAATGGTGAGGGAGAGTGCAATGGTGAGGGAGAGCACAATGGTGAGGGAGAGTGCAATGGTGAGGGAGAGTGCAATGGTGAGGGAGAGTGCAATGGTGAGGGAGAGTACAATGGTGAGGGAGAGTGCAATGGTGAGGGAGAGTGCAATGGTGAGGGAGAGCACAATGGTGAGGGAGAGTGCAATGGTGAGGGAGAGTGCAACGGTGATGGAGAGTGCAATGGTGAGGGAGAGCGCAATGGTGAGGGAGAGTGCAATGGTGAGGGAGAGTGCAACGGTGAGGGAGAGTGCAACGGTGAGGGAGAGCGCAACGGTGAGGGAGAGCGCAATGGTGAGGGAGAGTGCAACGGTGAAGGAGAGTGCAATGGTGAGGGAGAGTGCAATGGTGAGGGAGAGTGCAACGGTGAGGGAGAGTGCAATGGTGAGGGAGAGCGCAATGGTGAGGGAGAGCGCAACGCTGAGGGAGAGCGCAATGGTGAGGGAGAGCGCTGAGTGCTTGTGAAGGAGCCACGAGATAAGCACAATTTAGTCGCACAGTGGTGGTTCTTTTATTCAATTTAATAGTCACATGATGTTAAACACTTCGACTGAGACATGACCATGTGTTATCATAAACAGAGAAATAGGTAAATACTCATTCTGTAGCCATATAGTAGTACAACCTTGGAACAGTTTAAATGAGAACACTGTGTGCTCAGTAATCTTTCAAACTTTTGAGGCTCGACTAGACAGCCAGTGGAAGACTGAAAATCTCTATTTCGACTACCGCGCTTCTCCACCGGGAGCATGCAGGAAGAAGGAGCCGACTATAGAGGGCTAATCACACAGTTATGCACTGATGGAATTTCCTCACACTCACAGACTAGGTACCGGCAGCCATTTTTTTAGATCTTTAAACCGGAAAGTTAATTAAAGTTAATCACAGTGCTAGTCAAATGTGGAATAACACCCTACAAAAACAGAAAGGTTCCCATCTTGTTTACTTTTCAAGACATTCACATTTAATTTTTTTTTTATTTACTTGAACAAAATTTGCCTGAATGAAACACGGAGTGTGTTTCTTTGCTTGGCATAATTGGACTGTTTCAAATATGTCTATCAATATACCAAATTAAAGCTCAGTTAGTGGTCTTTCTGATAGAATCTATTAATATCCTGTGTAAACAATGGCGATTCAGCACTGAGTGAAACGAAACTGCATGCCTTAGTACTTGTTCTAATTAATGTTAATTAATGTTCTAATTAATGTGATGTAAAAGAATGCGCTATTAAGCAAAAGTGCCCGCAATAAAGGTGCCTTCTGGGGCGTTGTCTTAGTATACGTCCCAAGTAATTTTGCTATCAAAATAAAGAGTGAACAGTACTTTCGGGATATTTTTACGTTAAGCATACACCCAAATAGGAGTGTTAAAAACTAGCAATTTTTCATGATTTACATACTTTCTTCTAGTGTTACATAAATACTGCCAGTACCTACATAGACACACAGCCAGTTTGTATGTTAAAGATAGAGTCTAATGAAAGCATCAAATTCTCTAAATACATATTCAACTTATTTTTTTTATTGAGGCTGTATTTATTCTGTCCATAGCCCAGGTACCCAGGCTTGTTTTCAATGCTGGCCAGCTGTAGTGTTGGTGTTGTCTTACCAAGCAGTAGCTGCTGATAAGTTATTTGATTGTCTGCATTTCAGTAGCAGATAGATAGTCTGTTGGTACGTTTAGTAGCCTATGTTAGTTTTTTTTGGGCCCTCTTGGCATTGTATTTTTGTTCTATTCTTATTACTATGTTAGTTGTTTTCTTAAGGTTCTATGTTAGTGTTTTGGGGTTTTCTTGGGAAAAGTTTTCCGCTTTTTTCTACTTAATTCTATACTAGCCTATTTTATTTACATGTCCATAGGCCTGTACGTAATAGGTGGTTGAGTTATGTTGAGTTATGAATTTGATTTATATTGTTGTTGGATACGTTATCTGGCTTTATATTTCCGGTTATCCCTTACAAACTGATACACTCATTAAAGTTGTATAGTCCGATGGTTTTGCATTTGTTATTTGAAGCGTAAATGTGTCAAATTAGTTTTGGCAAGAACGCCAAAACTGATGCCATACACTTCAGCAGTAACAGGTTTAACAACGCCTCTAAAGCGCATTGATTTTCGTATCATCGGCTATTGGATGTCAAACATATGGTCCTTCTGACATATTTCTAGGGAGGAAATCTGTTGCCGCCATATTGGCTACTCTATCCGATAAGCAGCAAGGGGTCTTTTATATGCACTTTCCCACAGACAGGAGTGTTGTTAGAAATGCACACTGAGATTTAATAATAAAATCCCAACATCACTCCTTCCCAGCTTTTAACCTTTCATTTCATGGAAGTCTGAATTTCAATTATTACTTTCGCAACATTTCAGTCTGAAGAATATTAATTAATTCAGAATTCGGAACAAGGACTAGTAGAAATGCATCTCTTCTCGAGTAAAACACTAGTTCCGGCGAGCTAGAATAGAAATGAACCCACATTAACGGACCACCAGTCAGGTTCAACTTAATTAGTTTAGCTTTTAGTTAGTTGGTTGGTTATTGGAGTTTTACATCCTGGCAACATCTATGGTCATATCAGGACGGGTACCGACTTGTGACAGTGCGCACAATGATTGACTTTATAGTGCTGCCCCACTGGGAAATCAGGCTGCCAGCACCATGGCCCAATATCCCACTCAGTCACATTATCCTGACTCTGAACTAACCAGTCCATGCCCTATCCTATTAATGCCGAGCGCCAGGCTACGAAGCGACAAATATCAATATAATAAGTCATTGGTCTGACTCGACCGGGAACAGAATTCCTGACCTTCCGCATGTGAGGCCCACACTCTAGCGATTCGGCCACCGTGCCCGGCTTAACTTTTAGTAACGCCGGATTACCGGGGGTTAGAAATAATTCCAGTGAAATGAGATGAAATGTAATGTAATGTTGTGTAATAAAACTAGGCAAGGAATATGGCAAGGATATTATAACGTGCGTGCGCATCTGGTTTAATCAAGCTGTTATCTGTAGGTGGCAGTCACTAGGGTGCTAGGTTTGAGACTGATAAGGGTGAAGTCAGGATATCAAGTGTCTTATAGTAGGTACTCCAAAGTGATTTTTTATTTTAATGCTTCAGTGTTTAAAATTATATAGGTGTATAGATCTTTTAAATCCGATTCCAGTGATATAAAATGTATATAGATCTCTTGAAAAGTTCTGAAATTTGTTCGCAAATTATCAAGGAGATACCATGCATTTGCCCTTTTTTGTGCACATTTCCAAATTAGGGAAATCTAGGTTTTGAAGGCCCCAACACAAAAGCTATGTTGTGTATAATTTGTCCAATATTAAAGAATCTCACTCTCTATAGCACAAATAACAGGCAACATTTTCCCCCTAGACCATTAGCTTTGTTATTCTGTCAGATATTTCATGCTAAACTTGCTAAATTCCTTAATAGCTACTGAATATCAATAGAGTTAGTGATAAATTCTTTGAAATATCATAACTTCTGTTCTACTTACACTAACTATCACTCTATTTTTATTTCCAAAATAATCAGAATCAAAAGCTGCATACATGTTTTAAATTAATATGAGGCAAAAACTGAAGCTCACTTTTAGGCATTGCTAGCTGACTACAAGTCTAGGTCGCAAATAGATTAACTTGATTAAGATAATTAAACAGATTCCCTTGGGAGACAATAGGCTTCAGAAATGTTTTCAATGTCTGGCACCTTCCATACTCCAAAGTCATCGTTGATGGGTGCCACATCAAGATTTTTCTGCTGAAACAGAAGCTTCAATCAACACCATGTTCGTCGCTCCCGTGCTGGAGACATGATGACATCATCATTTCTCAGACCAATCTTGGCGAGTGTGATATAAATCTCAACTAAATATTGTTCTGATTAGGTAGAGGAAAACTTGAGCTTTCTGATGATATGATTTTCAGGATGATCCTGATTAATTTTCAAGGAGAATGAGCGTCTGAATGTTTTTGCTCCTTCTGTTCAATCAAATTTCCCACTCAAAGATAGCCATGCTTGACATGGTAATGAAGCCCGGTTTCTTCTCCATTTTGCATTGGTGGTTATTTTTAGCTAAGGTGACTATACTCATCAATGTAGCAATTTTAGGGAAGGGAGTGGCTAAGACTGGATGCAAACAGAAGGGCAAACATGCACAGAGCTGCTGATGGTTCACCCAAACAAGTGTCCATTGACTCTAATTTATTTCATCATGTTAATTAAATAATTGAACGCCCTAAAAGACAAAAGAACAGGCATTCACCTGATATAATTATTATTTCAAACAAAGCAGAATTAGTGGAGATTGAAGTGGTTTTAGAATGGTTAAATTATGACAGATTTCATGATGCGGACAGCGTGTCCACGCACTTTGGGGTACCTACTTATAGTCGCCACCACAGCTAAGCCGAACATCACTAACTGAACTTCAATGAGTTTCGGGGAACTAAATGTCATTTGTTAGCGCTAATGGTCGCTTGAAATATGCAACTTTTGTCTAATTCTAAAGCCCGAGTCACACCTACCCGGACGAGCCCCGGATTTTAAGCCGGACCACCACGGACCGCCCCAGATAAAATCGCTATTTTTGGTCGTTTTTGTCTCGCTCTCACACCTACCAGGACGAGCCACGGTCCACAGCCATGGATTAGTCCCGGATCAGCCCCAGACAACCCCTGGATGACCCCCGGACTGCTCCGGATGAGACACGGACGACCCCCGGACAACCCGGATGAGTCACGGATCTCACACGGATGATGCCGGTACCCGGATTGCAATATTTCCCGGATCACCCCGGATGTTTTAAACATTTTAAAACATCCGGGGCTGACTCCGGATGATGCCGGATCACCAAGGACCAGCCACGGATCACCACGGACCACCAAGGACCAGCCACAGATCCGGGTAGGTGTGACCTAGGCTTAAATAGTATCGAAGCCAATGCATGACAAGATGCGCCACACAGTGCTTTCATATAGGAATTTATTAAATAACCATGCAGTGCTGCCACCCAACGGCAAACAAGGTGCATTGTGTTTGATCAGGTGTAGTAATAGTAGTAGTATAGTCAAAGACCCTATATTACTAAGACGGCTCACTCAGCCTGTACTGTGTAATCAAAATGATCAAACCCACCACTTGGTGCGCTGGCTGTTCTCTTGGTTAAACAGTTGCTATATTATATGTATAAATGTATATATTAATGTGAAAGATGTGTGATGATGGTGATGATGATGATGATGATGATGATGATGCTGATGTGTATTTGTTCATAGCAATTTCATATTGATGTGTATTCATTCTTACCTATCTCTGCAAAATTTACATTACCATGGGAGAGATAGTGAGTGAGCTGCCTTAGTATTATAGGGTCTTTGGTATAGTTTTCTTACTGACACATGACCACAAATTCTATTTATGAATGGCACAGATTAAAGTGCTTAAAGTATGTTTGAACTTTACTATACTATATTGTTTTCATTATTAATATTAGGAGATAATACACTATAATTGTCATACATTGTCTTTGATGGTACCGCAGTCAGGGTGGGCTAGTGAACCTGTCCAATCACCTGAGTGCCGTGTCTTCTCGCACATTGCCTTTTGTAGTCAATCAATCAATAGTTCTGTCCTCTAGTCGAGGGTTGGATGCAATGGTTCTCCACTTATCCCGATGTTGTGCTGTTCTGATAGACTGTGAATAATTCAAGCCTGTCCACTGTGAAATATTTGTAAACCATGATGTTCTTGGTCTCCCTCTCCCTCAGCTGCCATTCACCTTCCCTTCCAACAATGTACGGTATATTGAACTCTGACGAATGATGTGGTATGTAGATTTAAAAGTTTAAATCTATTATTCACACAGCTACTGCTTTTTGGCGAATTACTGTAACTATCCTGTAAATAACTTGTCGCTTGTGTGTTAGGCCTTGATGTCCTAACAACATCTAAGGCCATATCAGGACAGCTGAAAATTATTTGCTAACAATTCTGGTTGAAATCCCAAATGAGAGAGAGAAATGTGAAAACCACCAATCATTTGACTTCGTTCATTCATTGGGAGATTACCATTCAGACGCGTCTCTGAGTGAGTGAGTGAGTGAGTGAGTGAGTGAGTGAGTGAGTGAGTGAGTGAGTGAGTGAGTGAGTGAGTACTGCTAAAGTCATATTAGGACAGCCCCCCCCCCCCTCCCCCACGGCCAACCTTGTGACACTAGGCATTCCCGGCAGTTTCATAGTGGTTGGTTTTACGTCCTGGCAACAACACAGGTCATGTCAGGACAGGTACCGACTTGAGACAGTGCACACTCATGGTGACTTTATAGTGTTGCTTCACTGGGAAACCAGACCATCAGCACCATGACCTGATATCCCACTCAGTCACATTATCCTGACACTGAGCCAACCAGTCCTTGCCCTATCCTAATAATGCCGAGCACCTGGCTAGAAAGCGACAAGTGTCAATTTTCAAGTCATTGGCTTGACTCGACCAGGGTTCAAACCCCACGATCTGCCAAAGCAGAAGACGGACGCTCAACTCGTTAGGCCATGTCGTCTGGTCAGTTTCTTAGTGCTGTCTCACTGAGATACCATGCTGGCAGGATCATGACAGGATATCCCACAAAAATCACAGTATCCTGAGCAAACCAATAGCGTAGTAGCCGTGTGTAGACGCTACAGATAATTCAATGTAAAGGCACACACCTTTCCATTGCACTCTGACGTCTCACATTCAACATTTTTCCACCCACCTGATTATGACCCCCGTGAACTGGTTAGGCTGTAATATGCACCGTAGTATGCAAGAGATCCTTTACCTGAAAAATAAAAAATAAACACATAATGTAGTTATAACACTTTGATTTTGCTATATTTCCCTAGATATACATATATACAGTAAAACCTCTCTAAATCGCCTGACCTTGGGAGCGACTTTAAGTGGTCCATTTAGGGAGGTGGTCGGTTTATGGAGTTAGAATATGGTACAACGGTATAGTTGGGATCCAAATAAATCGATCGATATAGGGGAGTGGTCGAACTTTGGAGGTGGTCGGTTCGAGAGGTTTTACTGTATACATACAATTATACATACATACATGCATGCATACACACATGTATACAAACATACATACATATTCGGCAAATGCTTAAAGAACCTTAAAAAAAGACAACCATAAAGCAACCACACAATCACGTCTAATACTAATAGTGTCGTGGGTTTGATGAAAATGGGAAATATTGCGCCTAGAGCAGGACTCGAAACCACATGTATTTGCATTCAGGGCCAGTGTGCTGACTGTTACACCACCTAGGCTCCCTGATGTCACCACACTACCCACGCCTACCTGTCTATGTGGCTCATTGACTACTACAGTCATCCCCCTGGAATTGTAAGTATTTTAATGCTTACAATTACACACATACAGGCAATGCACTTACATATATATATATACATAAACAGGGTAGGTTCAACAACTATACAGCATGTGGCTTGTACAGGATCATGGTCACAGCAACCAGTGTCGTAGGGGCGATGAAAATGGGAAATATTGCGCCTAGAGCGGGACTCGAAGCCACATCTCTTTGCATTCCGTGCCAGTGTGCTAACCATTACACTACCTAGGCTCCCTGATGTCACCACACTACCCATGCCTACCTGTCTATGAGGCTCCTTGCCTGAGAGGTCAGTGCAGACTACTACACTAGTAATACGACGTGAACTATACTATAGAAGTAAGACTGACTAAGAAATGATCGTGTAACTTTCCTTTATTATAAATGTGATTCTAGTATTAACAATAAAGACTTAAATAAATTATTTTCGTCATTTTTGAATAGATCCACCCCCTCCCCACCAAAAAAGGCCCAACAGCCCCAATAACAAAAAAAAAAACACTTTCAAGTTAGGAAATTTGTGAAGCATATATAGACACTAAATTGTATTTCATCTGATCACACTTCGACCACATTGGTAGACAGACACCTTCCCTCCTCTATGAAGTGCTACTGATTTGTGGACTATCCTCAAAGTGAACACTGGGCGCGATGCACGAATTGGTAGAGCCCGGGGCTCGCATGTGGATTTGTTTGTTTGTATGTTGTTTTACGTCCTTGCAACATCTAAGGTCATATCAGGACGGGTACCGACTTGTGACAGTGCACACTTATGGCGACTTTATAGCATTGCCCCACTGGGAGAGCAGTCTGCCAGCACCATGACCTGATATTCCACTCAGTAACATTATCCTGACATTGAGCCAACCAGTCCTTGCCCTATCCTAATAATGCTGAGCGCCAGGCTAGGAAGCGACAAGTATCAACTTTTATGTCATTGGTTTGACTCCACCAGGGTTCTCGCGTGTGGAAGGTCGGTTCCCAGTCGAGTCAACTAATGACTTATCAAATTTATACTTGTCGCTTTTCGAGCCAGGTGCTCAGCATTATTAGGATAGGGCAAGGACTGGTTGGCTCACTGTCAGGGTAATGTGACTGAGTGGGATATCAGGTCATGGTGCCAGCAGCCTGGTCTCGCAGTGGCAGCACTAAATTCGCCATGAGTGAGCACTGCCACACAAGTCAGTACCTGACCTGATACGATGCCAGGACGTAAAACTCCAACAACCAACCAACCAACCCGAATTCCTGCCTCTGTGAAGCGTGGATGATTTGTGGATAGTCCTTCAAGTAAAACAATTTTTTTTAAAGATAATTAATTTTTTTAAATTAAAACAAAACAAAAAAAAAGTGCAGTAGCAGAGCGCTCGCTGAGCCGATGCACACCTCAGAGCCGTAATAAACTGCCACCACCTCAGGAGTGATTAGCGATAAAGTGCACAGGCCCTCGATGATGGATGAGTCGCCCTTAATTATCTCCTGTGCTCGTCTTCCATCCAAGACTAATTACAAAGATGGTCGCATACGAACAGTGTCTTGTTACATGGAACTAATAAAAATCTGAACCCACGCAATTATACACACAAATAATTTTAAATCGGGGGATTGGTTGGATGGTTGGTTGTTGGAGTTTTACATCCTGCCAACATCTAAGGTCATATCAGGATGGGTACCTGCTTGTGACAGTGCGCACTCATGGTGACTTTATAATAGTGCTGCCCCACTGGGAAATCAGGCCACTGGCACCATGACCCAATATCCCACTCAGTCACATTATCCTGACACTGAGCTAACCAGCAATATTAATGCCGAGTGCCGGATAGATGAGCCGTGGGGAGTGGTTTATTCCTGGTTTCACGCTCTACTACTGGGAATGTGGGGGATACTGTGTGTTATTGGAGGATTGTGGTGGGGGGGGGGGGGGGGGGGGGGAGGTGAGCCGTGGGGAGTGGTCTATTCCTGGTTTCACGCTCTACTACTGGGAATCTGGTGGATACTGTGTGTTATTGGAGGATTGTGGGGGGCGGGGATGAGCCGTGGGGAGTGGTCTATTCCTGGTTTCACGCTCTACTACTGGGAATGTGGGGGATACTGTGTGTTATTGGAGGATTGTGGTGGGGGGGGGGGGGGGGAGGTGAGCCGTGGGGAGTGGTCTATTCCTGGTTTCACGCTCTACTACTGGGAATGTGGGGGATACTGTGTGTTATTGGAGGATTGTGGTGTGGGGGGGGGGGGGGGAGAGGTGAGCCGTGGGGAGTGGTCTATTCCTGGTTTCACGCTCTACTACTGGGAATGTGGGGGATACTGTGTGTTATTGGAGGATTGTGGTGGGGGGGGGGGGGGGGGAGAGGTGAGCCGTGGGGAGTGGTCTATTCCTGGTTTCACGCTCTACTACTGGGAATGTGGGGGATACTGTGTGTTATTGGAGGATTGTGGTGGGGGGGTGGGGGGGGGGGGGGAGAGGTGAGCCGTGGGGAGTGGTCTATTGCTGGTTTCACGCTCTACTACTGGGAATGTGGGGGATACTGTGTGTTATTGGAGAATTGTGGTGGGGGGGGGGGGGGGGAGAGGTGAGCCATGGGGAGTGGTCTATTCCTGGTTTCACGCTCTACTACTGGGAATGTGGGGGATACTGTGTGTTATTGGAGGATTGTGGTGGGGGGGGGGGGGGGGGAGAGGTGAGCCGTGGGGAGTGGTCTATTCCTGGTTTCACGCTCTACTACTGGGAATGTGGGGGATACTGTGTGTTATTGGAGGATTGTGGTGGGGGGGTGGGGGGGGGGGGGGAGAGGTGAGCCGTGGGGAGTGGTCTATTCCTGGTTTCACGCTCTACTACTGGGAATGTGGGGGATACTGTGTGTTATTGGAGGATTGTGGTTGGGGGGGGGGGGGGGGGAGAGGTGAGCCGTGGGGAGTGGTCTATTCCTGGTTTCACGCTCTACTACTGGGAATGTGGGGGATACTGTGTGTTATTGGAGGATTGTGGTGGGGGGGTGGGGAGTGGTCTATTCCTGGTTTCACGCTCTACTACTGGGAATGTGGGGGATACTGTGTGTTATTGGAGGATTGTGGTGGGGGGGGGGGGAGAGGTGAGCCGTGGGGAGTGGTCTATTCCTGGTTTCACGCTCTACTACTGGGAATGTGGGGGATACTGTGTGTTATTGGAGGATTGTGGTGGGGGGGGGGGGGGGGGGGGGAGAGGTGAGCCGTGGGGAGTGGTCTATTCCTGGTTTCACGCTCTACTACTGGGAATGTGGTGGATACTGTGTGTTATTACTGCATGTTATTGCTGCATGTCCTAGATATATCTGACGCATGGTCCATATATGTGTAAAGACATGGAATTCAAGGCTATTTCAAGGTTTTTTCAAGGCTGTTTTTTTATAGGAATTCAAGACTACTTTCATTTGGATTTCTGGAAAAAACAAAACAATGGTGAATGGCAATTTCGGACTAATTCAGATCAGTGGGGACAGGTTAATGGAATTCAAGGCTTTCCAAGACTAATTCACGAAGGCGGAGACAGGAGTAGTATATAGTGGTTCTATATTCATCAGGTTCATGTACATTTCAGTGTTCAAAGGTCAATTCGGGTGCTAGTCTGGATATCTCTGTTATCTGTTAGATGGGCTGGATCCGAACCCTCAACCCCTCCCGTTCTGTTCATTCGAGGTGTGGGTGGGTGGGTGGGTGAAGAATGGTGGCGAAGTTGTCCGGTCGGCGCCTGGAGGAGTTGTGTGGCCGTGGAGGCAGTTTGATTTCGAATCTGGTCACGTGATATTTTTGGCAGGAAATCAGGGTCTGGCTCCTCCTGTAACCGGAGGACGTGGTTCCAGTGTCAGTGCTAGGTGGCGCCACTGGAGTGCGGCGGCCACTGGTTAGTTCAATCATTTTACGGTCGGCGGAGTCGGGTCAGTGACGTTTTGAGGCCCCCCTGCCTCCACCCCGCGAATTAATCATGTTACGATAAAATGCACAATTACCCAAAATAGGTTAAATTGAAGGCTTTTCGATCGACCACAGGGCCGAGGTTATGGTCCATTTAGGGAGGTTATCGGTTTCGGGAGTTTAAATGTTATCGTTAGAATGGTATTGTATGGGCAAACGTTTGGGACACAAATAAAGCGATCGATATAGTGGAGTTGTCGATCTGGAGGTGGTCGGTTAGAGAGGTTTTACTGTAGATTATTTTCATCCTAATAATATCAATTCCCTTGTGACTGGTCTACAGAACCATTTACAGATAATCAAAGCGCAACAAAAGAAATAGTGGGGGGTGGGGGGTGGGGGGGTGAACGAATAAACAAGTACATTTTTACGCTCATTGAAATTCATAGACATGAAGATGAATCCATTTGATGAAATTAAATTAAGATTTTTCTTAGATGATTTATCTCATCAACATTTCACACAACACCTCCCACCAATCACCAAATGCCTTTTTACCAAAAGCAATTTACTTTTATGTAACCAGGCCAGTGGGGGTCGGGGTGGTGAGTCGGGGATCAGGGTGTAGGTCTAAATGTTACGGATATTAACTTTAATTGCCCCATTTGTAACGGGTGGGGGGGAACCCATTAGAATAGCTAAATAATTTCTGATGCTGTGAATATTTTTAAAAAAGAATCCCATCAATTCCTTCAGCACCCCTGAGCTACAACTAAGTACTTACAGAACAATTTAAAAATACACATGTGCACAGTATTTTGATTGCGTTTTGTAGACTTTACAATCAGTTATAGTTTTTGAACTCATAATCAAGTTTTAAGATTTAACATAACATATAAAAATGTATTGATATTGAATTAAAAATGGAAATTTGACTAAAGATAATAAAAGATCTAACTATGTTAGGGATGTTCTGCTAACAGATTTCTATTGCACAAGTATAATGTTGGTTGGTTGTTGGAGTTTTACGTCCTGGCAATATCTAAGGTCATATCAGGACAATTATAGAAAGAAATTTAGAATATCAATTTTGAAAATAATGAATCTGTCAGATTTGTAATAATGCGGTGGGGGTAATGAAAATAGGAAATATTGCACCTAGAGCAGGATTCTAATCCACACTAGTGGCATTCAGGGGTTAAAGTGCTGACCATTACACTACCTAGAATCATCGATGCCATCACCCAATCCGCGCCTACCTGTCTATATGGCCCCCTCCTTGCCTGTGAGCTCAGTGCAGACTACTATAGTATCAATGTCAACAAATTGAATTTGTAATAACAAATTCGTTTTGACTTGACCAAAGGACCGTGCTAAAAATTAAATATTTATCATGTTCATAACATTTGTATAACCTTTTATTACCCAGACCTGTAGATAATCAAAAACTATTCGAATCTCAAAATGTGAAAAAGTGTAATTATGAGTGAGTGTGTGTGTGTGTGTGTGTGTGTGTGTGTGTGTGTGTGTGTGTGTGTGTGTGTGTGTGTGTGTGTGTGTAGCCTACCGAGGGCTCAAAGGTGGGAGAGTGTGATGGTGAGGGAGAGCGTGATGGTGAGGGAGAGCATGATGGTGAGTGAGAGTGATGGTTAGGGAAAGAGTGATGGTGAGGGAGAGCGTGAAGGTGATGGAGAGCATGGTTTGTTTGTTTTTGTTTTACGTCCTAGTAACATCTAAGGTCATATCAGGACAGGCACAGCGAGCATGGTGGTGAGGGAGAGCATGATGGTTAGGGAGATTGTCATGGTTTAGGAGAGCGTGACGAGAGTGTGATGGTTAGGGAGAGTGAGATGGTGAGGGAGAGCGCAATGGTGAGGGAGAGTGCAATGGTGAGGGAGAGTGCAAAGGTGAGGGAGAGTGCAATGGTGAGGGAGAGCGCAACGGTGAGGGAGAGTGCAACAGTGAGGGAGAGTGCTGAGTGCTTGTGAAATGTAGATGGTTGGTTGTTGGAGTTTTATGTCCTGGCAACATCTAAGGTCATATTAGGACCAGTACCGACTTGTCAGTATGCACTCATGGTGACTTTATAGTGCTGCCCCACTGGGAGACCAGACCTGGTATCCCACTCAGTCACATAATCCTGACACTGAGCCAACCAGTCTTTGCCCTATCCTAATAATGCCGAGCTCCTGGCTAGGAAGAGACAAGTATACATTTTGATGTCATCAGTTTGACTCGCCCAGGGTTTGAATTCCACGATCTACAAAAGCGTGGGGTGGACGCTCAACTCATTCACCCATCCCTTCTTGTCGGGCTCAGTCTAAGGTGGGAGAGCGTGATGGTGAGGGAGAGTGTTGAGTGTTTGTGAAATGTAGTAGGAGAGTGAGTGAGTGGCACATTGAACAACCCTGCGAAAGAACCGCCTCACTCCCTGCCCACCTCGGCTTCTTCCCCCCCCCCCCCCCCTTCCCACCCGCTCCCACCCTGAAGCCTTATCACCGCCCTGCAGACGCCCCACCCCTTCCACCCATTGTTCAATGGCGCCCGCCCCGCGTCCATTCTGCGCGTGCATTCGTCGGAACACGCAGCCGCGTTGTTCGCCGGAAGCGTGCGTCCGCCGTGAAAAGTAGGCCCTATGTCTTCCTGACTGCTGGATGATATAGGTAAAAGGGAGGAGGGGCAATGAGATGGGGAGGGGAGGGGAGGGGAGGGGAGGGGAGGGGAGGGAGGGGAGGGGAGGGGAGGTGAGTGGGGGAGGGGGGAGGGGGGGAGGGGGAGGGGGGAGGGGGGAGGGGAGGGGAGGACGGGGAGGGGACAGGGAGGGGAGGAGGGGAGGAGGGGAGGGGGGAGGGGGGGGGGGGAGGGGGAGGGGGGAGAGGAGGTTGGTTGATTGTTGGAGTTTTAAATACTGACAACATCTAAGGTCATATTAGGACGGATACCGACTTCTTCACCCACCCACCCACCTGCACACTCATGGCGACTTTATAGTGCTCCTCTACTGGGTAATCACCCTGCTGGCACCATGACCGATATCCCATTCAGTCACATTATCCTGACACTGAGTTAACCAGTCCTTGCCCTATCCTATTAATAAACATTGGTTTGACTCGATCGGGAACTGAACTCCCGCCTGCACGCTTTACCGATTCGGCCCCCGCGTCCGGTAGGGGGGGGGGGGGGTTAATGGGGTAAGGTTGGGGTGGCCTACCAGTAGTTGATTGATGCAGCAGACTGTATCCCCCGCCCGGATTGTTAGCACAATTCGCCGATAAGTTCTACCAAAGCCCCCCACCCCCACCCCCCGCACCCCACTCCCCACTCTCATTAAAGGATCCCATTAACCTTTGTTGTGAGCGTCCTGGAACTGACAGGTGAATAAATCACAGTCAACATTACCTGATTTATAATTTACTTATTGTGTTATACATGACCTGATGTGCCCTTAGATGTTGCCAGGACGTAAAACTCCCAACAACCAACCATCAACCGGGTTAGCGGACTGATATTAAACTGGATCTATGAGGTTAGGATCTTTCCGTCGCAGTCTCTGTCCCATCGCAACTACCCGTGTTTGTTTGTTTGTTGGTGTTTTATGTGCTAGCAACAGTTAAGGTCATATCAGAATGGGTACTGACTTGACCACTCATGGTGACTTTATAGGGCTGACCCACTTGGATACCAAGCCATTGACGCCATAACCTGATATCCCACAGTCACATTATCCTCATACTGTGCTAACCAGTCTTTGTCCTATCCTATTAATGCTGAGCGCTAGGCTAGGTAGCGGCAAGTATCGATTTGGTAAGATATTGGTTTGACTCGGCTGGGATTCAAACTCCCGATCTTCCACACGGAAAGCTGCGCCCTACCGATTCGGCGAGTGCGTAGTTCGTCACGACCCATCAACAGCATCAACAGCACCACCACCACCACCCCCACCCCCACCCCCACCCCCACCATCACCACCACCACCACCCTCCAATAGTGATTTTCCAACACTATTCCTGGCCCATCTCCATTTATCTAGGATACCACAATACCGGGCGCGGTGGCCGAATCGGTAGAGCGCGAGCCTCGCGTGCGGGAGATCAGGAGTTTGGTTCCCGATCGAGTCAAGCCAATGACTAATCAAATTGATATGTGTCGCTTCCTAGCCTGGCGCTTGGCATTAATAGGATAGGGCAAGGACTGGTTATCTCAGTGGCAGGAAAATGTGACTGAATGGGATAGGAAAATGTGACTGAGTGGGATATCGGGTCATGGTGCCGGCGGCCTGATTTCCCAGTGAGGCAGCACTATAAAGTCGCCATGAGTGCGCACAGTCACAAGTCGGTACCCGTCCTGATATGACCTTAGATGTTGCCACTACGTAAAACTCCAACAACCAACACCTAGTATCGACATTCGGACAATGAAGAATCCATTTGCTACCAATTCACAAAAGAAGAAATTTCCTTGAAATTGAGATAAAACCTGTCTGATGTAAGTCCCCACTGCAATCTCAGACTTCCGATCCCATCATTAGGTCACACAATACGGAACACTTGTGATGGGATTAAAAAATGGGCAGGTTTCTCGCATTTGGTATTGGTGATTGGATCCACTGATTTGTATATTTATTTTGAAAAAAAGAAGAGAGAAAGACAAAGGAAGAAAGAAGTGTTTAAAGACAATTCTAGAATCATGCAACACCATGTGACACATACTCACCAAGTGCATAATACATATGTTGAACTGGAATTGTATGCAGTTACTATTACAACTAATAGTCCATTTATATTATGTTTCTATTACCAAACAGGATATTCATGTGGTTATTATTGCAACTGATATTGTCATTTATGTACCAACAAATTGTAATGAACGGCTGGAAGACCAGTGCTCTGGCACTGACAAAAGACATTATTCGTTGAATAAAAATTTTTTTTTTTTTTTTTAAAAGAAGCCATACACGTCATCAACAACTTGAATAACCAACTTCAACACGCGCATCATTTTCTCTTTAGGAAAGAGAACATCACCACAGACAAGAAAAAGATAAAGAAAAACTAACAACACCAGCCGAGTGGTATGTATAGTTATGTATGTGACAGGGGGATAACATAAACACTGCGCCATACTTATAACTTTACTTCACGGGCCCATTGCAAGTAAAGACTACCCATCTTTCATGGGTCATATTTAAAAAGCGCCACCCTCTTACGTGGCTTCCTAAGAAATGGTCGCTTGAATTAAACAGCAATTCAAATGCTGGCTAATATTTATCCGAAGATACTTATTAAGATTAGTTTGTGAGTCCAGGTATAAAATAAATGTAAATGCGTGGTACTGAAGCTGCATAATACGATGAAAGTACTTTCTTGGAAGTTAGAAAACAAAAAATCCCCTCTCAAAACTATATATATATATTTTTGTTAACCCATTGTTTGGTGGCACATCACGCACTATTTTGTTGAGCGGTCTCAGCGACTGCTAATAAAATAGTCTCTAGATACTTGAGCCTGCTGTTTCCATCTATCATGGCAGAAACTACGGCGCACAAAAATCGCCATCATATTCCAGTTACTCATCACCTTGCTCACATGGGAGTTTGATGCATCGCTGTGCATTCTTTGGAAGAGCAGGACGTGTGTTAGAGGGGGTGGGTGGGGGCGGGTGGCGGCGAGATACCCATATCAGGTTCCTTTTGTTATATCAGCCAATGGTATATTTACAGATTGCTGTCTCAGGAAGGACGGCCATATGAATTGTGATGTACAACATGATTGAGCATGAAAGATCTAAGAACTATAACTTAGTATAAGGGACAGGTGGTGTCTGGGGGGAGTGGGGGGTGGGGGTATATATATATATATATTATATATAAATTTAAAAATCCACCCTCATATGTATATCCTCATCAGCATATACTTTAGTATATACATCGTTATATAAATCAGGGATGAAAGTAGTCTGCGGGGGGAAAAAGCGGAAATGCGGATATTTTACCATAGGGTTAGCATTGTCAGGGAATCGCGGACAAATATGGGAAGTCAGGTTTCAAATAGCCTTGTTGTGATTGCATTATCACCCATACCAAACACTTTCTTATTTAGATTCGATGTTCTAGCTACATATAAGAAAGGGATTCGAACCACCCGACTGGTGTATTTTGGGCTTAAAAACATATATATTACGATTTTGTTTGCTTTCGATTGTCATCTTTAAATATAATTTACATTATTTTTGACATTATTTATGACCCCTACCCCATAAACAAATCTAACAAAAGGTTTTCCATATATATATGAGTAATACCACTGCACCCATAGCCACTGGATATTGAAAATTGTGGATAACCGCTGAACATAGCATATTATCGACAGGAGCATGGTGGCGGGTTGTGCTGGCTTGGCGTGAGTGTTGGGGTAGGCAACCGACCGGACCGTGCTTTACACGTGTCCCCCGGGAAGCAGCCCGTCTCCACGCCCGGTGCCGGCTCATAGATCTGCTCCGGGGCCACGAGCTGCTCCTCCATGTGGGGTGGGGTGGGAGAGGCCCCAACAGACCCCGAACAGCTCATCATGACCCGCGCAAGGTCCGCGGGGACAGCGCGCTGAGTGTAACAAAGGGGGACGGGGAGTGGGGAGGAAGAGGAGCTTAGGGGAGTTGAGGGGAGTTGAGGGGAGAGGAAGGGGAGAGGAAGGGGAGGGGAAGGGGAGGGGAGGGGAGGAGAGCGGAAGGGAGTTGAGGGAAGGGAGGGATGGAGAGGCGAGGGGAAAGGGAATGGGAAGGGGAGGAGAGGGGGAGGAGAGGGGAGGAGAGGGGAGGAGAGGGGTGAAGGGATGGTAGGGGGCAAGGGGGAGGGGGAGGGGGGAGGGAGGGGGGGGGAGGGAGGGGCGGGAGGGGAGGGGGAGGGGAGGGAGGGGGAGAGGGGGAGGGGGGACGGAGGGAGGGGGCGGAGGGGAGGGGAGGAGGGGAGGGGGGTGGGAGGGAGGGGAGGGGAGAGGGGGGAAGGGGAGGGGGTGGGGAAGGGGAGGGGGTAGGGGGAGGGGAGGGGATGGGAGGGAGGGGGGGGGAGGGGGGGGGGGGGAGGGGGGAGGGGGGGGGGGGAGGGGGAGGGGAGGGGAGGGAGAGGGGGGGGGAGGGGAGGGGAGGGGGAGGGGGGGGAGGGGGAGGGAGGGGGGAGGGGAGGGGACGGGGGAGGGGAGGGGAGGGGGGGGAAGGGAGAGGTGGGAGGAGGGGAGGGGGGAGGGGAGGAGAGGAGGGGGGGAGAGGAGAGGAGGGGGAGGGGAGGAGGGGGGAGGGGGAGGGAGGGGAGGGAGGGGAGGGGAGGGGGGGGGGGAGGGGGGGGGGGGGGGAGGGGGGGGAGTGGGAGGGGGGGAGGGGAGTGGGAGGGGGGGGGGAGGGGGGGAGGGAGGGGGGGGGGGGAGGGGAGGGGGAGGGGGGGGGGGGAGGGGGGGAGGGGAGGGGGAGGAGGGGAGGGGGGGGGGGGGAGGGGGGGAGGGGAGGGGGGAGAGGGGAGGGGGAGGGGAGGGGGGGGGGGGGGAGGTGGGAGGGAGGGGGAGGGGGGGAGGGAGGGAGGGGGGGGGGGAGGGGGGGAGGGGGGGGAGGAGGGGGGGAGGGGGGGATGGGGAGGGGGGAGGGGGGGGGGAGGGGAGGGGGGAAGGGGAGGGGAGGGGGGTGGGGGGGGGAGGGGGGGAGGGGAGGGGGGAGGGGAGGGGGGTGGGGGAGGGGAGGGGCGGGGAGGGGAGGGGAGGAGGGAGTGGGGGAGGGGGAGGGGAGGGGAAGGGGAGGGAGAGGGGAGGGGGAGAGGGAGAAGAGGAGGAGGTGGGGAGACGAGAGGGGAGGAGGGAGGGAGTGTGACACGATATGTGACCAGGAGAAAATGGGGAGATGGTGGTTGGGACTGAAAGAGAACAGAGACGGCATGAAGAGATGGCCCGAGAGAGGAGAGACGTGGAAGAACGAAAAGAATGGATGATGGTAGACGTGGTCAGGACGTAGAGTGGGACTATAAACGTTGGTCTGGGAGAAAAGATCATGGGATGGGGAAAGAAGAAAGTGTGTGGACCGGGAAGAGGAGAATGGGGTAAAAGGAGGGAATAAATAAAATAAATAAATAAAATAAACTTAAGGGAACTACCGGGAAAATTAAGGACATGGAAGTTCCATTTTTGACATGTTTAAGTGTTTAGTAAAGGTTCATAACATACTGAATTTGTTTTATACATTAAGTTTGGTTAGTTGTTGGTTGGTTGTTGGGGTTTTACGTCCTGGCAACATCTCAGCTCTTATCAGAACGGGTACCAACTTGTGACAGTGCACACTCATGGTGACTTTATAGTACTGCCCCACTGGGAGACCGGGCTGCCAGCACCATGACCTGATATCCCACTCAAGTCACATTATCCTGACACTGTGCCAACCAGTCCTTGTCCGATCCTAATAATGCCAAGCCTGGTTTCGAATCCCACGATCTATCAAAACGGGAGCGGACACTCAACTCATTCGGCCATCCCGTCTGGTCCATGAAGTTTGTGTATCATTTCTCCTTTTCTCTTTCTTTCTTTCTTTCTTTCTTTCTTTCTTTCTTTCTTTCTTTCCCTCCATCTTCTTTCCTTTTTTCTCTGTTGCTACAGTTTTGTATTTTGCTTGAGATAAGCGGCGGCTGGTTGCCGGTGACCAGGGGCGCACCACGTGATCACTGGCGAGGCCGCGCACATCCATGGTAATAACAGTATCTGGCGAGACCGCGGACATCCATGATAATATACGACCAGGCCCCTCCCATCAATGATAATAATCTGAGAAGATGCAGTACTTTGGGGCGCAGGAGGTCGGGCTGATAAGATACAGGTTCATAGTTTGAGGCATGCATTACACACAAAACACCGTCCTTAAAGTCTGGACAAACACGCGCACAAACATGCGCACAAACACCCACCCGCATCTCCCCCCACCCCCTAATGAAAAAAACAACCCACAGATGTGAAGATATGGAATTCAAGGCTATTTCAAGGCTTTTTAAGGCTGTTTTTGATAGGAATTCAAGACTATTTTCATTTGGATTTCGGGGGTGGGGTGGGGGGGGGAACCAATGGTGAATGGCGATTTTGGACTAATTTAGATCAGTGGGGACAGTTTAATGGAATTCAAGGCAGTTCAAGACTAATTACCCAAAACAAGGCCTTGAAATCGGGGAAATGAGTTTCAAGACTTTTCAAGACTTTCCAGAGCCCCGTACGGACCCTGTATATAACATCCTCCCACCCCCAACAAAAAACCTCCACAACCTCAATCTTAAAAGTACACACTGGATGCCGTGAAGACATAGACGCATACAGCAAACTATTACACACGAAATGTAAATCCCATTTACCACTATGCATGTTGCACAGATAGTTTATGCTTTAAACAAAGCCGCCAATAACACTGTCTGTTCACGAAAAGGAAACCCCTCACCAAAGGACAATGACCTATTAGTTGAACAAACCTCCGCTAGGCTGCGTGCTGTGCTCTTCAGACACAATGTATCGCCGGACCAGAGCTCTGATAATCTGTCTAATGTCATCCTCGTTTATTTCAACAGCATCATCTCTCTATGTTATCGCTTGTTAGCTCAAAGTTGAAGGATGTTGTGGTTTTTTTGGGGCGATATTTGATTCCCCCCTCCACCCCAGCCCCACCCCACAACACAATATCTAGCCAGCTCACATTATTGTAAACTACATGAGCACAGAACAAGCATATTTACCGGACACGGTGGCCGAATCGATAGAGCGCAGGCCTCCCATGTGGAAGGTTGGGAGTTCAATTCCCAGTTGAGTCAAACCAGAATTGATACTTGTCACTTCCTAGCCAGGCACTCGGCATTATTATGATAGGACCAGGACCGGTTGGCTCAGTGTCAGGATAATGTGATTGAGTAGGATATCAGGTCATGGTGCTGGTGGCCTGGTCTCCCAGTGGGGGGGGGCACTATAAAGGCACCACGAGTGTGCACTGTCACAAGTCGGTACCCATGTGAATATGACCTTAGATGTTGCCAAGACATAAAACTCCAACAACATACCAAATCTTTTGGCAACATTTGATCCCCCTTCAAAATAAAATCTGATATGTGGGGAGGGGAGACTAGATCTCTAAACACCTTCTAAAATGACTGTGTGCCTCATAGTTTGCAGGCTCTCCCTTTGTCACTGTTACATTAAGTTAAAGACCCATATGTGGCTAGATAAATAGAGAATTCATGCAAAGCTGTGCTAGACAACATCTGCAGTTCTCCACCTATACCGGCTCTCTTCAGCCTACACTGTAGACGACATCTGTTTGGGGGGAAAAAAAGGTCATATGTCCTTATTCACTTGACTATTTTCCCCATAATACAGTTGGTTGGTTGTTGGCGTTTTACATCCTGGCAACATCTTCGGTCTTGTGATAGTGCACACTCATGGTGCCTTTATATTGCTGCCCCACTGGGAGACCAGGCCACCAGCACCATGACCTGATATACCACTCAGTCACATTATCCTGACACTGAGCCAACCAGTCCTTGCCCTATCCTAATAATGCAGAGCGCCTGGCTAGGAAGCGACAAGTATACATTTTTATAAGTCACAGGTTTGATTTGACATAGGTTCGAACCCGTGGGACATAAATAGAGAATTCATGCAAAGCTGTGCATGTTCTCTGCATCTACCGGCTCCCTTTAGCCTACACTATATCCACACTGTGGACGACATCTGATTGGCAAAAAAAAAGAGAAGGCCATATGCCCTTATTCACTTGACTATTCACCCCATAATACAGCCTAGCTGAGGCAAGGACGAGAACGAGGCTGACCACCTCACCACCTCACCTGGTGGTGAGGTGGTGAGGTGGTGAGTAGGCGCTTAGCCTTGACCCACAATGCATTTACTCACCGGATCTGGATGGTGTGGGAAATGGTTAATGCACCAGAGATGTTCACTTCACCATTTATCGCTCGTGGGTCTTTGCTAGGTTAAGAAGGCTAGGTTAAGACGGAACGGACCAAGCCGACCGAAAGGACCGAGCCGACAGTTTTAAACTTGTGCGTATCATGTTAGAGAGACCCTGGGTAACCAGGATAATACATCTGGACAAACATGCGCTATATACAGTAAAACCTCTCTAACTGATTACCTCCACAGATCGACCACTCCCCTATATCAATCACTTTATTTGGGTTCCAAACGATCGCCCATACAATATCATTGTAACAATATTCTCACTCCCTAAATCGACCACCTCCCTAAATGAACCATTTAAATTCGGTCCCATGGTCGGTCGATTTAGAGAGGTTTTATATATATTATAACAGCACAACCCCAAAACAAACTCCACAACCTAACTCTAAAAAGTACATACTGGATGCCGTGAAAACATAAGACGCATACTGCAAACTATTAGTATTACACACAAAATGTAAATATAGTTTACCAATGTGCATGTTGCACAGATAGTTTATGCTTTAAACAATCCGCACTTCACATACTAAAAATAATCTCCCTTCTGTGTTTTTATTATGCCCTTAAATTTAACCATTATTTCCTTCGCCCCCCCCCCCCCCCCACATACGATATAAATAAGAAAGCAAATTACTGTATCTAAGCACCCCCCCCCCCCCCCCGGGGGGGGGGGAAGGGTTACGGGTATGTCTAATGTCTTTCATGGCAAATTGGTAATTACCACCTAAAAGCAAGCTCAAATTATTTGGTCCGATCATGGTTAGGGCCAGGGGGTGGTTATACATTCCTAGGGGGTTGGGGTGGTAATGCTTTGTCATGAAATAAATACCTGCTGGGTCATCATTCGAATTAATTCATAAATTCTGTAACACCTGCGGCATGGTACATACATGCATGCCATGCCCCACATGAGAACATTGGTTGGTAGGTTGTTGGAGTTTTACATCCTTGCAAGATCTAAGGTCATATCAGGACAGGTACCAACTTGTGACAGTGCGCACTCATGGTGACTTTATAGTGATGCCGCACTGGGAAACCAGGCCACCAGCACCAGGACCTAATATCCCACTCAGTCACATTATCCTGACACTGAACCGACCAGTCCTTGCTCTATCCTAATAATTAACGCCAAGCACCTGGCTGGGAAGCGACAAGCATCAATTTTTAAGTCATCGGTTTGACTCGACCAAGGTTCAAACCCGTGGATTCGAATCACATGATCTACCAAAACAGTGGACGGATACGCAACTCATTCGGCCATCTCGTCTGGTTAAGACAATTGAAAACTAATTGAGACTTCCAACAAAATTCGACTTTAAACCTCGTAGATGAGACTACAGCCCAATCTGAGTGGTTACTTACTATACACCAATTACGCTGCCTGTCGCTTTCACTACAAAATTCAGATGCCCTTTACAAAATGCCCAACAGTGGTGGCGTCTCCTACTGCTGCCACCTAGTGAGGAATTAGCACAGATCACTGGGCAGAGTTGCATAGTTTGCCTGTGTAGTTCCGTCGTTCTGAGAATACGTGAATGGAAAGCACATTAGATTAGCAGCCCTGGAGAAGCACGCACCCCTCGAACTCCCCCCCCCCCCCCCACCCCGCGCCACTCCATGTCTCGATTACATGAAAGGGCTCATTTTGCCTCATTAATGTGGTGTAACCGAGGGGTGTCAAGCCCCTCCGTTACCAGGGACACAGAGACAACATGAACGCCAAATGAGAGTTCTGAACAGCCTAAGCCAGAGGGTTGGTGTAAAGGTGGCTTAGTTGGTTGGTTGGTTGTTGGAGCTTTATGTCCTGGCAACATCTAAGGTCATATTATCAGGACGGGTACCCACTTGTGACAGTGCGCACTCATGGCAACTTTATAGTTCTGCTCCTCTGGGACACCAGGCTGCCAGCACCATGACCTGATATCCCACTCGATCACATTATCCTGACACTGAGCCAACCAGTCCATGCCAAATCCTAATAATGCCGAGTGCCTGGCTAGGAAACAACAAGTATCTATTCTTAAGTCACTGGTTTGACTCGAGCGGGAATTGAACTCTCGACCTTCTGAACGAGAAGCCTGCACTATCCCGATTCAGCCACAGCATCCGGTCATTCCCAAAAGAAGTGATACACCTAGAAATAGCTTGAAACAAGGCTCAAGGCTACATGATTCTGCAGACTTGCTGTTGACAGGCCTGTGTTCTTAGGGGGGACTATGGGCATAACTAAAGCCCAAGTCACACCTACCCGGATGAGCCCCGGATTTTTACCCGGACCAGCCCCCCCCCCGGACTGTCCCGGACAGCCCCGGATAAAATCGCTATTTTGGTCGTTTTTGGGCTCGCAGTCACACCTACCCGGACGAGCCACGGTCTAGCCGGACCACATCCGGATTACCCGGTGTATCCATGGAGTAGTCACGGATCAGTCCCGGACTTGAAGTGGACTTGCTCCTGCTATGTATATACAAAAACGGGGCTCATCCTGGACTGATCCGTGGTAAACTGGGCTATCCGTGGCTAATCCATGCTCATCCGGCTTGTCCGGGCAGTCCGGGAGTGGTCCATGGCTATGTTGGGGCTAGTCCGGGTTAAACCGTGGCTAAAACTTGGCTCATCCAGTTTAAAAAACACCTGGACTGCCCCAGACGGTACACGGACTACTCCCGGAGCACCCTCGGACTAGCCAGACCACCCCCAGATGATGCCGGATCGAGCCCGGATTGCAATATTCCCTGGATCGCTCCGGATGTTTTAAACATTTTAAAACATCCGGGCCCGACCCCTGATGAAGCCGGACCAGCCAAGGATCGCCAAGGACCAGCCACAGATCATGCCGGATCGCCACGGACCACGCTGGATCATGGTCCGGGGCTCATCCAGCCCCTGATCCGGGTAGGTGTGACCTAGGCTTAACAAACCACCTCCTCCACTACGCACCCTCCAATAATGAACCCACAAGCATAAAAAGTAAAAAGATTGTTTAAAAGTCCCGCTGCAATGCGCGCTTCTTGACAACTACCAGAAGCAGCATGTGACCCGGACACGAGTCACATGACCTCACACCCAGCCCTGTGGGACGCTAAATGCCTCGTTCAATGCAGACACCCAAAAGAAGTGATACACCTAGAAACAGCTTGAAACCAAAGTCAAGGCTATAGGACTCTGCAGAACTGCTGTTTGACAGGCATGTGTTCTTAGGGGGACCATGGCCGTAACTAACAAACAATCTCCTTCACTACCAAACCCCCCGTCCTGATATGACCTTAGATGTTGCTAGGACGTAAAACAACAACAAACAAACAAACCGTCACTAAAAACAACGCCAAAAACACTACTTATATGCACTTTTACACACAGACATCCTTCCCCCCCCCCCCCCCGCCACCTACGTCTCTAAAAGTATGCTTAAAATTCCCACCGCAACGCACACTTCCTGACAACTGCCGGAAGCAGCACGTGACCCGGACACGAGTCACATGACCTCACCCCCGCCCTGTGGGACGCTAAATGCCTCGTTCTTGGTCTGCGCGAGGCGACAAATGACGGTGAGGCACGTGAACTCAAATGTCATGGGCTGGCGCGTCTGGAGAACTGGGCATCACTGCGTTACCAGAGGGGTGTGGGAGGTGGGGGCGGGGGCTGAAAGGGCCCCTCCCCACCCAACAACCTGCTTTTAAAGTGGAATAATGAGTTGAAAGCCCCAAACTTCCGAAACCAAAACACTGAGTTAAAGCTGCATAGCTTGATGAAAACATCAAATTTTCCAAACAAAAACAAGTATCTAGATTTGATTCTACATATCTAACTTAGATAGTGGTCCACTTAGTAAATATGTGTCACCACATCGAAGGGAATACTGAGGCAATTTAATAGAAGCTGTTCCCTTCTATGTGGCAACAGATGTTTGATAAGCGCACCAATATCTAAGTTAGATATGTACAATCAAATCTAGTTAATTGCTTTGATGTTGAAAATTTTATGTCTTCATCGGACTATGCAGCTAAATACACGTTTTGGAATTTGGCGCTCCTGGGCTACCCTAGTCCGTAGAAGGACGTCAGCCCGACATCGGAATGGATCGAATATCGAATGTCTGAGGTCGGTTAGATATTACCAAATGATCAGAATTTGTTAGGTTAGGTAGCAACAAGCATCAATTTGATAAGTCATTGGTTTGACTCAGTAGGGATTCGAACTCCCGACGTTCCGCACAGGAAGCCTACACTTTACCAATTCGGCCAACGCGCCCGGTATAAAGCAATAGTGCCTAGGGGTGGTGACAAATTAGGGCCGATATGTTCTGCCCCAAAGACCACGTGACAACCACGTGACAGCCACGTGACAGCCAATACAAATCTAGGCCACAATGCTCAGCGGCCTGTCAGCCGACCCACAATGGTAATTTTCGTACACCAATTGCCTAGTAAGTGCATGCAAAGATATATTTCCACTGAATCGCTTTTAAATCAACTGAGACCAAACAGTTGATGCAAGATTAGTCGTTGAAGGATTGGCCCCAGTCAGGCTGGTTAAAATCCCTGCACCATACAAAGGGTCTATATATATGTGAAGATATGAAATTCAAGGTTATTTCAAGGCTATTTCAAGGCTGTTTCTGATAGGAATTCAAGACTATTTTCATTTGGATTTCAGGAGAGAAAAAACCCAATGACGAATGGCGATTTTAGACTAAATTAGATCAGTGGGGACAGTTTGATGGTATTTAATGGTTTTCAAGACTAATTACCCAAAATAGGTTAAATTCAATGGTTTTTGAGGCCTTGGAATGGGGCAAATGAAACGCCAAGACTCTTCAAGACTTTTCAAGCCCCGTTCGGACCCTGCATACATCTAACGATACACCACCATTATATCGTTCAGCCTCTCCCCCCTTCACCTCTGCACCTTTTAACCTCGTTCATTCACTTGCCGCTCTTTCCCAGGCAACCTACAACTCACTCCCCCACCCACCCACCCACCCACCTCTCCATTCTCACTCATCCCTTCTGCGAACTCGTATCCCGCCCAATCCCACATCCTACTTTGCCAGGTTTTTATAACCCCATACACATAGTTTCGGTGCTATTGGCTCGTCGTATTACATGCCCTCGCGCTGACCGCACGCCGTTGGCTACTCCATTACCATGGCAACGGCCAGTTGTTTAGGGCGCCCCCTTACCTACCCCATGCCGGTCATTAGCCGCCCCTCAGCGCGCACTTATTCAAGGAGGGTCAGCGCGCGAGGGGGGAGGGAAGGGGGGGGGTGTGGGGGGAGGAGTGATGGGGGGAGGAGTGATGAGGGGAGGGGGAGGGAAGGGGGGAGGGGAGGGGGAGAGGGAGGAAGGGGAGGGAGGAGGAGGGGAGGGAAGGGAAGGGAGGGGAAGTGGAAGGAAGAGGAGGGAGGGTAGGGGAGGGGAATGAAAGGGAGAGGGGAAGGGAGGGAGGGAGGAGGGGAGGGGAAGAGATGAGAGGGGAGGAGAGGGAAGGGGAAGGAGGGGAGGAGGAGGAAGGAGGGGAGGGGGAAAGGGGGAGGGGAGGGGAGGAGAGGGGAGGGGAAGGGAGGAGGAAAGGGGGGGGGGAGAGGAGGAAGGGAGGGGAGAGAGGGGAAGGGGAGGAGTGGGAGGGGACGGGGAGAGGAAGGGGAGGGGTAGAGGGAAGATGGAATGGAAGGGGAGCGGAGGGGAGGGAGGAGGAGAAGGGGAGGGGGAGGAGGGGAAGGGAAGGGGGAAGGGTAGGGGAGGGGAGAGGAGGCGAGGGGAGGGGAGAGGGAGGGGAGGGAAGGGAAGGGGGAGAGATGGGGAACGGAAGGAGAGGCGGAGGGGACAGGAGAGGACGGGAGAGGTGGGAGGAGGGAACATGGAATGGAGAGTTGGAAGGGAGATGGGGAGAGGAGGGAAAGGGAAGGGGCAGAGGGTGGGAGAGGGAGGGGAGAGGGACGACAGGTGAGGGGGAAGGGAAGCTGGAAGGGGGGGGCGGAATGGAGAGAGGAGAGTGGAGAGAGCGGGAGCGGAGGGGGACGGGGACGGGTGGAGGGGGAGCACAGAGGGAGTGAGCGGGAGTGGTGGAGGTGGCGTATCTGTACACTGCCATATTAGTGACCGGGCGCGGTGGCCTAATCGGCAGAGCCTTGAGTGTGCACTGTCACAAGTCAGTACCCTTCCTGATATAACCTTAGATGTTGCCAGGACATAACACTTCAATAACCAACCACAGTCACCATATCAATACTTGTACACTACATTATTAGTGTAAATAACTATACACTGCCTTATTATTGTAAATAATTGCATGCTGCCGGCTTAGTGAAAAGAACTGTACATTACCTTATTTGTATAAATAACTCATTATCATCATGCTGTCGGTCGCGATGCGACAAAGACTGCTTTCATTACTTGACTGCCGCTCTCTTTGCGGTTGTACATTTCATCAAAACTGCCTGCAAAGGTGTTGAAATGCTGCTGGCTTTTGCAAGTTACCAGCGGCACTCTCTCTGGGAGCAAATAGAGGTTTCACACCGGCAAGAACATGTCAAGACATGCGCAAAACTATTTGTCCCTGCAGTGGCTGGTTGGGAGTTCCATACATCAACCACCCTTAATGCTGCCACGGTGACATGGTTTTCTGTTTAGGGTTTGCTCCCTTAGCCTTCGGTTCTGTCAAGAACCTGTACCACAAGGCAGTGGTTTACAACTCTGCAGGGCCGGGGCATCAAACTCCCTGAGGTATACCTGCAATACCGGGATTATTATCCTGATAGCAAATTTCAGTTTACATGTATAAAAAATGTCCCCAGGGTGTGAAAAAACCCGGAAATCTGCTTAAAAGCGGAAAGATATCATCGCTGACTACTGCAAATCGCTATACACTAGTAGAAATACCTGTACAATTTTTTTATATATTTTTGTTTATTCAGGCTGTATTTATACGGTCCATAGTTTTCAATGCTGGCCAGTTGTAGTGTTGGTGTTATCTTACCACACAGTAGCTCCTGATAAGGTATTTGATTACCTACCCTTCACAGGGGACTTCAACAGGTCTCCATGGAGTATTCATAGCAGCTATTTTGCTTAAGGCATAGCCATAAGCAATCATACTCAAATCGCTTCACGCACTGCTCCTTGAAGATAGATAGTTGGTGGATTCTAGTCTGGTCTTTGCCTCATTGCTCAGAATGACAGAGCACCTAGTCCTTACTGGACGGCAACTAATGCTAACTAGTCACCAAGAGAGGCACCCAGTCCCTGGGGGACATGGCTGGTTTACTAATAGATTTAGCACATATCGGCCATTTCGCTCAAAATAGGGATTCTCTGTGATGTGTTTGTCCTGATTCCCAAAAGAAGCCCCAGTCGCCCATCTTTATTATATTACCGTGCATCGCAGAGCTGTATAAGCGTAGTGAATGCAATGACGCAGTCCCAGCTCTTTTCGTGAAAAGAAAAATATATATGGGGATTCGGATATCATATTGCATAGATGAGAATGGCGTGACAAAAAGAAAAGAAATCAGGAAAATATTTGATGAATTCCTCGGAAGAAATGGGAGATGCCGGAATGCTCACAAATTTTTACCAGAAAAAAATCGGACAAATAAAATAAAACAAATTCTGGATAAATCAGGCAAGATTCTCATCTATGTATTGTAGATACATCATTTAAACAGACCTGGCATAGGCCGCTGAGAGAGGACTCCATACTCTAACAAATGCTCTCCAAGCATACCGTTGCAGGTTGTCAGTTTATGTAAGTGCATATGTGGGGGGAGAGTGCTGAAGTTGGTTGTTACTGCTATGTTGTAGTTAGTCCAGCAGCACTGACAAGGCTTTTAGACAACCATATACAGAAAAATGTCTAAAATGCTAATAAATTAAGTTAAAATGTTTATTCACTATAACCAGCTTCTTTTTGTGTGAATAATTGATTAAATCATGTAGATTAATATACTTCAAAAGTTGAATTTGAGAGCTTTCTGTGGCAGCCATCTTGGTGGTTTCTGTGAATTCCTCTGTGTGTGAGGAACCCTTCAAAGTCATGTGATGAGGGAATCCTATCCATGATGTCATTCATACATCACATACCTCAACACTCCCCCCCCCCCCCCACACACACACACATGTTCAGTTGCAAAAACTGAAAAAAATAAGCAAAGGTCTGTTTGGAGAGCTTTGATACCGGGACTCGTTTGTTTCTCGATGAGGTATACCAGGCCACTTTAATACAGACGACTATGGAGTTGTATGTATGTATGTATGTATGTATGTATGTATGTATGTATGTATGTATGTATGTATGTATGTATGTATGTATGTATGTATGTATGTATGTATGTATGTATGTATGTATGTAAGTGTGTGTGTGTATGTATGTATGTATGTATGTATGTATGTATGTATGTATGTATGTGTGTGGAGGTATGTATAATTAAATCAACATACATAAATTTTAAACTCAATCACTCTACCCATACATGTTACTCTTATCGGTAATATCACATAATTGACTGAACAGGTAACGTATAGACATATAACGAAAAGGTGCTGAGGTGATAGCCTTTAACTACAAACTCGCATAGTTCTTGATCATTGACATGTGAATTTTGTTTAACATATTAAAGCTGCACAGTCCGATGAAAACATAAGTTTTTCAAAACCCAATCAATGATCTAGAGTTGATTCTACATATCTAACTTAGATAATGGTGCACTGTATTGCCACACAGAAGGGAATACTGAGAAAATTTCATGGAACCTGTTACTGCAGAAACCGATGTAGTCAGATTGTTGGCATGCTTGCCAACATTAATTTTCCATGTTTACACTTGAAATATCTATAAAAAAATAAAAAAATAAAAATTTAAAAATATAAAAATATAAAAATAACACCATTTAAAATAAAAGTTACTTCAAACTAAAGTAAACTTTAATATAACAATCAACCTAATATGTTTACCTAAGAAATTGACAAACTCAAAACTATCGGACTATTCAATTTAAATGACCTGATATGAAATTGATGATGTCGATGATGATGTCGATGATGATGATGATGATATGATTTTGGAGAATAACTTTACCCATAACAAATAATATACATATACATGCAGTGAGAACACATTTATCACCCATAACAATGGGCAGTGCCTGGTGATAACCTGACCACCCTCACTTGCGAATGACCTGCATTCCAGATGTGCATAAGCTGTTAATAGTAGTAAAAAGTGCATTGTGGGAGACATAAATGACAGGCTCCTTCCTAATTGTCCTAATTAATAGATAACCAGCTGTCTTAATTTGTCGATTAGGTTGGTTGTTGGTTGGTTGTTGGAGTTTCACGACCTGGTACCGATTTGTGACAGTGCACACTCATGGAGACTTTATAGTGCTGCACCACTGGAACACCAGGCCGCCAGCACCATGACCTGATATCCCACTCAGTCATATTATCCTGACACTGAGCCAACCAGTCCTGCTCTATCCTAATATTGCCAAGCGCCTTATTTGTTGATTATCCGTTAATAAATAAAGCAAGACACCCGCATCGGTCACAGTCAATCCAACTGACCATGTCACCAATAGCAATGAGGTTAGAACATTCAAAATAATTTAGTACCCTCTCTCCGCCGCTGTCTTTCCACTCCTTCACTAGACACTCAGTATTATTTTCTCAAATGCCACACAGAGATGGGGGGTTTTGTTTTGTTGTTGGAGTTTTACATCCTGGCAACATCTAAGGTCATATCAGGACAGATACCGACTTGTGACAGTGCACACTCATGGTGACTTTACAGTGCTGCCCCACTGGGAGACCAGGCTGACAGCACCATGACCTGATTGATATCCCCTCACTCAGTCACATTATCCTGACACTGAGCCAAGCAGTCCTTGTCCTATCCTAATAATGCTGATAGCCTGGCTAGGAAACGACAAGTATAAATTATTAAGTCATTCCTATGACTTGACTAGGGTTCGAACACGTCGATTCGAATCCCATGATCTACCAAAACGGGAGATGGACGCTTAACTCATTCGGCCATCCCGTTTGGTCACAGGTGGGGGTGCTGAGGGGGTATGATGCAGATATATTTCCACTCTCTGGTGCTCGGCCCTGTGTTTATAACACGCGCCCTGAGGCAACGACATTATGGATTCTCTGTGATGTATTCGTCCTTATTCCCGAAAGAAGCCCGAGTCGCCCATCTTTATTATATTACCGCGCATCGCAGAGCTGTATAAGCGCAGTGAATGCAAGGACGCGCAGGTTAGAGTAAGATGGGCCACTCCCTCTGAGATGGCGATGTTAAGGGCTAGGATGGACGGCACGGGCAGGATTGGTTGGTTGGTTGTTGGAGTTTTACATCCTGGCAACATCTAAGGTCATATCAGGATGGCTACCGACTTGTGACAGTGCACACTCATGGTGACTTTTATAGTGCTGCCCCACTAGGACATCAGGCCACCAGCATCATGACCTGATATCCCACTCAGTCACATTATCCTGACACTGAGCTACCCAGTCCATGCCATATCCTATTAATGCCAAGCGGCAGGCTAGGAAGCAACAAGAATAAATTTGATAATTCATTGGTTTGACTCGACCGGGAACCAAACTCCTGATCTCCCGCATACGAGGTCCGCGTTCTACTCATTCGGCCACCATGCCCGGTCCCTGATACTGAAGAATTGCATCCAAGAGCACAGCTCAACAAATTAGAACATAGATGTACATACATGACGTTTTCCTGTTTGTATAACAAATGGTGAAGAAGGGTGAGGCGGTCTCAAAAGGGGCTAAGTAATTTGGGACAAAACTTTGTCCATTGTAACGATCAACATATTATCTGCTTATGCATTTGCTCAGGATAAACAGATTCATGGTGTTTCCTAATCCCAATTGAATACATATTGATTTGAAGCAAATGTCCTTGTGTTTTCAGTGTAATTGTTTCTGTGCTATTTTGTGTCAATCGTTATTTGGACATAAAAAAGAAAGAGTTATCACCTTTTGAGACAGGCTCATATATTCATCCCTCAACTCACAATCAATATACCCGTTAAAGAAAGGCCTTTCACCTATTTCCCGCAGTACGAACCCACCATATGCATAGAAGGTCCTTCCTTTATCAAGCAGCACAACTATGGAACAAACTACCCACTAACAAGTAACATATCCTGAAAACTTCATACCTGCAAATCCCATAAAGTCCTCAAACACCACCTTACTGTGTCATTACCTCCAGCAGTATATCCTGAAAGTCTGGAATTAATCTTCTTTGGCCAAAAAGATTAAGTAAATGAAAGGGAAGGAATTTGTTTTTAAAACAATTTACCATTATACCCCATCTCAACTCCCCTCAAATGTCACAGACTATGGCTCTAGGAGTCTTAATTATTCATGTATTATGCATTGTATACTATATACTTGTATGTATTCTTATCTATCTCTAGGATGCCATAACCTGTGTAACTCCAGTATCTTTATATGGAATCATTTCAGTGAGATGTCTGCATGCATCCCATGTAACTTCCTCACTTTTTGTTTACCTTGATGTTATTGTTAAACTGACAAATTGTGTAGATAATTTGCTAGTTACTTATTGCTAGTTTAGAGTAAAGCATTAATTTGGGTGTACGGGAAGGAATAGTAACCCATTGGGGTATGCCATCCAAAAACCATAGCATATTTTATGGCAAAATAAAATTCTAATAAAAAAGGGTTACTTTAATTTGAGTACCTTTTATTTTGAATGGATAATTTTGAAAACAAGCCAAATTAATTTGGGTGTGCACATAAATCTTGGACATTGGCTTTCTTCATTCGATTTCCAGCATAGCACTTTTTCTTGACCATCCCTAACCAAGACATGTGTCCTAGTGTGTGCCATGGCCAACCACACCCACTGCAGATTGAATAGTCAAGTCTCCCGAACATGAGGTGTCAAGTGAGGTAGAGGGAGATGGGAAAGCAAATCCTTTAGGCTTCTTGGTACCTCGGCTTGGCTGTTGACTGTTGAAGTTTTACGTCCTGGCAATATCTAAGGTCATAACAGGATGGGTACCGACTTGTGACAGTGTGCACTCATAGCAATTATATAGTGCTGCCCCCCTGGGAAATGAGGCCGTCAGCACCATGACCCGATATCCCACTCAGTCACATGTCCCTGACACTGAGTTAACCAGTCCTTGCCCTATCCTATTAATGCTGAGCCCCAGGCTAGAAAGCGATAAGTATAAATTTGATAAGTCATTGGGTTGACTCGACCGGGAACCAAACTCCCAATCTCCCACACACGAGGCACGCGCTCTACCGATTCTGCCACCGCACACAGTAGTTGGATAAGTAGACTCAAAAATAGGTAAGTGCTTTTAAACTATATGATTTCACGGTAACGATAGTTTCCAGTAATGTGCCATTACTGCGCTGGCAAAACAACGGGACCGAAATTTCAGTTCCCACAAGATTTCTATTCCCATTACCTATTTCACGGAATCAAAAAAATCGTCACTAATGGGTTCCCTTGAGTCCTGGGCAGGGAAGTCAAAATGTGTTTCTCATAAAATTTGAAATTCTATAAATTATGTTTTGGTTTCGATTTTGTTAATAATTAGTTTATTTTCCATTTCATCGGATGATTAATATTAACACTCAAATGGGATGGTGGAATGACACTTTCCGTGTCGCAGGTTCAATGTCTCAGTGTCAGGATAATGTGACTGAGTGGGATATCAGGTCATGGTGTTGCCGGCTTGATCTCCCAGTGGAGCAGCACTATAAAGTCACCATGAGTGTGCACTACTATCACAAGTTCAATTCCCGGCCGAATTAAACCAAACAGCTTACAAAATTGATAATTGGCACTCAGCATTACTAGAATTCGACAAGAAGCAGTGGAATGAGGATTGAGAATTGGTGGTAATTTTGAATACGAAAGAGGAGCAGGACATAGCTCAGGCGGTAGAGTGTACATCTGTGAAGATGATCGGGTGATCCATCCTGCTCAGTGGACATATTTGCAGTTTGGGTTATCTTCCGTTCCAATCAGTGACCCACAACTGGTTCATCAGTCAACCAGTCCTTGCCCTATCCTATTAATGCCAAGCGCCAGGCTAAAAAGCGACCAGTATACATTTTTAAGTCATTGGTTTGACTCGACCAGGGTTCGAATCCGTGGGTTCAAATCCCACAATTTACCAAAACAGGAGACGGACACTCAACACATTCGGTCATTCCATCTGGTCAGACTGGACAGATTTACGAATAGACGATTTACACCACCAATTCGCCCTCTGATGCCAATTGCAAGAATTAACGCTATGGGTAGCAGCTCATTGTGCATGCTCCAATGAAAAAGTCTATATATATATCTTGTCTCGCCCAGTTTCTCTACCTTCAGCAATAGGTCTTAGATGAGAATATAGGTCTTTGCTATAAAAAAGAATTAATTAAAAAAAGAATGCGAATAAGCGGGGTTTTTTTTGCTGAAGGGAGAAAGGCCATAACAGGTTTAGTGTGCTACTGCTAGACGGATATGTAGAAGTGGCTGCCATAGGTTCGTAGTTTGCATATTCGTTTATACAATTGCTGAGAATACATTCATATGCATGTAAGCAACATAATCACAAGTTCCACATATATTGTTCTTTGCACACTAAATCTGTAATGTGTTCGACTAATTTGCAGATAGCACAATTTGAATTAAAACAGAAGAATCTCAATCAATAGAGTTTTTCTTTGTTGTTTTATGTCCTAATAACATCTAAGGTTGTATCAGGATGTGTGCCGACTTGTGACAGTGCACACTCATGGTGACTTTACTGCTGCCCCACTGCCAGCACAGCACGATGACCCGATATCCCACACAGTAACATTATCCTGATACTGTGTTAACCGGTCCTTGTCGTATCCTTTTAATGCCAAGCGCCAGACTAGGTATAAATTTTATAAGTCATTGGTTTGACTCGGCTGGGATTCGAAATGCCGACCTTCCAGATGCGAAGCCTGTGCTCTACCGATTCGGCCACGGCGTCCGGTCAACCTATAGAGTTATTGGATCAATGAATATAGATTGCGTTGAACTGAAATGGGGGCGGGGGAGGCGGAGAAAGAAAGAAAGAAAGAAAGAAAGAAAGAAAGAAAGAAAGAAAGAAAGAGAAAAAGAAAGACAGTAAGAATGACAAAGAAAAAGAAAAAAAGAAGAAAAAAATGAAGAAAGAAAGAAATAAGCAGAAAAAGAAAGAAGAGGAAAGAAGAGGAAAGAAGAGACAAGAGTGTGTGTGTGTGGGGGGGGGATCTTTAGAAATGACCTTTCACCCAGTTCGTAGTAACCATAGTAACGGGAGTCGCGTGAAGGGCTGAAGCACCGACCACCGCCCATCAACCCCACTCACATCTTAAATGAGCACACCTTTAGATTACCTTCAGGCTTCGCGGATTAATACGTTGGTGGCGGCAGCTCGATTCAGGTCAATATACCAGGGTTCGTTGGTTGGTTGTTGGAGTTTTACATCCTGGCAATATCTAAGGTCATATCAGGACGGGTACCGACTTGTGACTGTGCATTCATGGCGACTTTATAATGCTGCCCCACTGGGAAATCAAGCCGCCAACACCATGACACGATATTCCACTCAAGTCACATTATCCAGACACTAAACTAACCAGTCTTTGGCCTATTCTATTAATGCCGAGCACCATGCTAGCAAGCAACAAGTATCAATTTTGTAAGTCATTGGTTTCAGCCGACTTGCAATTGAACTCCTGATCTCCCGCACGGGAGGCCTGCGCTCCACCAATTCGGCCACCACGCTCAGTCAATACACCGGGGAGAGCAGCCTGCCACTGCTACCGCTCATTGTCTGCAGTGGTGGCTGGAACCCAATGTCGCATCAAGTTGGCGCCATTACACCATGAATGAAAGAGCAGACGACACTTAAGCTGTCAGCTGTCACCAAAGTGACGCCTCGTCCAGGGTTCATACAGAATTTCAGCAACCACACCCAAGGCCTTTTTGTAAGGGCCCTTTCGTAAGGGCATTTTCAAGTCAAAAGTTAAACCCCCCAAAACAACAGTTTTATTATTATTATTATTATTATTATTATTATCATCTCATATTACTAAAATATAGACTAGTTTATGGTCTAAATTGATTCCAAACTATCGGGGGGAGGGGGGGGGGGGGGGCAATGGCTTAAGCAAAAATTCATCAAAGGGTGTTCCCCTGACATTTAGGATTCAACTTGTCGATTAGCACTTCTTCATACCCTTTTTGAAAGGGATTTCCAAATGTAAAAATTCTATCAAAAGATGTCTTACAACTTCAGACATTTTTTTAATTTTTGCGATCTGGTTGAGATCTACTATATATTGTACAACGTTGCTTTGACTTTTGAGACAGGAGTGCCTTCCATTTTGCTGAATGTCACGTGTGCTATATGAAGCCACAAGAGTTATGTCAAATACAAAAATAGCACAGTACATGTGAAACTTTTTCTTTTTAAAACATCTGCAGTCGTCTGTGATTTCACCATGTTGAAATCATTCCGCTCTACGAATACGTAAAATCGTTTTTGTCCAATTTTACTATAAACGCACTTCAACCATCCACTGAATTTCATAACCGCACTGGCTACAAATGACGATTCGGTTGGTTTTAATTTAAGTCTTGCGCTAACAACAGACATCATTTAGCTGCAAACGACATTGAAGACGTAATGCAACGTGCTACACATACTTAGTAGGCTCAATGTCTATAAGCATTATTAGGCTCAATGTCTATAAGCAACTTCAAAACGCATGCAGATCTTGTGATTCGGGGTTATTATGTAAGTATAGGTAAAAGTGTCTACTCCTGGAATATGTGTTGGATCATACCAACCAAAGCTACAAGCTGAGAGCCCTTTAACTGAAACTAGGCTACTAATGTCAATGAGCATCAACCCTGTGCCAACAACAGACATCATTTAGCTGCAAATAACATTGAATACATAACACAATATACCGCACTTAGTAGACTCAATGTAAATAAGTAACTTCATAACACACGCAGATCTTGTGATTCGGGGTTATTATGTATGTATGTGCTGGTCAAACTGTCTACTCCTGGAATATGTGTTGGATCATATATGTGTTGGATCATACCAATCAAAGCTACAAGCTGAGAGCCCTTTAACGGAAACTAGGCTACTAATGTCAATGAGCATCAATTCGGTTCGTTTTAGTCCTGTGCCAACAACAGACATCATTTAGCTGCAAATAACATTGAATACGTAAGACAATATACCACACTTAGTAGACTCAATGTAAATAAGCAACTTCATAACACACGCAGATCTGGTGATTCAGGGTTATTATGTATGTACTGGTCAAACTGTCTACTCCTGGAATATGTGTGGAATCATCTTACCCAAAGCTGCAGGCCGAGTACCCTTTAACTGAAACTAGGCTCCTAATGTCGATGAGCATCAATTCGGTCGGTTTTAGTCCTGCATTAACAACAGACGTCATTTACCTGCAAAAGACATCGAAGACTTAACACAACATGCCGCCCATACTTAGTAGACTCAATGTCTATAAGCAACTTCAAAACCCACGCAGATCTTGTGATTTGGGGTTATTATGTACTTACTGGTCGAATTGTCTACTCCTGGAACGCGAGTGGGATCGTGCCACCCGAAGCCAAATGCAGAGTGCCCTTTAACTGAAACTAGGCTACTAATGTCGACGAGCATCAATTCGGTTGGTTTTAGTCCTGTGCCAACAACAGACATCATTTAGCTGCAAAAAACATGGAATACCTAACACAACGTACTGCACTTAGTAGGCTCAATGTGTATAAGCAACTTCAAAACATACGCAGATCTTGTGATTCAGGGTTATTATGTACTTACTAGTCAAAGCGTCTACTCCTAGAATGCGTGTGGGATCGTGCCGCCCGAAGCTGCACGCCGAGTGCCCTTTGACTGAAACTAGGGCATGCCACTTTAATGTGAGCAGTAACCCGCCCCATGCGACTAACCCCCCACCCCCACCCCACCCCCACACACTGAAGCCTACATTGCCACAACCCTCCGGTGGGGACCTTTGATTCACGGCCCTGCACAAAGATCTATAAATCTGCAGGTTATCTGCCCCCTCCCCCCCCCCCTGCCATCCAACTCCGGCACGACCCGCTCACCTGACCTCTACTGACCTCTACTGACCTCGCCTGACCTCCAGGAAGCGGTTTCCGTAGGGCGGGTTAAGCTGACCAGCAGCTTTCTCTGCCAACGAATAATTTGTTCGGAAACATTGCTGGAGGTTGCAAAAAATATTGCAGTACAGAGGAAGGTATAAAATATGTTAAATTTACAATTCATGTATTATTCTATTAACAATTTCCACAAATGCGTCCCAGAAAAACAAAGGTTTCTTACCGCAAATAAATTATACCAAAAATAATAGTTCATTTATATGTAACTCTGGCTGGGTACTAGTAGGAAGCCAGAGTGCATTCTGGGTGCACTGAAGTCTGCATTGATTGGCTACAATCAAAGCCAACTAGTGGGGCCACTGGCGGAAGCCGACTTCATCCAGACTCGACCAGCTGAGCAGTTGCACCAAGGACCATAACAAGGCGACCCGCACTCACTTTTCCTTAAAGGTACACAATCCGATGAAAGCATCACATTTTCTAAACCAAAACACTTGACCTAGATTTGATCCTACATATCTAACTTACTTAGATGGTTGGTTGGTTGTTGGGAGTTTTACGTCCTGGCAACATCTAAGGTCATATCAGGATGGATACCGACTTGTGACAGTGTGCACTCATGGTGACTTCATAGTGCTGCCCCACTGGGAAATCAGGCCGCCAGCACATTGACCTGATACCCCACTCAGTCAGATTATCCTGACACTGAGCTAACCAGACATTGCCCTATCCTAATAATGCCAATCGCACAGCTAAGAAGTGACAAGTATACATTTGTAAGTCATTGGTTTGACTCGACCATGACTCCCAAGATTCATTGGCCACTCACTGTTTGTCATTTTGTGAGCGATGAAGCAGAAATAAATCTCACCCAATATTTAAATCCCCGAGTGGTGCACCTAAAAGTTGCCTAATCAGATTTGTGAGTTTTCGTCATATTTTTGTTGGCTAAATATCAATATGTTGAACGTCATAATCTAGTTTACTTTGGGTTTTGAAGTAACTTTAATCTTAAAAGGTTAACGTAAAGCGGCATAGTCCGATTAAGGATCAAATTTTCAAAACCAAAACAATTATCTAGAATTGATTCTACACGTCTAACTTCGATACATTTGTTGCCATAAGGAAGGTAATACTGGGGTAATTTAATAGAACCTGTTACTGCTAAACTCTATGCTGTCAATATTTTGGCATGCTTGCCAAACTAAGTTTACATTTGCACTTCAAATATCTCAAAACTTAGCCATTTAAAATAAAAGTTACTTCAAAGTAAAGTAATGGCGATTATAACAAGGAATTCAATATATTGATCTCAGAAAAATGACAGACACTCAAAACCATCAGAAGATGCAACTTTCACTAAATAAAGCCTCAGTCACACTAAGACTTGCGACCACCAAAAAGAGGTGACCATTTTGGTTGCAAGGAGGTTGCAGATGCTGCACCGAACACCTCTTCGCAACCAAAACTATTGCTGACCATTGTTTCCCCCGCCTTTTTTGCTTTTGTCACAAGGATGTCGTCGGCTTTTGGTTGCAAAGTGGTCGCAAGCCATAGTGTGACTGAGGCCATATCAATATTAGAATTGAAAGCATACATAACTAATCTTAGTATGCATACCGAAATGCTTTGTTTATTTATTTTCAAACATAGCACAGAAACATTAAACAGCCATACATGAGTTCATCAGTCGGGTATATACATCAGTCGAGTACTTTGGTTGAGAAAATGTTATGCTTTCCTCGGATTATGCAGCTTTAACGCAGAATACTAATTACTGGAGAACGTCAAAAAGACAAATTTGAAAGAATGTGTCTCGATTTTCAATGACGGCATATTTTCAGTAGCACAGGATGCTTTCCTGACAACAAAGCAAATGACAGCTCAATTTTCAATAAAGGTAACATTTGACATGGGAGAATCTAACAGAAAAGCCTAGTGACGACAACATGGGTACACACGTCTCCACTTTTGTATTCTGTAATCTAGGCCAACATTTTGAGGAAATTTAATGAAAATCTTTATATTTAGGCCTCCGGTTACAAATTATTTATTTTTGTTAGTAAAGGTAAGGTCTACTAACATTTAATTGTGAAATAATGACGTTCATTTCGTTCTATATTATTTGTAAAATATTCTTAATTTGTTCATCATTGCTATCAGGGACAGACGACAGGTGGAGTGTATGAGTTTATTGTGGAATTGTCCCACCAACTTACATGTTTATGTTATGGAGTAGATGAGTTGATGTCCACAGTAAACTAAAGATGAGCATGAGCATGAGCATGAGACAAGCGCATAATGGATGAACATGTTCCGAACATTTCCTAAAGGCCCTGTCACACCTCACCGGATTGCGGGAAACGGATAGAAAATAAACAATGTCCAGTTTGTGTCCATACAAGTTTTGAACATGCACAAAACTAGGAACGGATGCTGCTGGACTGACGTCTACGGTTCTTGCCCGGTTTGATTTTGTTTCGTCCATTGGCTATCCATTCATGTCCGTTCGTAGACCCGATGTCGCAACACTTTGACACATTTTGATACTTATCACCACCAGACTAGACAATTCTGTCCGTTGTTCAATCCGGCATAGTGTGACAGGCACTTGATATTGACAACATCGTGATATGGTGTTTTGTTTCTAAAGACCCGGTAAAATTCCACGCTTTCTGATTCACTGTTGTTGAAAGATAGCTCAATTTTGATATCAAATTAACTATAAGCATGGAAAAAGACTAACCGATCAAGGGAGAGGGTAAACGCATGAATAAAATGCACATTTCCTTTCAACTACAAATGCAGCGCTTTGAAACCTACCCCAACCATATGTTTCCAATTAAAATGGAAGTATTACTAGACTTACTTGTAAGTTTAAGTATTACTGAGATTCGCACGAATCTCCGAATATGAAGGTAAGGATCAGGGACAAGCCCGCCCTCACCTTAATAAATGGTGAACCCTGTCCATAATGAGTAAGTTGTATCACGGCTTGTTTTCATTGCTGAACAGCAATAGTCTCAATTTGGTAGTTGCCTTGTCATCTTAGCTGTTAGTAACGTTAGTTTTTTTTGTTTGCGACATTTTGGTATATATTCCTACACCATGCGCTACTGCTATATATATATTTGTTTAATTAAATTAAATTAAATTTAAGGGTTTCACAAAACTAAGAAAATTGAGAGGAATTGGGGGGGGGGGGGTTCCTGATCCAGGTTCAGCTCAGTTTAATGTATAACGCAGCCCACGCACTAAACACAAGCCTCAATTCGCCCACTCTGTCTGAATTAATCTCGATGACATGTAACAAAATCTGCCTGCTAGTTTCGTTGAGGCTGGTTAATCTGACATAAGCACATGGCCCCGTGCTACGCTCACCGAACAAGGGCTCTACTCTTACAAGCGATCCTTCACCCTCAGCGCCCCGAGCCAGAAGGTCAACAGGAAACAAACAATTAGGAAATTATACCCTTGATGTTTGCACCTTTCCTATAGACCTTTCAAGTGTGGACGAAATAGATCCCAATTCTATATTTCCAATTCACACAGATTCAGTTAATTTCGGATGTTTGAAGCATGATCTACGGACTAGTTGGTTGGTTGGTTGTTGGAGTTTTACGTCCTGGCAACATCTAAGCTCATATCAGGACATGTACCGACTTGTGATAGTGCACACTCATGGCGACTTCACCAGGCTGCCAGCACCATGACCTGATATCCCACTCAGTCACATTATCCTGACACTGAGCCAACCAGTCCTTGCCCTATCCTAATAATGCAGAGCGCCTGGCAAGGAAGCGAGAAGTATCGATTTTTAAGTCATTGGTTTGACTCGACCAGTGTTCGAATATGTGCGTTCGAATCCCATGATCTACCATAACGGGAGACGGACGCTCAACTCATTCGGCCATCCCGTCTGGTCTACGGATTAAAGCACAAGCCTCAATCTGTCGGCCCTGTGTGAATTAATAGAACAAACAAATGCTTGCAAGTTTCAGTGATCCCATGTTAATACCCTATCTGACATAAGCAGAAGGCTCCAGATCGCGTTCACTGAGTCCGGAGTGTACCGTTAGAAGCCACTTTTCAGTTGGAGCACTCCGACCCATATGGCCAAAGTGCTTGCAGATTTAGGAGGCTGTTCACCTTATGTTCATCTGCCGGGGTCCGTTTAAGAGCAGTAAAAAGGTTGTGCCAGCCTGCTAGACTGAATGTAGAAGGCTTCGACTAAGTAACGGTAGTTAAGATAGAGCACCTAGTAGGAGTTTGTATGGAAGCCACAGAATGTATTTGTATCTACCGTATATGTCCCAATAGAAGCACGCTATCCAATAAAAGCACACCCCTAATTTCAAGATTGAAAGCACGCACAAATTTACGATCATATTCAGACTGAATGCACATAAAATAAGACAAACCCACTTTATTTCAGAGGGACAACAAAAACAAATCCATGAATTTTGAATAGACGCGCATCCATGTGTCTGCACTCGCGCAGTGCGCATCTATTGGGACATATACAGTAAATATATATATGTAGGCATTCAAAGCTACTTATGCTTATTGCTAACAATAAACATGTAATTTATAAATAGAACATTTGACTGCTGAAACCCATGGTATCACAATCCGCCATTTCGACATGCATGCCAAAGCTAACTCATCATATTTCACTTAAAACATCTCCAAAGTTATCTATTCATAATATAAGTTACTTGAAACTAAAGTATGGTAGATTTATATAATGATCAACCTAATATATGTTCTCAAAATATCGAAGAAACTTTAACCAGGGCAATAAAGTTTACTAACAGACGATTTCCACCACTAACCGGAGAGGACGCGCGTATGGGATTACTTTTTATGTTATCAGGGTAGAAACACAGAGGGCGAAAGGGTATGGGACTACATTCTATGTTATCAGGGTAAAAACACGGACGACGAACAAGTATGGGACTACTTTCTATGTTATCAGGGTAGAAACACAGAGGGCGAAAGGGTATAGGACTACATTCTATGTTATCAGGGTAAAAACCCAGACGATGAACAAGTATGGGACTACTTTCTATCTTATCAGGGTAGAAACACAGAGGGCGAAAGGGTATAGGACTACATTCTATGTTATCAGGGTAAAAACACGGACGATGAACAAGTATGGGACTACTTTCTATGTTATCGGGGTAGAAACATGGAGAGGATGAATGAGTATGGGACTACTTTCTATGTTATCAGGATAGAAACACAGAGATGATGAACGAGTATGGGATTACTTTCTATGTTATTGGGGTAGAAACAAGCAGAGGATGAATGAGTATGGGACTACTTTCTATGTTATCAGGATAGAAACACAGAGATGATGGACGAGTGTGGGATTACTTTCTATGTTATTGGGGTAGAAACATGCAGAGGATGAATGAGTATGGGACTACTTTCTATGTTATCAGGATAGAAACACAGAGATGATGAACGAGTATTGGATTACTTTCTATGTTATCGGGGTAGAAACATGCAGAGGATGAATGAGTATGGGAGTACTTTCTATGTTATCAGGATAGAAACACAGAGATGATGAACGAGTATTGGATTACTTTCTATGTTATCGGGGTAGAAACATGGAGAGGATGAATGAGTATGGGACTACTTTCTATGTTATCAGGATAGAAACACAGAGATGATGAACGAGTATGGGATTACTTTCTATGTTATTGGGGTAGAAACATGCAGAGGATGAATGAGTATGGGACTACTTTCTATGTTATCAGGATAGAAACACAGAGATGATGAACGAGTATGGGATTACTTTCTATGTTATCGGGGTAGAAACATGCAGAGGATGAATGAGTATGGGACTACTTTCTATGTTATCAGGATAGAAACACAGAGATGATGAACAAGTATGGGATTACTTTCTATGTTATTGGGGTAGAAACATGCAGAGGATGAATGAGTATGGGACTACTGTCTATGTTATCAGGATAGAAACACAGAGATGATGAACGAGTCTGGGATTACTTTCTATGTTATTGGGGTAGAAACATGCAGAGGATGAATGAGTATGGGACTACTTTCTATGTTATCAGGATAGAAACACAGAGATGATGAACGAGAATTGGATTACTTTCTATGTTATCGGGGTAGAAACATGGAGAGGATAAATGAGTATGGGACTACTTTCTATGTTATCAGGATAGAAACACAGAGATGATGAACGAGTATGGGACTACTTTCTATGTTATCGGGGTAGAAACATGCAGAGGATGAATGAGTATGGGACTACTTTCTATGTTATCAGGATAGAAACACAGAGATGATGAACGAGTATTGGATTACTTTCTATGTTATCGGGGTAGAAACATGCAGAGGATGAATGAGTATGGGACTACTTTCTATGTTATCAGGATAGAAACACGGAGATGATGAACGAGTATGGGATTACTTTCTATGTTATCGGGGTAGAAACATGCAGAGGATGAATGAGTATGGGACTACTTTCTATGTTATCAGGATAGAAACACAGAGATGATGAACGAGTCTGGGATTACTTTCTATGTTATTGGGGTAGAAACATGCAGAGGATGAATGAGTATGGGACTACTTTCTATGTTATCAGGATAGAAACACAGAGATGATGAACGAGTCTGGGATTACTTTCTATGTTATTGGGGTAGAAACATGCAGAGGATGAATGAGTATGGGACTACTTTCTATGTTATCAGGATAGAAACACAGAAAGGATGAACAAGTATTGGATTACTTTCTATGTTATCAGGTTAGAAACACAGAAAGGATGAACAAGTATGAGACTACTTTCCATGTTATCGGGATAAAAATATGGATGAGGAACGGATATGGGACTACATTCTATGTTATCAGTGTAGAAAAACAGAGAGCATGAACGAGTATTGGATTACTTTCTACGTTATCGGGGACGAGTATGGGACTACTTTCTATTTTACATCAGGATCAGGGGGAGGGAGAGAGAGAGAGAGAGAGAGAGAGAGGAGAGAGGTGAGGGAGAGACTCAGAGAACATGTGTGTGTGTGTGAGTGTGTGTGTAGGGGGACTGCTTTCTATCTTTAGCGACATGGTCACGTGCCACACACAAAAAAAGGAAACTACACCCAGACCCAGTGCTGCATAGATTACTACGCAAGTGATGCTCCTGCTATACGCTAACTCGGCGAATACTTTACTAGATGATGATAAATCAGATGAAACCAACATCAGCGAAACCCTGCTGCCGGGACAATTTGGCGATGCTGATAAACCAATTTGTTGGAGTGATGCGGCAGCGGTTGGTTGTTGTTGTTTTATGTCCTAACAACATCTAAGGTCATATCAGGAGGGGTACCGACTTGTGACTGCCCACTCATGGCGACTTTATAGTGCTGCCCCATTGGGAAATCAGACCGCTGGCACCATGACACCATATCCCACTCAGTCACATTATCCTGACACTGAGCTAACCAATCCTTGCCATATCCGCCAGGCTAGGAAGCGATAAGTATCAATTTTTAAGTCATCGGTTTGACTCGACCAGGGTTCGAATCCCACAGTCTACCAAAACTGGAGACGGACGCTCAACTCATTCGGCCATCCTGTCTGGCCTCACAAAAAAAGGAAACTACACATAGACCCAGTGCTGCATAGATTATTACGCAAGTGATGTTTCTGCTGTACACTAACTCAGCGAATACTTTACTAAATGATAAATCAGATGAAACCAACCAACATCAGGGAATCCCTGCTGCCGGGACAATTTGGCGATGCTGATAACCAATTTGTTGGAGTGACGCAGCAACGGCAACGGAAGCTATAGAGATGAATCACACAGCCGGATTAAAATTATGACCACACAGGGGGCCATATTTCACAGGCAGCTTAAAATACCAATAGCGAATACAAGCCTGGCGGTAAATTCAGCCCGCGCACAGCTCCACGTTACACTCTTCTGCCTGTCAACATGCCGAGTAAATACCTACTCGATCATTGTAACAAAAACACACTCACTTCCTACCGGTTATTTTTAATTTCCATAATACCCACGCGATTTGCATAATATACACATTGAAATTTCCATAACACCCTCATAAGAAAAGAAAAAAACATATATAATATATATATCAGTGATAGAAATAAGCAAAGATGTTCGCTTGTCCACCAGACTTGTCCGTGTAAATGTTCACTTGGTCGCAGTACTTACCTTTACCTTTAAGGTAAGTACTGTGGACAATATGCGGCTGTCTCAAATGGTTCTAAGTGATTTGGGACAAAACTTTGTCCATTGTAACGATCAAAATACTATCTGCTTATGCATTTGCTCAGGATAAACTGATTTATGGTGTTTCATAATCCCAATAGAATACATATTGACTTGAAGCAAATGCCCTTGTGTTTTCAGTGTAACTGTTTCTGTGTTATTTTGTGTCAATCGTTACGTGGACAAAAAAATAAAGAGTTATCACCTTTTGAGACAGGCTCAAATTATGATAATTCATGTATGATAATATATTGTCTTACATGCCACGAATTGTTCTGAGGGTATCATGTATGTGTGTATGTATGTATGTATGTATGTATGTATGTATGTATGTATGTGTGTATGTATGTGTATGTATGTGTGTGTGTGTATGTATGTATGTATGTATGTATGTATGTATGTATGTATGTATGTATGTATGTATGTATGTATGTATGTATGTATGTATGTATGTATGTATGTATGTATGTATGTATGCAGGAATTATTAATAGATGTCCTGAAGCTTATTAAACGAACATCACATAATTCTCACAAAAGACTTCTTCCAATTCTTTTAATGTTTAGTTGGAAAATGTTAAATTGTTAACCCATTAATTGTAGCAACCCTAAACCATAGTCGTGTGTGAATAATATTCACTAATAGAATTACCCAAAACATGTTCACCGAAATTAAATTGTTGTAACACAGGGCATAATCATTACAGCATCCATTTTTCCTATGAGGTTAATTTGATGTGTGTGTGCGTGTGTGTGAATCGTGACAATGGATCAGCATCTAAGCTTAATTCTTGTTTGGGTTTTTATGTTCTAGCAACATCTAAGGGGATTCGAACTAACTACAGTCAAATATCTCTAAATCGACTGACCATGGGACCGACTATAAGTGGTCCCTTTATGGAGGTGGTCGGTTTAGGGAGTTAGACTATCCTTACAATGGTATTGTTGGGACCCAAATAAAGCGATTGATATAGGGGAGTGGTCGATTTGTGGAGATGGTCGGTTAGAGAGGTTTTACTGTAATTGCTACCATATACACCATGATTCCCTTAGCATTTTGTTTAACGTTAATCGGTAAATAACAATAATCGCGGAAATCCGCTAAATCGCGGACATATTTCATCCCTGTTGTATGTATGTACAGTATATTATATATACATACAAAGATATATGGGTCATTCTCTAAAACTGGCCACAAAAGTGTGACATGGAAACCAAAAACTGAAAACCTTCCAAATAATAGGATAGCAAAAATCCTTCCAAATAATAGCCTAAGCCAAGGTTTGCATTTTGTGCATATGTCAGAGTTGAAAAAAATGAGTTTCACTTCTTGAATTAGATCTTATACAAATTGAGCAATACATTAATATCACTCGTGTAACATGAAAATCAAAGACACATCCAGAACCTCATTTTAACATATACAACATAATCAAACACAATTTTATTGATTACTGTTAAGCAGACAAGGTTATGACTTACAAGAAAAAAGTTGAAAAATAAGTTGAAAAAATGTTTGGCTACATGTATGGTGTCAATGTGTAAATTTTCACATTTTCACTCTAGCGCAAAATCATACAATTATAATTTTGATATCTTTTGTGGGATAAATTTAATACATGTAGAACTGCTAACATACCTCATAGATAGAGGCTACAATAATTATTTGACTTGCTATCAATAAAAAAAGACTTAATTATCTGCATCGTAACATGGAGACCAAATATGTGGTGCCCAGTTTTGGAGAATAACCCATATATTTATTATCTTTTAGGTCATTTCTGAAGATCGGGACACAGGTGAAGTGCAACTGCAGTTCCTCCGCTGCCGAGGAACATTTTACACCTGGCCAGACACTGATGATGTTTCCTGGGTGAAGCTGGAACAGATTGTGGCCACTCTTGGACATCCTGACATTACAGCCAGGGGCCAGTATTACTTTCAGTGATAATCTTCCCAAATAAATCAGTCAAAGTTTGAACTGTGTGTTTTGTTATTTATTTATGACGTCTGCATAATATAGCAGACAAGGTTTTAATTAATGCAAAGTGAAATTCCAAGGAGAATATATTCCACAATATCTGTTAACATGTAGATAGGGTATAGGGTTACATATTCCACCAAATAGCATATATACAAACTAAAGAGGTTTCTTTTAGAAAGTTAAAAATACCATGTAATGAAAAAAAATCAGTGATATTTAGTTTCTAGATAGCTGTTTTCTTGTTTATTTGGTGTCCTATGTTACACATGTGACGCTGATAGATGACATACCTTAATCACGCACTACACCTTTATTTTTGTTCTCATCAATTTGTATTTTACATAGATGAAAAGGGGAGGTTTCCAGCTTTCATTTGCAACCACAAAATGTTAAAAATATAAATATTAGATTTTAACTCTCCATGTGACACTTCTGGCCAGTTTTCAGGAGAGTGACCCATATACACACAGAAATAGAAAAAAGAAAAGAAAAAATAGGTTGAACGATCAATGAACTGTCCCCATCTCCTGCCCCATACTCTGTGTGAACAGGCCCTATTGTTGCCGACTCTTACGGCGCGGAGATGCATTAATCCCCCTATTGTCGCCCACAGCAGGTGAAGGCCGACAAAGGGCGACATATTACATGCCGGCAGTGCCACCTGGTGGCCCAGCCACCAACCACAGCTAACAATAGACACACAGCGCATTCTGTGTGCGCATGCGCCCGTGTGAGTGAGCGGTTGTGGTTTGAACAGGCCCTCCTCGTTTACCGAATAGTTTCACAAATTATCGCACAATTCGCAATACGCGGAGAATTATGGAGGTCGGGGGGATTATGCAAACGATATTATCATGCAAATACATGCATGCACGCACGCATGGCAGACAGAACTGAAGTCTAGCGGTACAGTACCCGACTCTGGTGTAGGACTAGGATGGTTCATTGTTGGGAGTTTAACATCCTGGCAAGATTTAAGGTTATGTCAGGACAGGTACCGACTTGTGACAATGCACTCATGATGCCATTATAGTGCTGCTTCACTGGGAAATTAGGCTGCCAGTACCATGACCTGATATCCCACCCAGTCACATTATCCTGACACTGAGCTAACCAGTCCTTGCCCGATCCTATTAATACTGAGCGCCAGGCTAGGAAGCGACAAGTACCAATTTGATAAGTCATTGGTTTGACTCGACCGGGAACCAAACTCCCGATCTCCCGCATGCAAGGTCACTTGCAGGGTCCGTATACCTGTGAAGATATGGAATTCAAGGCTATTTCAAGGCTGGTTTTTTTAATAGGAATTCAAGACTATTTTCAACTGGATTTCAATGGGGGGGTGGGGTGGAACAATGGCGAATTGCGATTTTGGACTAATTTAGATCAATGGGGACAGTTTAATGGAATTCAAGGCCTTTCTAGACTAATTACCGGAAAAAAAGGTTAAATTCAAGGCTTTTCAAGACTTTCAAGGCTTTTAACTCGACCGGGAACCAAACTCCCGATCTCCCACACGCAAGGCCAGCGCTATACCGATTCGGCCACCACGCGTAGTGTGTAGGACTAGCAGGTTGTGGGTCAAACCAAGGCGGACAAATATGGGTCACTTGTAGGTTCCGTACACCTGGCCCCTTCCCGATATTGCTAGGAAACTGGCCTAATCCCGATATTGAAATACAAATCACAAACAATAGAAAAGCAAACTGGCCAAGAGAAAAGCGGGAGAGTGGAGGGGAGGGGAGGGGGAGGGGAGGGGAGGGGCGGACAGGAGAGGGGAGGGGAGGACAGGAGAGGGGGAGGGCAGGGGAGGGGAGAGGAAGCGGAGAAGGGAGCAGGGGGAAGGTGTGAGGGGGGACGGGCTAAGGGGGGGAGGGGAAGGGGGAAGGGGAGGAGGGAAGAGGAAGGATATGAATAGAAACGCAAACTGACCAAGAGATAAGAGGGGAGGGGAGGGGAGGGGAGGGGATGGGAGGGAGGGGGAGGACAGGAGAGAGGGGAGGGGAGGGGAGGGGAGGGGAGTGGAGGGGAGGGGAGAGGGGAGGGGAGGGGAGGGGAGGGGAGGGGAGGGGAGGGGGAGGTGGAGTGGAGTGGGAGTGGAGTGGAGTGGAGGGGAGGGGAGAGGACAGGAGAGGGCAGGGGAGGGGAGAGGAAGGCGGAGAAGGGAGCAGGGGGAAGGTGTGAGGGGGACGGGCTAAGGGGGGAGGGGAAGGGGGAAGGGGAGGAGGGAAGAGGAAGGGATATGAATAGAAACGCAAACTGACCAAGAGATAAGAGGGGAGGGGGAGGGGAGGGGATGGGAGGGAGGGGGAGGACAGGAGGGGAGGGGAGGGGAGTGGAGGGGAGTGGAGTGGAGGGGAGGGGAGGGGAGGGGAGGGGAGGGGAGGGGGAGGGGAGGGGAGGGGAGGGGAGGGGAGGGGAGGGGAGGGGAGGGGAGGGGAGTGGAGTGGAGTGGAGTGGAGTGGAGTGGAGGGGAGTTAAACAGAAAATCCCAATATTGAAATACAAATCACAAACAATAGAAAAGCAAACTGACCAAGAGATAAACAATATTATCAGGTAAATTTAAATCACAGAGGACAGTAAGACTAACTGGCCTACAGAAATGTAATGCTAAATAATCTCGGGTATCTATTGAAACCCAAATCACAAACGGCAATAATATTAATGTGATCATTACAATGAAAGCCTATATAATCCCATCACATTTTTTGTTTCATATTTCATTACCCGTCTTGATGTTTAATGATGAATGAGTATGACCACGTTCTGTCGCTTACAGGCATTTGAAACAGGACTGCACCCAGCACGCCCGGACGCGGTGGCCGAATCGGTTGAAGGCAGGCTTCCCATACGGAAGGTCGGGAGTTCACTTCCCGGTCGAGTCAATCCAATGACTTACACAATTGATACTTGTCGAATTCAATTCCCGGTCGAGTCAACCCAATGAATTACAAAAGTGACTGAGTGGGCATGGTGCCGGTGGCTTGGTCTCCTAGTGGGGCAGCACTATAAAGTCACCATGAGTGTGCAATGTCACAAGTGAAGACCCGTCATGACATGACCTTAGATGTTCAGGGTTGCCAACATTGGAAAATGAAAAACCGGAAGATCTTCAGGAATGTTATGTTGGGGGGTTTGGGGGATTCACCCAGAAATTTTTTAAAATCTCTGTGGTGCATTTTGGACACAATAATCCGAAATGACAAAAATGGAAGATCGGCGTATGGTGATTATGGGGACATCAATTATCGTACACCCTATGGCCAAACCGTAAGGGTTGGTTGATTTACGTCGTAGCAACATCTAAGGTTATATCAGGACGGGTACCGACTTGTGACAGTGCACACTCATGGCGTCTTTAAAGTGCTGCCCCACCGGGAAATCATGCCACCAGCACCATGACCAGATATCCTACTCAGTCACATTATCCTGACACTGACCTAACCAATCCTTGCCCTATCCTATTTATGCTGAACGCCAAGCTAGGAAGCGACAAGTATAAATTTGATAAGTCATTGCTTTGACTCGACTGGGAACCAAACTCCTGATATCCCACACACGAGGCCCGTGCTCTACCGATTCGGCCACCGCGTTCGGTGATGTGACAGTAGATGTTGCCAGGATGTAAAATTCCAACAACCAAGCAGCACTCAGCACACCCTACATACCCGCCCACATCCAGCCACTGGCGTCCTCAGGTGAAGTGAATTGTGCCGCCAGTACCTCATGCCTATATAAGGAGCATTTCGCACAATGAGAACAGCACAGCCTATGATCAAATAGCCATGCAGATATGCTGTGTGATGTCAGTCTTATTTCATTTCGACAATATATCAGCACGGACTCTTATCGAGATGGCCTTTTAATAAACACAAGGCATGTGCTGGGTGTTTTATTCCCACTGCCACATACTGAACTTTGTTAGTGCTAAAACACACCGTGGCACTTCTATTGGTTGGTTGTTAGAATTGTACACGTCCTGGCAACATCTAAGGTCATATCAGGATGGGTACCGACTTGTGACAGTGCGCACTCATAATGACTTTATAGTGCTACCCCACTGGGAAATCAGGGTGCCGGCACCATGACCTAATATCCCACTCAGTCAGATTATCCTGACACTGAGCTAACCAGTCCTTTCCCTATCCTATTCATGCCGAGCGCTAAGCATACATTTAGTAAGTCATTGGTTTGACTCTCCTGGGAATCGAACTCCCGGGAGGCCTGTGGTCTACAGATTCGACCACCGCGTCTGGTCGGGAGAAGGAGAAGGAAGGGGGAGAGGGAGAGGAAGTGGGAGAGGGTGTGGGAGATGGTGTGGGAGATGGAGTGGGAGAGGGGGGGGGGAGAGGGGGAGGGGGAGGGAGATGTAGATGGACAGGGAGAGGGAGACGGAGTGGGAGAGTGAGAGGGGGGAGGTAGGGTAGGGGGGAGGGAGAGAGGGAGGGAAGAGAGACGGAGAGGGCAGGGAGAAGGAGAGAAGGAGAGAGGGAGAGGGAGAGGGAGGGAGAGGGAGAAACGGGAGAGGGAGAAACGGGAGAGGGAGAGGGGGAGGGGGGAGGGGGAGGGGGAGGGGGAGAGGGGAGGGAGAGGGAGAGGGAGAGGGAGAGGGAGAGGGAGAGGGAGAGGGAGAGGGAGACGCGGGCGCACGCAAACAGAGGTGGCGTAATTGAGTGCTCCATGAGGAGAGAACTAGTATTGACATAACATCGCCCACTTTGTCATCGCTAATCGACAAAGCCATCATGGCGATCACTACCCGGCCCACTCACGGATCGACGGCAACCAGCGAATACCCCCCGTGCGTCACTTGGGCACGCCCTTCCCAAATATCCCATTTCCGCCCGCCACTGGGCGTCGGACGCACCCACACCGAGTGTCGGTGAAGATGGCGTCGATGCTTTCTTCACACTCAGGGCAGCCTGTGTATTATTATTATTATTATATTATTATTATTATTATTATTATTATTATTATTATTATTATTATTATTATTATTATTATTATTATTATTACTAGGTACCGGTAGTCTTTTTTTTTTTTTTTTAGATCTTTAAACTGGGCAGTTAATTATGGTTAATCATGGTTAATCAATCGGTGCTAGTTAAATGCAGAATAACACCCAAAAAACAGAAAGGTTCTATCTTGTTTACTTTTCAAAATATGGTGTATTTATGCTGCCCATAAGTGTTAAGCCTAATGACTTGTTTTCGGTACTAGATGAAAAGATATGAATTCACATTTTAGGTTTTATTTTATTTACTTGAACAAAATTTGAATGAAAAATGAAGTGTTTTTTTTTTGTTTGACATAATTTGATTTTCTTTTATGTCTATCATATACCAAATTAAAGCTCATTTAGTGGTCTTTTTAATCGGATCTATTAATAACCCACATAACCAATAGTGATTCAGTGCTGAGCAAAACAAAACTGCTTGGTTTGGTACTTGTTCTGTTTAACGTGATGCAAAATAATGCGATAATTAGCAAAAGTGTTTGTGATAAAGTGACTTTTCGCGTGTCGTCTTAATATACAGCCCAAGTCATACAGAATTTTGGTATCAAAATAAAGAGTAAAGCTTTCGTTCATTCACTGTACTTTCTGGGTATTTTTAATTCAAGCATACACTCAAATAGGACAGTTTAAAACTAACAATTTTTCATGATTTTCATAGTTTCTTCGAGTGTTATCTGGATAGTGCCCATACCTATTATTAAGGCTGAAGGTTGGTAGTGCATAGTAGATGAACTCGGCCTAAATGTCTGCAGAAATATATTCCAACTAATCAGGAATATTACCGCTTAGACAGATTAGCATCGCTAATTTATTAGTGTACAATGTATGTATCGGCACCTCTACCCAGAGTCTGTGCACATGTGAAGATATGGAATTCAAGGCTTTTCTATGCTGTTTTTGATAGGAATTCAAGACTACTTTCATTTTGATTTCAGGGGGGAAAACAACAATGGTGAATGGCGATTTTGGACTAATTTAGATCAGTGGATTTAGATCAAGGCTTTTCAAGACTAATTAACCAAAATAACTTTTCAAGGCCTTGAAATGGAGCAAGTGAAGTTCAAGACTTTCCAGGCCCCATACGGACCTTGTCTACTCCCATCCCAACAACAGCATGACTCTCTCTCTGCTCCTCAAGCACCCCCCTGCCCAATTGACTTATAATATCCCAAACACTGCTATCCAACTCAACCACTAATAGGCCAACACCTACTTCTCCCCCCCCCCCCCCCCTGTATTCACAGCTAACCCTACACCGGTATTAAAGTTGCGTAGTCAGATGGTTTTGAATTTCTGCATTTTTTCTGAGATAAATATATTAGATCGATCACTAGTATCTAATTTACATTAGTTCAAAGTTACCTTAATTTTAAATGGTACACTTTTGAGATATTTTGCGTGCAAACATGGAAAATTAGTTTTCGCAAGCTTGCCAAAACTCTGACACCATAGACTTCTGCAGTAACAGGTTCTGTTAAATTGACTCAGTATTGCCTTCTACGCAGAAACAAATGCTTAATAAGTGCATCAGTATCTAAGTTAGATATGTAAAATCAAATCTAGATAATTGGTTTTGTTTTGAAAATTTGATATTTCATTGGACTATGCAGCTTTAACTGAACTACCATCCAGATTACCCCGCTACATTACCACAAGTCTAGAGTAGGTAAAACAATTAAATATCATAGATGAAAGCAAAAAAAAACAACCCAAAACATAAATATATTTTCAATACTTTCTCCATTCTCATAAACCGGCTCACTACTAACATTTATCATTATTATCATCGTCATCATGCATGGGGATACCTTCTGAATTCCAAGAAAATTTAAAGTTTCAGCTGTAGCTTATTAGTAGCAACAGTAATAGTAAAAATAGAAGTATTACTACTAATAGTACTATCACCAGGACTAGGAATAATACTAATACTACTAATATTCGTTCTAGAACGCACAGCAAGACTACTAGTAGTAGGCCGTCCTGATATGACACTAAGTGTTGCTAGCACGTAAAGCCCCAAATAACAGACTTAACTAATAGTAGGACGGGTACTACTACTAGTGGTAGTGACAATAGTAGTTGTATGACTAGCAGTATTAGCACAAGTAGTACTATTAGTGGTAATGGTAGTAATAGTGACAACTAGTAGCAGTAGGAGGATTTCTCAGATGATAGCACACCGGGATTTGAAGTGTGAGGTGGGGACAGTGGACGCCTCAGATTGGAATCTCACAAAGCCTTGCCCTATCAGCATTTATTCAGCTGTCCTAGTGATGGCTCTACAAAAGCAGCGTTTGTATTTTTAGCCGAACCTTGAATGAATCGATTCTAACTGATTGAGGCAGTGATTTACCAAAGCAGATAGAAATAGTGAGAAAGGGAGTGAGTGACTGGGTGTGTGTGTGTGTGTGTGTGTGTGTGTGTGTGTGTGTGTGTGTGTGTGTGCGTGCGTGCGTGCGTGAGTGAATGTGTGTGAGTGAATGTGCGTGTGTGTGAGTGACTGTGTGTGTGTGAGTGAATGTGTGTGAGTGAATGTGCGTGTGTGTGAATGACTGGGTGAGTGTGTGTGAGTGAGTGTGTGAGTGTGTGTGAGTGACTGGGTGAATGTGACTGTGTGAGTGTGACTGTGTGTGAATCTGACTGTGTGTGTGAGTGACTGTGTGTGTGAGTGACTGTGTGTGTGAGTGAATGTGTGTGTGGGTGTGTGACTGGGTGTGTGTGTGTGACTGGGTGTGTGTGTGTGACTGGGTGTGTGTGTGACTGTGTGAGTGTGACTGTGTGTGAGTGTGACTGTGTGTGTGTCGAGTGGGGTAATGGGAAGGGCACACCAGTTGTAAAGCGTTCTAAATCGATCAATTTTTAATTGATTATAAGAAATAATGTGGGGAATCAAATTAACACTTGGAGAGTGTGGAAGTGAAGGACCATTTCTCGGGTCGGTTGGTTGTTGGAGCTTAAAATCCTGGCAACATGTAAGATCATATCAGGACCGGCACCGACTTGTGACAGTGCGCACTCATGGCAACTTTATAGTGTTGCCCCACTGGGAAACCAAGGCACCAGCACCATGACCTGATATCCCACTCAGTCACATTATCCTGACACCGAGTCCTTGCCATATCCTAATAATGCCGAGTGCCTGACTAGGAAGTGACAAGTATCAATTTTGTAAGTTCATTTATTGAGTGGTGAGTGGCGGGAAAGTTGAACACATGTATACATGTATACATGGGTGGGATGGTGATGGAAGATTCTTTTCACAGAGCATGACCATTAGTTCTTGCCGCTGCCGACAGAGGGCGGGTTGGTGATGGCAATCGCCCATAAGACCGTTTGCACAGATCATGATGCATAGGGAGTTATTACCCACAACATTATTCTTGCCACTACCATCAGAGCGCCGCCTGGTGGTGAAAATCCTCTATAGGACCTTTTATACAGTGAGCTGTTACCTACATTAGTTGGTTGTTGGAATTTTACATCCTGGAAACATCTACCGTCATATCAGGTCGGGTACCAAATTGTGATGGTGTACTCATGGTGACTTTATAGTGCCACCCCACTGGGAAATCAGGCCGCCAGCACCATGGCCTCAGTCACATTACCCTGACACTGAGCTAGCCTGTCCTTGCCCTATCCTATTAAGGTCAACAACAGGCTTGGAAGCGACAAGTATAAATTTTGTTTGACTCGACCAGGGTTCGAATCCACAATCCCATGATTTACCAACCAGTCATTAGTTTGACTCGACCGGGAATCGAACTCCCGATCTCCCACACAGGAGCCTGCCGCATCTGGTGTCTACATTAGTATTTTCCACTGACTTCAGAGGGTGGGTTGGGTGTGGAAATGGCATATTAGGAGGCCTGCCACACATCCTCTACTTGAATGCAAAAGTAAAAGGTGTTTAAAAAGGTATATAACACCAAATGGTGGTTAAGTTTTAGGGTTGTTCTGATCACTACTCCTCTGTTAATCGGCGCTTCCAACGCGCATCATCATACTGCAATGGTGATTTGCCATGTATGGGTTGTTAATAGCATGGTTCTTTTTTGTTCCTACCGTACACATTTCATATTAATTTTGATGGTTTTGACTTAACTTTGGTCACTTCGACCAGAGTTGCATCAATTTTGAGTCAAGTAACTAGGAGTGTTGTTAACCCCACCATTAGATAGCGCCACCGACATGGTTTACCATATAATGGTACAGATGGATTCCACCAGATGGCAGCACTATATTGAAACGTGACCATGCACGAGTCCGGAATAAAGCGGAGAATGTAGATCTATATATACACATTCACTGAATATAGTCAGAGACCAAGTACATATACATACATATATATATAATGACAGTTCAACAGAATATTGGTCCATGGATTGTTGCAGAGTCTGGCCAGAATCTGTGTACAGCACAGGTGAAAGCTAGTATATATATTTGTCATTTCGTCTCAATCATAAAGGCAGAATTAAGTATATATATGCTAATACAATCACGATACAACATTGGAGGAGAAAAGAGGAGAAAATATCCATTTTAATTTGGGCAGGAAGTTATTCCCAGACCACTTGCACAATGCGTGTAAGCGCGGTATTTTTGCTGACCATTTAAATGGTTTTAAAAAGTGGTTAACTACCGCCTATTTAATTTTCAACACTTTCGCCTGCAGCACCAACAATTTAGGGGTGTGAATTTGACGTGCGCACAACTCTCACGGTTTTTTGGTGGTTACAAAAAATAATTCTACACCCACACACCCTCAGGGGTTGGGGCGACGTTGTCATCATTTATATTGATTTTCGCATCATCATAAAATTTAAGTTTGTTTCAAAGTTGGTTATTGCAAATTAGTTTGAATACATTACTGTGATCACCTACATAAAATAAAAAGTGACTAAATATTATATACAATTTATAAACATAGTTGTTCAAAATTGTTTTGCATGAGGAACGGATGTAGCGTGAAGCAGGTATTCAGGAGGGGGGGGGGGGTTGTATCGAAATTGTAATATGCAGGGTCCATACACATGTGAAGATATGGAATTCAAGCCTGTTTCAAGGCTTTTCATGGTTGTTTTTGATAGGAAGACTATTTTCATTTTGAATTCAGGGGAGGAAAAAACAATGGTGAATGGGTTGGTTGGTTGGTTGTTGGCATTTTACGTCCTGGCAATATTTAAGGTCATATCAGGACGGGCAATGGCGAATGGCGATTTCGGACTAATTTAGATCAGTGGGGACATGGAATTCATGGCTTTTCAAGACTAATTACCTAAAATAGGTTAAATTCAAGGGTTTTCAATGCCTTGAAATGGGGCAAATGAAGTTCAAGACTTTTCGAGAATTTCCAGGCCCCGTACGAATCCTGAATACAAGTATTCCAAGATACTCAAGTTGGAACCTAGCAGGGATAGGGTAGAGATGGAAGCATCAACCCAGAACAATAATGCAGGATACATGACAGACAGAAGGACCACAGTGGTTGCACACCCACAGAGTGGCTCAGACAGACACAGACAGACACACACACACAGACACACACACAGACACACATAGACACGCAGAGACACACACACACAGACCCACACACAGACACACAAACACAGTGAGTGATTCTTTGAGGGTTTCTTTTACGTCCTATCAATATCTAAGTGTAAAAATATGCAGTCTTTCGGTAGCGGTGAGCACGAGAAGGAAGGTGCGCTTCTATCCTGAAGCTTGCATGGGCAGTCTGCCCATCGTATCCTACCTACCATGGAGATGACCTACCAGGCCTGTGAAGCAGCACTGGTAACGGGCATGAAGCCGGAGGACTGCAAGCTTTGGATCACAAAGATCCGGAAGACTGTGTCTGCCACCATTGCGGCACCTGTGGAGGGCATGGGTAGTGCGAGTATTGCACCCCATGAACCTCATATTGATGTGACAATTCGCTGTGCCGAAAAACCTCAAATCAACCAGAGGATCGCCGGCCCAACATTGCTGCAGGTGCCAGACGCATGCATGGTGGAGGGCAGAGGTTGGCTTTTGCGAACATTGACAGTTATACATGAGACCGTGAACATACAGCGGGTGCCAGCGAGGCTGGACCTATCAGCCTTGAATGTCTCATGGCCTCCTGCTCTCCACCAAGTCATGTATATTGTTTGTTGGCAGTGGCCAGTATAATGTTGTTGCTCGGTGCTGTGTATATTTATTGCAGGGGCCAAGCTTGTTGTGCCGGATGTCGATCACCGAAGAGGAGAGAGGGGATGGTACCGGAGAACAGGGAGGTGGTGGTCTATGAATCCAAGGACCTGCCTTCTCCCTCCCCGTTATTGGTCAATAAAGACACCATTGTGCGGTATAAGCCATGTGGCTCGGTGTTGGAGCTTTCTGCGCTTCCGTACAGGGGTTAGTAAGGTTGCTAGCATGTTTGTACAGTGTCTGTAGCGTCTGAACCAAACATTTTGGGGATGAGCAGGGACGCTGGATAAATTTGCGCAGTTATTTAGAGGTTTCCGAGCTTCCTACTAGGGGTAGTGCGTATTCTGCATGTTATATATACACTTCTGAACCAAATTTAGGGGGACGAGCAGGGACACTGTATGAATTTCAAAACGGGATGCTTTTCCTCATTTCGGCATAATTAACTGGTCAGAATTGGCCACAGTAGTTATGAAGTGGAGCGAGAGTCGCTCAGAACCACTGGAGCTTGCCATGATAGGGTTTCTAGTTACCTAGCCCAGCCTTTCCCATGCCTTACGGCCTGGCCACGGGTAGCTGATTCGGGACAGTGGGTCATGCCTCGTCAGGATTTGGAAGTATCGGGAATTCAGGCTCCCCGCCCAATCCTAAATGGAACAAGTAAGAGGGGGTGGGCGGGAGGATTTAATTAAACATTATGCGCCTCTCTGATTCCTGCTTGTGGAGTACAAGTATGGGGGGTGGGGGGAGGGGGAAGTTAATTATGGCAATTAGTCTTTCCTCTGATTCTTGCTTACAGTGAGCCCTCAGTAGCAAGTAAGGGGGGGCGGGGGGAGGATTTGATTAATTACATTATGCGCCTCTCTGATTCCTGCTTGCAAGAAACTGGAGTGGAAATAGCCATAGGCAGCTCCTAGCAGAAACCTGACCCATCAGGCGCTGTGTGAGCCATAGGCAAGCTAGCTAGTTGGCCTGCTCGCATAATCGCACCGGACTGTACCACCCTAGCAGGGACGGGTCCGTGTGCGCGATAATGGAAAGTCGAGGAAAAGACAACCTAGTGTAGGAGGGAGGATGTGTCGCCTCCCTCCATTTTCAAGTGCTTGTGGGTTAGTGTGCGCCAGGGACGTGTTCCAAGCACCAGTCAAAGATTTTGTTATTGTTAAACCAAGGATGTGGTTTTGGTGTAATTAAGGTCAACAGGCTGCGTGAAGAACGTGGTCGCACAGCGCTGCTTGGATGCGCTATGGCGTCCAGGCATCGCTCATGTGGACACCACGTTCTGATGGAGATCGTGTGGTATCGCGGGCGCAGCACCGGTCAGGGTGTGGTATTGTGGTTGGATCACAGATCCTTAACTGCGTTGCCAAGCACTGATCATGGGTGGCAGTGTCAGGCTGGATGCCTAGCACCGATCTTCACCAGTGGCATAATCAGACAGATGTGGCTAAGATTGTCAGCTGGCCTCAGCCAGAATTTTGTTCTTGATTGATTTGAGTCGATTGATTGATTTGAGTCATTTGATTGATCTGAGTCATTTGATTGATTCGAGTAATGTGATTGATTTTGGTCATTTGATTGAATTGAATCATTTGATTAATTTGAGTCATTTGATTGATTTTGGTCGGTTGATTGACCGAGTCAATGGTTGATTGAGTCAATTGTTGATTTAGATAAATTTTTATTTGGTTTGATTGTCTTGTCCAAAATGTAACCTGTAGGCACTGATTTCAACTGAGCAAGGAGAAGCTATGTGGGTCTGTGTAGTGAGTTATAAGGTGGCAGGTCACTAGTACTAGTAGGTGAACAAGAGTTGTAGCAATAAATCTCAACCTTATCACTGTCAATTTTGCGTGACTTGTCTCCCTTATGAGTCGTGTTTTGGTATTTAGTGTGGGGGGGGGGGGGGGGGGGGGGGGGGGAGGAGTCTGGCAGACAGTTGCCAGGATCCTCCTGATAGTAGTGAGTATAAGAGGAGTAACTGTGACAGCCAGAAGTAGATTCTTCATAAGGTCATATCAGGACGGGGACCGACTTGTGACATTGTACACTCATGGCGACTTTACAGTGCTGCCCATCTGGGAGATCAGGCCGCCAGCACCATCACCCGATATCCTACACAGTTACATTATCCTGATACTATGCTAACCAGTCCTTGTCCTATCCTAATAATGCTGAGCCAGGCTAGGTAGTGACAAGTTTGTTGCTACCTAAGTGCAGACTTTCTGTGCGGAAGGTCGGGAGTTTGAATCCCTGACGAGTCAAACCAATGACTTATAAAATTGATATCTATCGCTACTTAGCATGGCGCTTGGCATTAATAAGATAGGACAAGGGCTAGTTAGCACAGTATCAGGATAATTTGACTGTGTGGGATATCCGGTCACGGTGCCAGTGGCCTGGTCTCCCAGTGGGCAATCACTATAAAGTTGCCATGAGTGTGCAGTGTCACAAGTCGGTACCCGTCCTGATATGAACATAGTTGTTGCTAGGACATAAAACAAAAACTCTGAATATGCTTATTACAAGCACTAAACGCTTTAAACGCCCCCTTCTTTCTGATTTCTACTTTTCATACAGACTTTCCCACGCTCCAACACAGGGCAAACACATCCATGTACTTCGAGCTGCCCACTACACACCCACAAACCTCTGACAGTTAAAGCGCCAGTGAAGAAAAAACACTGAGGAAAGTGATTAATTGGAGCACTTTGAAGTCATATTAACAGTTGACAATGTTAATAAATCGCAGGAAAAATAACTGTTGGATTAGCAAGAGTTGAGACAAACTTTTAAAGTATCACACACATGCTTGTGATTTCATTCATTTGAACTCTTCTCTCCACAATGATGTCACCAATAATACATTAATATTAAATGCTAGTCTATAATTCATAATCACGTAAGTTGAAGGACACAGCGCACTACGCCATACACAGGGATGAAAGTGCTCTCCGGGGAAAAAATCGGAAATACTGATATTCTCCCATAGGCTTAGCATTGTCAGGGAATCGCGGAAAATTCCTGGAAGTTGGGTTACATATATATTGGTGTACACTGATAGTGCTGCGCCGTTTGAAGCATGTATTAGTAGTGTATGCTGATAGTGCTGCGGCGCTTGGAGCATTTATTAATATTAGTAGTGTACGCTGATAGTGCTGCGGTCTCAGCACCACATATTAGTATACGGTGATGGTGCTGCGGGATTGAAAAATCCCAGAAATCCGTGGAATTGCGCAGATCTTTCATCCCTGGATACAGAGTGTTACTAATAGTTCTCTATACTCGGGGTTAACCGGACACGGTGGCCAGATTGGTAGAGCGCGGGGCCTCGTGTGTGGGAGATCGGGAGTTTGGCTCCCGGTCGAGTCAAACCAATGACTTATAAATTTGATACTTGTTGCTTCCTATCCTGGCGCTCAGCATTAACAGGACAGGGCAAGGATTGGTTAGCTCAGTGTCAGGATAATGGGACTAGGTGGGATATTGGGTCATGGTGCCAGCAGCCTGATTTCCTAGTGGGGCAGCACTATAAAGTCACAATGAGTGCGCACTGTCACAAGTCGGTACCCATCCTGATATGCCAGGATGTAAAACTGCATCAACCAACCAAACAACTTACTACTTACATCCTGTGTAGGGCTGACAACTCTTTGGACTCCTGAATAAAGACTTTTTGTTCCCAGGACGTACAACTCCAACAACCAACAAACCGATGGGTGTTAGTAAAACCCTCAACAGAGGGCAGCACCCATTACTAACTCCATCAGCGCCGAAAGGGGAAATCAAATTAGCGCCTCTCCTCAACGCAGCGAATAATGCATTAAATATGTCTGGGAGCACGCTCGGGGCCACACTCACACATAGAGGCCTTTTAACACAATCGAGTTAGGCCATAATGGTGAGTGTGTAGCTGAGCAGAGTGACACACAGACACAGACACAGACGCACATCCGAGGGATACTAACAGACCGATACATTAGTTTAGGATCTAAGCATAAACTTTTATATATAAAAATAATAATATATATCAGGACCTGGAAAGTGTGGAAAAGTCTTGAATGTAAGTTGCCCCATTTTAAGGCCTTGAAAAGCTTTGAATCTAACCTGTTTTGGGTAATTAGTCTTGAAAAGCCTTGAATTTCATTAAACTGTCCTCACTGATCTAAATTTGTCTGAAGTCGCCGTTCGCCAGTTGTTTTTTCCACTGAAACCCAAATGAAAATAGCCCTATAAAAAATGGCCTTGAAATAGCCTAGAATTCCATATCTTCAGAGGTGTATGGAACCGAATATATATGAATATACGCATAATATATGTGCATATAAAGGTATTTTGGCAATCTTTTTCATGGATGAAAGTGGTATCCGGCAAAAAATGCGGAAATCGGGCAAAGACATTGGCGCCACCTATCAGGTTATGTCATAATCAAGCCATGGTTATTACACCAATGGGGAATTTCCACGAAAACGCATATATATATATATATATATATATTCACCTAATATTATTCTGAATTTAAAAACTATCCCCTCTCTCTCTGTGTGACCAGCTAGTTTCGTAGTTCTGATGGGTGTTATGCCACTACTGGGGCCGTATGCATGGAGCAGTGTTGGCGGCGTGTGGTGTTATTGCTCTAACTCCGGATAGCTATCTCCGGTTATCTGCGGCGTCAAGAACTCTGTCACGCCGTATGCATGGGGGTCTACACGGGTTGAGTTAGCTAAACTTGAGTCTATTTATACATTTGGGAAATCCTTCGATTCGACAATATGAATAACGCCGCCAATGCGGCGGCAGCGTTAATATCGCTTCGTTTTTAGGGTTAATTTAATCAAATTTCACTATTTGACTATGTAACTCTGTTAAATATGACAGCATTGAATAGATTTGGGCTTAATATATTCCCGCCGATTCGGCAGCGGCGGCGGCGGCCATTTTTAGTTGACGTTGGACAGTATGGATATCGACGTCGAAGCGGCAGCAGCGATTTGTTTACTTTACATTTGTCGATTCGACAATATTAATATCACCGCCTCTGCGCCGGCAACATTAATATTGCTTCAAATTTAGGGTTAATTTAATAAAATTTCACTATTTGACTATGTAACTCTGTTAAATATGATAGCATTGAATAGATTTGGGTTCCACCCTCACACTAACCTAACACTAACACTGCCTGTAAACCTGCTATGGGCAGGTGTTAGATTCTCTGACTTTAACCCCGCGGAGTTTGTCTAACACCGCTCCATGCATAGCAACTTTTCTGCGCTAAACCAGAAATCCCGCCATAAACGCGTTTTGGGTCGCTAACACCGCTCCATGCATACGGCCTGAAGTTTTGCTTACTGTAGTATTTAATTATAAAAACTTACTACATTTACACATTCCAGTAATTTTCCTGTCACCGATCAGAGACCCACGGGACCTGGTTGTGCAATATCTGAAATCTCCAGGTGTAGTGTCTATTAGATAGGTTTTTGTTATTACAAGTTTTATATTAGATATTGAAATACGGTAATTAATATGATAGTTATACTAGACTAACTTGTAAGTTGGCGTATTACTGAGATTCTTACCAATCTACGAATACAAAGCTAAGGATCAGGGGCTACATCCGGTCTGCGTGGGCTTCACCATCTCCCCGGATACTTAACTTCCGGTATTCGGAAGATGAAGTAAGAATTGATATTTCTGTGGCTTTGAATGATTGGTGTTTAACACCATAAAAACATCTGAAGTTACAGCGAGGGGTACTTTTTTGTGTATAGTAAATATGTGTACTCTGCTGAATAAGTCTCTGTCTTCCAGCCATTTTTCAATTCAGGATTATTTACACACAAAAAAGGTATATAAAGTCAGGCATACAATAACTGTTGAATACACAATTTTCAGCATATAACACAGTGAAATTCTGTAACCCACAAGCAATTAGAATTGGTATTTCTGTGGCTTTTAATGATTGGGGTTTAACATCCTCTAAACAATTGAAGCCACAGGGACAGGTGATTCCAAGATGATTGGCCGACTAAGCAGTGTGTATGCATGTGGATGTTTGGGGGTGGGTGAACTCACACAGGTTTTTGCTGGGCGTGGTCACGTGACATCTTGACCTGAGTCCAGTCTAGTACGGTCTGGACCTTACCAGATGACTGACTCATTGCATGTAGACTCACCTGTAGTAAAAGGGGAGAGCACATTCAAACAACGTTATCAACAGACGTGACATCAAGCAGTTTTATTAGAATATTAGCACATCTCAAGAGCACATTGATTTTCGTATCAACAGCTATTGGATGTAAAATATATGGTCATTCTGACATATTTCTTTGGGAGGAAACCCGCTGATGCCACATAGAGTACTCTTTCCAATAAGCAGCAAGCTGTCTTTTATGTATGCACTTTCCCACAGACACGGCAGTACATACCACAGCCTTTGATGAACCAGTTGCGGACCAGTGGTTGGAACAGAAAATAGCGCAAACTGCAAATGGGTCCACTGAGCAGGATCGATAGCATTACCAACACCTTCACAGGTGCACACGCTACCCCTCGCCGTGAATATGGCCTATGCTGCTGACACGGCGTAAAGCAACCACCAATCAATCAACCACCTTAGCTACGTCCTGCTCCTATTAAACATTTGTTGACATATAGAATGGCATACTGAGAAAATGTAATATGTAATATAACCTGTTACTGCAGGACCCTATGGAGTTTTGGCATGCTTGGCGAAACTAATTTTACATGCTTGCACTTCAAATAGCTCAAAAGTCAGCCATTTTAAATTCAAGTTACTTCAAACTAAAGTATGGTAGATTATAACAATCACCTTAATATATTTATCTTAGACAAATGACAGAAACTGAACACCATCGGACTATGCAACTATATAGAGGTTTGGTGATAGAAAGCCTCTGGGATCGGATTTGACTGAGGCTTTAAGGCGCGCATTCCATATACGCGTAATGCGTTATGCGAATGCCATCATTCCATACATGCGTAATGCGTAATGCAGCACACGACTGGCTATATTGAAAAAATTAAAATAAACAATTATTCTCCATACTGCTCTGTATATGACCAAATATTGCATTTAGATCTATGTAACTTTTTGTACGTCACATGGGGGTTCCTACCTTTATTATAACCAAATTATAGATAAGTATTCATATTTTTGTGGCTCTGGTAGCATTTTTAGCAACCCGAACCCCCACCACCACCACTACCATATGTTTCCACTCAGCAGCCTTGGAGACTGCTTCCTAACAGGTCCGCGCTCCACCTTGTCCCGGCTGTCCGTAATTATCAGTCGCCTCCTCCAGCCTTATATCAATGGACAAATGCGACTGATGCTTTTCTATTCGCACCACCTTTACGCATTACGCACCGATCGCTACATGGAGCGATCGGGATAATGGATTTTATTCGCATTCGCATTCGGATTACGCGTGTAAGGAATGTAGCTCATAGGTTTCAAGGCGTTTCGATTTTGTGTCGCATTTGCATTCGCATTACGCCTTACGCATTACGCGTATATGGAATGCGCCCTTTAAACCTAAGCCCCAAATTAGCATAATGTGTTATTAAATACCAAAAACTGTCAATTAATTGATTCCAAATAATCCAAATGATTCCTATACAGCAGAGTCATGCATTTTTGTATTGTTAATGATGCTACCCATATAAACGGATCGTAGAAATCCTACTTGATCCTCTACAACTGACCAAGGAAAACATAGAACATTTCCACCGATGTAATTATCACCGTTCATGGAGTCAAAATAATGATTGTTGCCATTAAAAATTCGAATCTGGAAACATAAGCTGGGGAATAGAAAATTCGGACAAGTATTTGCGCTTTAAAAAAAGAACTCACTGACGTTGGAAACGTCGTGCACCGCGCACACACACTTAGCACTACCCGCCCCTCTCGACCCAACACACGCACACGCACACACACGCACACGCACACGCACGCACACGCACACACACATGCACACACACACACACACACTTAGCACTACCCGCCCCTCTCGACCCAACACACGCACACGCACACACACACACACATGCACACACACACAAATGCACAAACACACACACTTAGCACTACCCGCCCCTCTCGACCCAACACACGCACACACTCACACACACACGCACGCACACACACACACACACGCACACACACATGCACACACACGTGCACACACACACACACTTAGCACTACCCGCCCCTCTCGACCCAACACACGCACACACACGCACACACACACACACACTTAGCACTACCCGCCCCTCTCGACCCAACACACGCACACACACACACACATGCACACACACACACAGACACACTCACACACACACACTTAGCACTACCCGCCCCTCTCGACCCAACACACGCACACACACGCACCCCCCCCACACACACAGACACACGCACACACACTCACACACACAGACACACGCACACACACTCACACACACGCACGCACGCACGCCCACACAAACACCTCCTCCTCCCCACACTCATTTACCGCGAATTAATGAACGTTGACGGACCTAACCTGATACCTTACATGTGGCGCCGTCTGACTAACAAATACCCAACCAATATTTATAATTTCACTGTCACAATTACAGCAACTAGTCGACAGTCCGACGAAGCCATCGCATTATCGAAACCAAAAATACTCATCTAAATTTGATTCTACATATTTAATTTAGATACAGTAACACCTCCCTAACCGACCACCTCCAAGGATCGACCACTCCCCTATATCGATCGCTTTATTTGGGTCCCAACAATACAGACTGCGTGTAGTAACTATTTCATTTCTTCGTCATCATTGCCCAGTACCTATCATGTGGCCTTGGTGACCTCTCGTGACCTCTCGAGGTGGCCAGCCGCTATACGCACTACACATATATTACAATTATGACAATCAATTTAATATATTTATTTCAGAAAAATTACAGAAACTAAAAACCATCGGACTAAGCAACTTCAACATGGCGGTTTTGTTTGTTTGTTTGTTGTTTTACCTCCTAGCAACATCTAAGGTCATATCAGGACGAGTACCGACTTGTGACAGTGCGCACTCATGCCGACTTTATAGTGCTGCCCCACTGGGAGACCAGGCCACCAGCACCATGACCTGATATCCCACTCAGTTAAATTATCCTGACACTGAGCCAACCAGTCCTTGCCCTATCCTAATAATGCCGAGCGCCAGGCTAGGAAGTGACAAGTATCGATTTTTAAGTCATTGCTTTGACTCGACCAGGGTTCGAACCCACGATCCCATGGTCTCCCAACACGGTAACTTGGCGGTGAATTGTCAGCAATGCCGGGGTGGTGTTTGTAGTGTCCGTAGTAGGAGCAGGAGTTTAAACCCAAGCCACGTCTGACGCACGTACATATCGCCTTACTTGCCGTTAGCATAATGCTGCAATATCTAAATCTTTATTACATCAATACCCCCACCTCCATCTACAACCGAAAGGTACGCTTACTACCTCAACCCCTCCCCCACCCACCTCCTAAAGTTACTGTTACCACCCCACCCCCATCCCCCATGCATGCTATTCAAATTGCAAAATCCTGATGGTTTAGAGTTTCTACCATATTCTTTATGTGATGTATATTCTGCATTATGCGAGTATAAATAAAGGCAGTGAAGGGAATTATTTGTTATTATGAATTTTGTTATTCTCTACTTAGACTACTATGCCTCCTTGGCTCCACCCATGTGACCGGTGGCGCTACCACAGGGCTTCTTCGTCACTAATGGTCGCGCCACATTGTAAGTCGCAACGGAGGATTTTTCAAAATGTCACAACAAAAATTAAAGTTGCACAGCCTGATGGTTTAGAGTTTCTACCATATTCTTTATGTGGTGTATACTGCATTATGCGAGTATAAATAAAGGCAGTGAAGGGAATTATTTGTTATGTATTTTGCATTTTGCTGCAGCATAACCCCGTTAAACCAAACTTGAAGGGACCCTAGAAATGTGTTTGGATTAACCGATAATTGGTTTAACGGAGCTTTGGCTTCGACTTTTACTTGGCGCGGAGTGAGTTGGGGGGGTGAGAGATTGGGGGGTGGAAGATTGAGGATGGGTGGGAAATGGGGTGGGGTGAGAGTTGGAGAGTGTGAGATGGGAGTGGGGTGGGCAATGGGGGTGGGGGCGGTAGGTGGAGGTGCGAGGAAGATAGAGGTGTGTGGGAGAAGGTGGTGGGGTAGGATTTGGTGGTCGGGGTGTGTGGTCGGGTTCTCAGATGACCTTATAGCCATATGAAAGTTTGGTTTAACAGTACCGGAAGTGGTGACAATTTTACCCGTCCTGATATGACCTTAGATGTTGCTAGGACGGAAAACAACAACAAACAAACCGACAATTTTGTTTGGATTAACCGATAATTTGGATTAACCTACTTTGGTTTAACCAACTTTTTTATAATGATAAATGGTAGTATTTTGCCGAGCCGCAGAAAAAAAGTTTGGCTTAACCGTTCGTTTGGTTTAACCCAGCTTGGTTTAACGGGGTTATACTGTATTCTGTACCATGCCTCCTTGGCTCCACCCATGTGACCAGTGGCGCCACCACCGGGCTTCCTCGTCACTAATGGTCGCGCCACATTGCCAGTCGCAACAGAGGATTTTTCAAAATGTCACAGCTATACAGTTGAGTACCGCATTCCTCCCATACATGAAACAGCCATGGAGGGGGGGGGGGGCGGGGAGTTTTCTTCACCTGTGGTACTTTTGTCATATGTTTTTGGTGGTTTTTTGTTCATATATATACCGTTCTATGAATCGTGTTTCGTCCATAGCTCAAAGCACATCAGTGCAAATAAAAACTTCACATAACAACGGTGTGGTTTAAAAAAATAAAAAAGTTGCACAGCCTGATAGTTTTGAGTTTCTAGCATATTCTTTATGTGATTATAATGCATTATACGAGTATAAATAAAGGAGCGGAAGGGAATTATTTGTTATGTATTTTGTTATTCTGTACTATGCCTCCTTTGATTTTCTGCCATTTTTCTCAGATAAGTAATTTTAATTGATTGTTATAATCTACCTTACTATAGTTTGTGGTAACTTTGATTGAAAATGGCTAACTTTGGAAATAATTGAAGCGCAAACATGGAAAATTAATTTTGGCAAGCATGTCCAAACTCTGACACCATAGGCTTATACAGAAACATGAACTTAAATTAACTCAGCGTTCCCTTCTATGTGGCAACAAATGCTTAATACGTATCAGTATCTATGTAGAATCAAATCTAGGTGAGAGTGCTTTGGTTTTGAAAAATTGATGCTTAATCGGACTATGCAACTTTAACTATTTGACCCCTTCCCTACACATCCTGCGAATAACTATAAGGAACAACCATAGCTAATGTTGTAATAACCAACAAAACTGACATCACACTTCTAGGTCACTCATACTCATAGTACAGATATCAGAAATAGAGTTAGAAACCTTACAGAATTCAGAGCCAGGATGAAAGTGGGCTTTGACAACAACAACAACAACAACAACAACAACAACAACAGAAAACCTACAAGGAGCACTGTACAGGGTTATGGTTGGTTGGTTGTTGAGTTTTACGGCCTGGCAACATCTAAGGTCATATCAGGACGGGGACAGAGTTAGGGTTACAACTCTGACAGTAAAAGATCTCTAAGTATAGTCTGTCCTGTGTAGTGGTGGGAAGTAGCAGCAGGATAATGTGACTGAATATGATATCTTGACGACTACAGCACAAAGGTCGGTTGGGCATGGGCAGCCATGTCTCATCCGTCATGGCTAACAGGACTGAAATAAAATCTCGAAAAAGGCCCCATGATTTCGTATCACTTGATTTATTGAGGTTACAATCAGATAAAACACAATGCAAGAATAGTTGTTTAACTAAATAACACACATACAATACTGATATTTGCTTACTACTATAGAATATCTTCATTCCATTTGAGACAAGGTTTGACAGGCTCCCTTTATAAACATACTTAAAGCCGATCCAAAAGCAATGCACAGTGAACTTTATTTACGAAACTTACTTTCCACGAGCATTTGCCTAAATCAGTTTTGGATTAATCTGCATCCAGTGCACGGGGCGGTGAGGAGCGACTACTGTAGGATCACATTTACTCCACAATCACCGGTGATTTATTATTTATACGAATGAAACTTTCATTGCCCAGAGGACATGCGCAACATACAGCCTCGAACACCAATGAGACTCCGCAAGTGATTTCGGCATTCTGGGAACGAACAAACACAAGCCTACTAAAGTCTACGCATAAAGCAGAAGGTTCGGAGTTCGGTTCCAGGTCGAGCCAAATCGACGGCTTATCAAATGTATACTTGTCGCTTCCTAGCCTGGCGTTCGGCATTAATCAGGGATGAAAGTGGTCTCCGCGGAAAAAAGCGGAAATGCTGATATTCTCCCATAGGCTTAGCATTGTCAGGGAATCCCTGAAAATTCCCGGAAGTCAGGTTTCATAAATATTGGTATACGCTGATAGTGCTGCGCAGTTTGAAGCATGTATTGGTAGTATACGCTGCTAGTGCTGCGGCGTTTCCACCACATATCGGTATACGCTGATAGTGCTGCGGCGATAGAAGCATATAGTGTGGTGCTGCCACCTGGTGTTGACTGTGAGAACCAATATAGGTTGACTAGTATACGCTGCTAGTGCTGCGGCGTTTGCAGCACATATTAGTAAAATAACGTATTGGTAGGTTGGGTGTTGGAGTTTTACGTCCTGGCAACATCTAAGGTCATATCAGGACGGGCACAATGTATTAGTATACACTCAAAGCTACAGGAAAAATCCCGGAAATCCGCGAAATCGCGGAGATCTTTCATCCCTGATTAATAGGATAGGGCAAGGACTGGTTGGCTCAGTGTCAGGATAATGTGACTGACTGGGATATCGAGTCATGGTGCTGGCTGCCTGGTCTCCCAGTGGGGCAGCACTATAAATTCGCCATGAGTGCACACTGTCACAAGTCGGTACTTGTCCTGATATAATCTTAGATGTTGATAGGACGTAAAACTCCAACAACCATTTATCTTTGCCAAACTTACTTTCCACTAGCATTTTCCTAAATCAGTCTGAAATTAATCTGCATCCGGTGCATGGGGCGGCGAGGAGCGACTACTGCAGGATCACATTTACTCCACAATCACTGGTGATTTATTTATATGAATGCCCAGAGGAGCACAGGCAGGCGTAACATACAGCCCTGAAAACCAATGAGACACCGCAACCGGTTCAGGCATTCTGGGAACGAAGGAACACAAGCCTACTAAAGTCTACGCATAACCCTGGGTAAATTTAGTAGGACAGATTGGTAGTGGAAATCATCTACAAACAACACCCTTTTCACGGAGCATGCTGTACAGGGTGGTGCTACCCACAACGGTAGTTCTTTCCCCCGTTTATTCAGCAATCTTATATCTCGATTGAGCATTCCATGGAAGTTTGGCAGTAAAATTACTGGAGGCTGGATGTAACTTTTGTCGTGGGGGTGATGAAAATGGGAAATATTGTGCCTAGAGCGGGACTCGAACCCACATCTCTTTGCATTCCGGGCCAGTGTGCTAACCATTACACCAGCTAGGCTCCCTGATATCACCACACTACCCACGCCTACCTGTCTATGTGGTTACTTGCCTGAGAGTTCAGTGCAGACTGCTACACTCGTCCCCATAGAATTGTAAGTCTTTTAATGCTTACAATTACATACATACAGGCAATGCACTTACACATACATACACAGGGCAGGTTCGACAACCATACAGCGAGTAGCATGTATAGGATCATGGTCACAGCAACCAGTGTCGAAGGGGTGATGAAAATGGGAAATATTGTGCCTAGAGTGGGACTCAAACACACATCTCTTAGCATTCCGGGCCAGTGTGCTAACCATTACACCACCTAGGCTCCCTGATATCACCACACTACCCATGCCTACCTGTCTATGCGGCTCCTTGCCTGTGAGGTCAGTGCAGACTACTACACTATTTTAGACTGGTTGTTTGTTTGAGTTTTACATTCCTGGCAACATCTAAAGTCATATCAGGATGGGTACCGACTTGTCACAGTGCACACCCATGGTGACTTTATAGTGCTGCCCACTGTGATACCAGACTGCCAGCACCATAACATGATATCCCACTCAGTCACATTATCCTGACACTGAGCTAACCAGTCCTTGCCCTATCCTAATAATGCCAAGCACCAGGAAAGAAAGCGGCAAGTGTAAATTTGTAAGTCATTGGTTTGACTCGACTTGAACCTGTATGCTCAAATCCCACGATCTACAAAAACAGGAGACGGACGCTCAACACATTCGGCCATCCCGTCTGGTACTCGTTTAGAAGGACATAACAAAATTAAAGTGGCATAGTCCGATGAAAACATCAAATTTTCAAAACCAAAACACTCATCTAGATTTGATTCTACATATTCAACTTAGACACTGGTACACTTATTAAGCATTTGTTGCTGCATAGAAGGGCATAATAAGTCAATTAATAGAAACCGTTACTACTGAAGTCTATGGTGTCAGAGTTTTGGCATGCTTGCCAACATTATTTTGGCATGTTTTGACATCATATACCACCAAACTTAGCCATTTAAAATTAGTTACTTCAAACTAAAGTAAAGTAGATTATAACGATTAGTATAATATATTTATCTCAGAAAATAGCAAAAACTCAAAAGCATCGGACTATGCAACTTTAACATAGAGTGAATAGAAAGTACCGGGAAATTTAAAAAACTATACTTAATATAATATTTAACTAAGATATTTGGTTAACTGTTGATAAATCGGCGGGCATTGGTCTACAATACTAAGCAGTGTTGTGATTTCGGTTTAAACGAAGGATTGCCTGAGGCAACATCAATCACGTGATAAGAGGGGGGGCTGGCCAAATGAAGGCTCGAGTTTACAAACTAAGTCCACAACCTTATTTAGGGAAACGGGTGGCCTGCCTGCCGGGAATATTAAGTTGCAGAGGTGCCGATTGGTGTTAGGCTGGTGGCCAGTGCCCACGCAGAAGCCGGCTTCAATTCACTGCGCAGGCGCGCCAGGCACACACTGCACGCACAGAGGGCGCGGGCTCTGATTGGTGGTGAGTAGGAAGTAGAGAGGAGTGGCAGGAAGGGAGGAGGGGTTCGGGGTTCGGGGGGCGGGGGGGGGGAGTAGAGAGTAGTACAGATTGGTGGTGAGGTAGAGGTTGATTGGTGGGTTGTTGGAGTTTTACGTCCTGGCACCATTTATGGTCATATCAGGACGGGATGATGTAGAGTGGACAGGAGAGGGTAGAGGGAGATAGAGATGGGTAGAGAGTGGTAGAAGGAAGAAGGGTGTGTTGTTGTTGTTTTATGTCCTAGCAACATCTAAGGAAATATCAGGATGGCTACCGACTTGTGACAGTGCGCACTCATGATGACTTTATAGTGCTACCCCACTGCAAGACCAGGCCACCAGCACCATGACCTGATATCCCACTCAGTCACATTATTCACTGAGCCAACCAGTCCTTGCCCTATCCTAATAATGAAAAGCGCCTACCTAGGAAGCAACAAGTATCAATTTTTAAGTCATTGGTTTGACTTGACCAGGGTTCGAATCCCATGATCTACCAACACAGGAGACGGATGCTCAACTCATTCGGACACTGCGCCTGGTTGTCTCTGATTGGTCGTGGGTATGGGAAGGGGAGAGGGAGTGGCAAAAAGTGAGGGATGGGGAAGAGGAATAGAGACAAGGGTTGCAGTGGAAAAAATGTTTAAAAAATCGCTGAAAAACTAGGTGGGGTTGAGGGGCATGCACACCCCGGAAATATGTTTAACTTAGGATTAAACTGATGCAATTTGACGTCGAATTGGACGTACTTTTTTGCCTTGAAATTCCAACTGTTTTGCGACCACTTTGCAACCACTTTGCGACCACTTACAAAATGGTCCTCACTGATCACCCACCTCCTTGTGACCATTTTGGTCTCAAGGACGTTGCAGCTACAGCACTAAAACCTCCTTGCGAGCAAAATGGTCGCCCAGAGGTTAGCGACCATTGCGTTGGTCGCAAGGAGGTCGCCGGTGACTGCGGGTTCTTTGGTCCAATGTGGTAACAAGCTGTAGTGTGAGTGTGGATTTAAAGCTGCGGTGGGTGTGCGCGCAGATCTCGTACTGAGGTGGTATACGTGGGTACCACTAGGGGGTCGGCAGACCATTACTAGGACATGTGTTACGTCTGAATTATACAAGACATGCATAACATATGCATGATCATCCTGTGTTGTTTTAAAGATCCAGCAACTCATGACGATTGCCAATATAACTCTCTAAATCATTTTCAGAAAGGGTCCCTCCCCTTCCTCCTTGCATTATATTATTGTGTGGCAAGTTTCTCGCAAAACATTTTACATCTATATTTAGATCTAGAAAATCTAGACTTGTATAGTAGAAAATTCTTTGCCAGGTAGTTTTTCATATTTTCCTCATGTTTTCATTATTTATTATACTTATCGGGCAAGGAGCCACATAGACAGGCGGGCATGGGTAGGGTGATTGCATTAGGGAGCCTAGGTAGTGGTATAGTTAGCACACTAGCCCCAGCATGCCTAGAAGTGTGAGTTCCAATCCTGTTCCAGGCGCAGTACTTCCTCTTTTCAGTACCTCCATGACAATAACAAGTATAAGATTGGATAGGGTTGATTGATTGATTGATTGATTGATTGATTGGTGGTTACTTTACGCTGTGTCGGCAGCATAGGCCATATTCACGGCGAGAAATATCTGTTTTTGTTCAAACCATCGCTTTTACATGTAAAAGCATACAATCAATTTTGTGCCAATGAACACTCATGAATTTTGAAAACTCACAATCATATAGTTTCTGGCCAAGCTAAATAAAAGTTAAAAAAATTGTTGGATAGTGTGCAGCAGTTATTATGTAAATTCCTTTGAAACAAGTTCTTGTTTTATAGCACTTTATTCCAATTCCATTTTATTCCATCTGCACACCACCTGCAAATACCAAACTAGGCGCCGATAGGCATTCTCATCCAAAATGCACCTTTGTTGGGTTTGATTCTGGTGACTTATTACCAAGTTCTACCAAAAGAAAAGAAGTAATTATCATGCGCTTTATTATTTAATTAGATACACTCAATTGTTCGTTGGTTGCCACATTAGTAGCTCTATTAATACTAATAATATATCTCAAACATTTTGGAGCACTTATCTTTTAATTACCATAATTCAAAAACATTCAATAGTCCTATGCACAGTGGATCGAAACAACGAACAAAACTGTAAAATATTACTCTCAGTACAGTATTAGTAGCCAGCACATAAAACTGTCTTAGTATGCACATACAGGGGTCCGAGTGACAATTTATAATCCCTGAAAAACTAAGGGGTCCGTTGGATCCCCCACCCCCAGGAAATTTGCTAAAAGCTACGATTAAAATGGTGCAATCTGGAACCGAACTCCCGACCTCCCGCACACGGGAGGTCCGGGCTCTACTGATTCGGCCACTGAACGCGGTACCAGTAACCAGAGACTGTGCCACACTTGCTGTGATCAACTGACCAGGCTGAGTGCATGCTTCTCTCCACAACCCCGCAATCCCATGTTGTATATTCTAGTCAGATTTCCTCCTCCCCCCCCCCCCCCACCACAACCCCCTACATACACCCCTCCCCCACCACCTACCCCCAGCCCCCACATTCCTCAGTCCAATAGAGCCCCACTGCTCCCGTGGGACCCATCTCCCGTCGGACCATTCCCCCTCCCACCCCCTTTTTCTCCGCCCTCCGCCTCCCCTCCGCCCTTTCTCTGTCCACTGATCCATCATGCGCCCCCTAGGGGCGGGGCTTGACAGACACCAGATTGTTCACGTTATAGCCGCCTCCGCTGGCCGCTCCCTCGTGGCACGGGGCGTGGCCATAAGTCTGCCGGGATGCGCGGCGCCTCAGCCCGCTCACAGCCGCGCCAACACCAAAATTAAACCAACCGCGCCTTGGTTTGTTGTACTTCTGAGAATACATGGCATGGTAATATTAATAGTGGGATCAAAATAAGTTTTACCACTATGACCAACTCTCTCGATCAAAGTCTGTTTTTATCAATCAATTCTGATTTTATTTCACACTGCATTCCTACACACAGTGCATTCCTACACACACTGCATTCCTACACACAGTGCATTCCTACACACACTGCATTCCTACACACACTGCATTCCTACACACACTGCATTCCTACACACACTGCATTCCTACACACACTGCATTCCTACACACACTGCATTCCTACACACACTGCATTCCTACACACACTGCATTCCTACACACACTGCATTCTTCTATACACACACACACACACACACACACAATATAGCACCAGCAATGCAAATGCATACAATAAATTATATATTACATAGTATATACATTACAACCATCGAAAATTTGATTCTACATACACAGGGGTGAGAGATGCATTCAACAATAAAATAGCGGACCTCCAGTGATTAAAAAAAAAGTATATGTATGTATTTATGTATGTATGTATGTATGTATGTATGTATGTATGTATGTATGTATGTATGTATGTATGTATGTATGTATGTATGTATGTATGTATCCTGTGTGTGTGTATATGTACATACGTATGGATATACACATGTATGTATGTATGTATACATATGTATGTATGTACGTATGTGTGTATGTATGTATGTATGTATGTATGTATGTATGTATGTATGTATGTATGTATGTATGTATGCATGCATGTAGCCTATGTATGTGCATATCCACATGTAAGTATGTATACAGTCAGACTGTCTCAAAAAGTGCTAAGCAATATGGGACAAAACTTTGTCCATTGTAATGATCAACATACTATCTTCTTATGCATTTGCTCAGGATAAACTAATTTGTTTTTTACATGGTGTTTCATAATCCCAATAGAATACATATTGTCGTGGGGGTGATGAAAATGGGAAATACTGCGCCTAGAGTGGGACTCGAACCCACATCTCTTTGCACTCCGGGCCAGTGTGCTAACCATTACACCACCTAGGCTCCCTGATATCAATACACTCCCCACGCCTACCTGTCTATGTGGTTACTTGCCTGAGAGGTCAGTGCAGACCACTACACTATTGATTTGAAGCAAATGTCCTTGTGTTTTCAGTGTAACCGTTTCTGCGCTGTTTTGTGTCAATCGTTACAATGGACAAACAAAAAAAGAGTTATCACCTTTTGAGACAGGCTCATGTATGTATCTGTGTATCTGTGTGCATGTATGCATGTATGTATGTAGCCCATGTCTCTGTATATGTACATATACGTATGTAATTTGAATACGTATCTACATATAAATAATGAGGGAATCACCAATTTTCCACAGATTATGTTATTTTATAATGCACAACAAAATAGTGTACACACATAAAGTTAAAGGATGGTTATAGGACACACCTATCGCAATTTGGTATAAATCCACGACATGTAAATCTCATATTAATTATGGAAAGACAATAATTATTATCTATTGCACCACCGTAAAATTAAAAATCCAAATTAGGAATAGTTTATCTTGGATTGAATATTTTAAATGAAAGTGAAAGAAGAGTTTCCTTGTTTCAGTTCGATTCCCTGTGCCCCACCCCCCAACCCCCACCCCTGCCAATTTGTAGTTCCACCGATGTGCATAACTTACAGCATCATCAAAGGCCGGTTGCTCTCATACCATGTCTATGTGGTGTGAGAGGTTAAAAATCCCTTGGGTCGGTAAAAGAGTAGGCTCGGGCTTTCTATCGACAAACTGTCTAATGGTGAAAACAAGTCTATTCAGATGATAGGCAGTGTAAATCTTCAAGAAAATGTTTCTTTTCAACTGGCTAAAACTGATGAGGGTTCCAAGCCTGAGATACTCTCTACGATAGCACAGGCAACAACAACTTTGACAAGACTGGAACCAGCATTTATTGACAAGAGCATTTCGGTCAGATCCAAGGTATGATACGCTCCCATGTCACGTGGTCATGTACCATCCATCTTTTATGCTTGTAAATCACGGACCATCACAGCAGAGCTCCAAAGAAGAATACAAACCAAGGAAATGAGGCGCTATCTCAAGATATCATACATCTCATACAAAGACTATGTTACCAACGAGGAAGGGCCATGCCAAGATCCAGCAGGCAATTGGACCACACCGAGATCTCGTGACAATCACAAAGAGATGCAAACTGCAGTGGTATGGTCCTATTTCCCATTCATCAGGTCTGGTCAAAATCATTTTGCAAGGCACGGCAATAGGGGGAATAAGACAAAGCAGACAAAGGAAGTTTTGTTTGTTTTGTTTGTTGGGGTTTTACATCGTGGCAACAAATAAGGATGGGTACCGATTTGTGAAAGTGTGCACTCATGGCAACTTTATAAGTGCTGCCCCACTGGGAGACCAGTCCGACAGCACCATGACCTGATATCCCACTCAGTCACATTATCCTGATACTGAGCTAATGCTGATCACAAGGCTAGGTAGCAACAAGTGTATATTTTGTTAGTCATTGGTTACAATATACAACAAAACCTCTCTAACCGACAACCTCCACAGATCGACCACTCCCCTATAGCGATCGCTTTATTTGGGTCCCAATCGATCGCCCATACAATACTATTGTAACAATATAAAAAATACGCCCTCCCTAAATGGACCATTTAAAGTCAGACCCATGGTCGGTCGATTTAGATAGGTTTTACTGCATATATAATACACACAAATTGCATACATAGACAGATGAGGTTTTACTGCATATATAATACACACAAATTGCATACATAGACAGATGGACGGACAGAAAGAAGCCTAGATGGGGTTGTGTTCTTGTGTACGGTCAGACACACAAAATAACTCTACAATTACTCAATACGCTAAACATCTGGTAGCCAGTGCGACCATTAACTGGCCAGCCAGAGATAGACTCTCTACCTATGAGTGTCAGATAAGGATGATGGAGTTTTCTGATTGATGGGATGGGACGCTTTACTTAGTTTTACTTTAGTTGGGTTTTTTCGAGGTTTAACAAAAAATAACCATCAACAAAATAACCATCAACACAAGCATACAGCGAAAATGTAGACCATTACAAATACCTCGACCTTGAGTTGGACAGCCAACTAAACTACAACCTATGTATAAACAAAATTATCCAAAAGGTAAACCACAAACTGTGGATACTTGCAAAGCTAAGAGACTACATGGCACAAGAAATGTCAATAAAAATCTTCAAAGGCATGGTGCTCCCCTATTTTGACTATGGAGATGTAAACTACATGGGTGCGAAAAATGAACTTCTAAAAAACTGCAAATACTGCAGAACAGAGCCCTAAAAATCTGCCTCAGTGTAGACAAGCTGCACCCCACCTATGACATACATAAAAGAACCAAAGTGAAATTACTAGAAAATAGGAGAATAATTCATTTGAAAACATTAGCATATAGCTATAGTCAAAACAATAAACTCCTAATAAAACCACAAAGGGCTACTAGAGCAAATAATGCGCCACTCCAAAGCAGACCAGAAGCCAAATAAAAGCTCACGAGAGAAGCACACTGGAAATGGCTGTCAAGGTGTGGAATGCCCAAATGGTAAAGGAACGACAAATTCCTGATCTAAAAACATACAAAAATAGCTGTGCAAAATAAGGCTAGGAAACCCCCACTAAGCTGCACTGCAAACGGGCATGTGATATGTCACGACCAACCAGCGGGATGCCCAATGGAAGGTAACCATCCCAAAAGTAGCCAGATAGCACACCACACAGCTAAGTACAGCCCTATGATAGGTAAATAGGAGTAGGCTAGTCTAGTAGTAAGAGTAAAAAAAATAGAAACACATATGTGCCAAGAAAACCCCCCAAAAAACTAACATAGGCTACTAACCATACTAACCAACTATCTATCTGCTACTGAAATGCAGGCAATCAAATACCTTATCAGCAGCTACTGTGTGATAAGATAACACCAACACTACAACTGGTCAGCATTGAAAACAAGCCTGAATACCAAGGCTTATATGCTATGGACAGTATAAATACAGCTTCAATAAAAAATAAAAATTTAATTAAAAAAAACCCAGCCTGGCTATTTGTGGCGGAACCAGGTACCTTCCGGGCTACTAGCCCCAATAAATCTACCTGCCCGAGGTTCCTAGATGGATGGGCGAGCGGGCCAGCGGAGTGACCGGGCAGATTGGCCACATTAAAGTGTCCACTGCGGAACTAACAGCGTTCAGGGTGACAGGTATGCACACAGGGACACGGACACGGACACGGACCCACACAAGATGCATTTATTTTCTACAACTACTACCCCCTCCACATTGGTTTGACTTGACCAGGGTTCGAACCTGTGGGTTATTATTTTTGTTATTATTATTATTATCATGATTATTATCATTATTATTGTCTATGAATATTTATATTATTGTCTATGTATATTAAACCTCTTTTTCCTCAAAGTAGCATCCCTTAGACATGCATACATGCATACATGCATACATCTCTTGGTTGTCCATCGGTGGCGATGATTACAGCAACTTATCGTTCGTCGTGAACTTGTCGATGACCGATGAGTCCAATTTGTGCTCGGAATGTGCGGTGGCACGTTGGATGTGTGTGTAGCTGCACTCAGAGAGTCTGGTAGGCGAAGGAGACAATCTTTTCCCTGCTGGCACTTTTGCTTAGCTTGAGATATATGATCAGTTTCAAACTGTGTTGCGCCTTTCCGATTAGAACTTGAAGCGTGACATGAAGTCATGACCTTGGCCACTATTTGCCATACATGTGAAGTGGGCGAGACTGCCAGCCTGGTGGCATTCACGGGCGTGCGCCGATTAACCCGTATTTGGAGATACGGGCTACTCGCCATGGCAGACCGCGAATGCCAAACATTCACGGGCGACGGGGTTTTCGGCCGTAAAGCGTTGCTAGGAGACGCAAATAGCGTCGCGCCTGGCAACGGAGAGGGGTCGGGCGTTCGGGGCCAGACCGATCAGACGTGCTTTATGACGCTCTGATGTTTTAGCCGAGTTTTAGGTCTATATTATCGAAATTCTAAAGTTGTTTTACATTAAACATTACGGGAAGGGTTCGAACGATATTCTATACTATGTCCTACCACGAATGTTAGTTTAATAAGAATAAACAAAGCCGTGAGCTTTTGGAAAAGTTGATTGGAACGTTCCTTGCATTCTTTACTATCCTCCAGTTTTCTATGGAGTAAACCGCTATGGTCGAATCTAACTTTGGAATACTTTATATATATAATTAAGGGCCTTAAGCCTGACTAGGCCTTATGCTGCTACTTAGCCCATCTGCGGGGAGATTAAAATGGACATTAATAGCATTAACGTACCGATCTTTCAGGCTGAAATAAGACAGTAACGTAGGCTGATTATCAGTGACAGTAGCAGAGACACTAGCGCCTCTGCTTAGTTCTGGATCCATTTAAACATATTAAATACACCGTTCGGCGAGGAGACCAGCCAGTTAGTTGAAACAATACAATACATGCTTTGTACTAAACATATTACGGGCGGAGGCAAACCTCCGTATAAAGGCGATACTCTGGCTAGCCGACTGTAGCCCGAGAAGTACACCGACAGACACGGACTACCTGCAGACGGGACGAGGGGCAGCAGCGGCCCGCGGCCGGCCCGAGAAATTCACATGGAAATAATTATATAAATTAACACGAAGGCTTGCCTTTGGCGGGGGCGGATTAGCCCGACGGTTAAACATGCATACATGTACACATACCTGTATACATACATGTATACATGTATGTATACATACATGTATACATACATGTATACATACCTGTATACATGTATACATACATACATACATGCCATGAACTGCAAGTATTTCCCATACACACGCGCACACATACATGCACATACACACACATACATACATGTATACATACATGTATACATACATGTATACATACATGTATACATACATGTATACATACATGTATACATACATGTATACATACACACACACACACACACACACACACACACACACACACACACACACACACACACACACACACACACACACACACACACACACACACACACACACACACACACACACACACACACACACACACACACACACACACACACACACACACACACACACACACACACACACACACCACACACACACACACACACACACACACACACACACACACACACACACACACACACACACACACACACACACACACACACACACACACACACACACACACACACACACCACACACACACACACACACACACACACACACACACACACACACACACACACACACACACACACACACACACACACACACACACACACACACACACACACACACACACACACACACACAAAGAGGATCTAGTTTAATCTACGCTTGTATCTGGGTGATCAATAGTACGGAGTAGTGTGATGCATTACATGGTCTAGCTAGCAGCTTCCGGGACACATCCAATCTGACACGGGTTTTACTATTAATGTGTGTCCCCTCCTTTGAATAACGCTCTTGTAGCTAACTTGCATTGGCCTAATATACAGGGATAAAAGTGGTCTTGGAAAAAAACCCGCGGAAATCAGGCCGAGAACCAACGTCAAAATGCAGGACACCCTAGGCTTGCTCAGTATTCCTTCTAGGCTGCAATAACTATTTAATGAATGCAGCAGTATCTAAGTAGGTTAAAGAAGTAGGATGAATCTCGGTAAATGTTTTTGGTTTCGAAAATGTAATCCTTTCATCGGACTCGGCAGCTTTAACCAAAAATGTTTGTTTTATTTAACGACGCCTCTAGAGCACATTGATTTTTATCATCGGCTATTGGACGTCAAACATATGGTCATTCTGACATATTTCTTTGGAGGAAACCTGCTGCGCCACATAGGCTATTATTTCCAATAAGTAGCAAGGGCTCTTTTATATGCACTTTCGCACAGGACATCACATACCACAGCCTTTGATGAACCAATTTTGGACCACGGGTTGGAACGGAAACTAGCCTGAGCTACGTCCCGCTCTATGCCGCTTTAACTATTAACCATTTCATATGTATTAAATGAGTATTGCAGTATGTCGTGGGAACCCATTGCACAGCATCCCGACAGACTGCATCTAGATTGCCACCATGGATCAACCACCAATTCCCGAAGTTGTATATAAGTGTGTGCAATATGTTATATAAAAGCTGAATGTAATAATATTTTATTATTGTTAAAATTGTTCTTGCAATTAAATTGTGGCGTACTCTGTGATGGAGTGACTTTTTTCTAGGTCAGACTTCTAATCTGAAGGTCAGTGGTTCGATTCCCCATGCCATCACTTCTGCCAATGTTGAGTTCCACCGCTGTGTAAAACTTACAGCGTCAAAGGCCAGTTGCTCGCATACCATGTCTATGTGGTGTGGGAGGCTAAAAATCCCTTGGGTCAGAACAAGTGTAGGCTCTGGATTTCTATCGACCAACTGTCTAATGGTGAAAATAAGATTATTCAGATGTATCCATGATAGGCAGTATAAATCTTCAAGAACAAATAGTGTTAATAACTGAAGTTAAGCATCGCCGGAAGACCAGTGCCTCCGTACTGAAAAAAGACTTCAGATGAATAAAAATGTTTACAAAAAAAATACACATATATATATAATATAAATTATTTATATACATATGTATATTATATGTATGTATGTATACATACAGACATGCATATATGACAACGGTACTTATACTGATGGCACCCGCACTGAGTCTACTCACACACTGCAGTAGGTATTACAAACAGTCCACGCTAAACAAATTTGTAATAAACATTTGAATAAAAACTAATATAAACGCATAATAATATTATAATAATAATAATGATAATAATAACAGCATTGATAACAACAATAACGATAATAATAACAACAATAATAATATAATAACAATAATAACCATGATGATAAACAATAATAAAATTAACCATAATAAAAATGATGATGATGATGATAATAATAATAATAATAATAATAATAATAATAATAATAATAATAATAATAATATACAAGGACGGAGTTCTGTTGGTTTTCACTTTGTTGACTTTGGACTTCGTTCAGCTTGTGTTGGTGAGCCCGGCACACTGTGCCAAGAAGCACAATGTGCTGTGTATACAAAGTACACCCCTTAGTCTGCACAGTGTTGGCGCCGATGGCTGTCACTTTGAATCTTCTCGCAGACGTTGGCCAAATGAAAATTGGTTCACTCGCTCTCTTATATATGTATATAAATGTACATATACCGTATATGTCCCAATAGAAGCACACTACCCAATAGAAGCACACACCCTATTTTCAAGATTGAAAGCATGCACAAATTTACGATAATATTCAGACTGAATGCACATAAAATAAGACAATCCCATTTTATTTCAGAGGTACGACAAAAACAAATAAAAATTTACGATCATATTCAGACTGAATGTACATAAAATAAGACAATCCCACTTTATTTCAGAGGCACGACAAAAACAAATCCATGAAATTCTTTAACTTTGAATAGACGTGCATCCATGTGTCTGCACTCGCGCAGTGCGCATCTATTGGGACATATACAGTATGCTTATACCTCGGGAAAACAATAGTTATCCATCATCTATACCCAGGTAAGATTCGTCTAACTAATCTATTTTACCTCGGTATATAGCATCAGGCTAGCCGCAGGGTAGGGAGACATTTACGTAATATCATTTTTATCCTGATATTTCATTGTTATTCTTATTGTCTATCTCCAGTCCATCGAGTGAAAGTGCCACTATAGTTTGGCCTCGATGACCTGTCACTAACAGGAGTAGGACCACTACCTTAAACCCCAGTTGTTTTACCTTAAACCCCAGTTGTTTTATATCTAAAAATCTGTTATGTGGCCATCCTTTAAACATCTTGAAAACCAAAGACACATCCCAAAATCTATCATATTTTGGCTTAGGTGGGTTTAGTTCATAAATAACCCTAAATACCCAGTGGATGACGTGATGTTTCCCCACTGTCTGTCCCTCGACTCTTGGGAGAATTATCGAGAGGGCTCATCTGGCCGCATTAATTGCGCCGTAACCTAACCCATCATCTTCCAACATTCTGAAAAATCTTGCTACTTGGGCAATAGTAGGATTCATAGGTTTAACCTTTTTCATAAGACAATGCACGCCCCATTTCTTTAAATATGTCGAATACATTTTCACTGTTCCTTTCCTCCACGCATGTAACACCAACCGTTCTTGCCAAATTGTTCTAAATATTTATTCAAAAAAGGAATGCTAGCAATGGAGTTGTTGCTACGTTGCCGTGATGTTCCAGAGGGCCTTGATGAGTTAGATTTCCTCGGGATTTTGGGAATCTCAGGCAGTCTTTGGCTGTCGATACTAGTCCTGCTAGCCACGGTTGTGTGTCCCATTCAGGGACGATCAGGATGGCGTGTGATCGATCCATCTTTATCTTTCGTGCTACTCTGGTAATAATGTTAAACGGGGGGAAAATGTAATAGAATTCATTTTTCCAAATGAGTGAGAAAGCATCTATGTGCCAAGCATTTGGTTCTGGGTGCCACGACACATATTTGTCTATTTTAAAATTATTTCTTGATGCAAATAAGTCTACCGTAGGTGTACTCCATTGTTGACAAATTTTCTTGAAAATTTTTGTGTTCAATTTCCATTCTATGTGATCGTGAAAGACTCTGCTCTTTTTGTCAGCCAGGATATTCTGTATCCCTGGAATATGGGCTATGGTTAACCATATTTGACATTGTTGCACCCAGTTCCAAATACTTTGTGCCAAGTTATTGCAAGCTTTTGACTTTGTACCTCCCATATTTCTAACATAAGCCATGGCTGTAGTGTTATCTGTTAGAATTTGAACACTATTTTTGGGTATTTTAATTAGGCTTAATATGCCTAAGTGGCTTAATATGCCTAAGTGAATCGCTCTTAATTCAAGAACGTTAATCTGGTCTGATTTTTCTTCTTCTAACCATCTCCCTCCTGTCGCTACATCATTTCGATGAGCTCGCCAACCTTGCAATGAAGCATCGGTAGTAACTACCGTGTTGGGTTGTCCCATGCGAATGGGATTGGGAGAGTTGTTAATATTTTCAATCCACCAAATGATGTCTTGAAACCTGTCTTCCGAAATAAACATTGGTCTTTCGAAGTTACCTTTTGTGCGTGCTAACGCTTTGTTTTTGTCTATTTCTAAAGACTTTATATGTGCCGCTCCATATAGAATAGCAGGCGCATACGAAACCATTATACCGATAAGGACGGCGACCTGTCTAATCTTTGGCCTAGATATGTCAAGCAGCTGGGAGGCCATGTCATGAAACTTTTGTAGTTTCTGTTTCGTTAAGGACACTGTCATGGTTTCAGTGTTAACCATGAACCCTAAACATTTTAGTTCCCTATTCGGGACGAAGACAGATTTACTGTTATGAATGTAAAAACCCAATTTTGTTAACAAATAGCACAAATCGTTAACTGCTGTTTCACATTTGTAGAAAGACTCAGCCATAATAAATGAATCATCAATATATGGGAACATCGTATGTCCTTTCCTTGCCATGACTGCAAAAATAGGTTTCAACAATTTTGTAAATAATCGAGGTGCGCAAGCTAAGCCATTAGGCATGCATGTGAACTGAAAAAGGGTACCGTCCCAAATAAATCTCAGAAATTGTCTGTGTTCTTTGCAAATAGAAACTGTATAATAAGCATCTCTTAAATCAACACTTGCGAGCCAAGCTCCCGCCGTAATAAGATCTCTTGCCGTCTCCAATGAGAACATCTTAAAATGTTTGTATGTAACCAATTTATTTAATTTAGTCAAATCTAAGATCATGCGAATTTCGCCATTTGGCTTTGGTCTCGAAAAAACATTAGAAATAAACTCTCCTTCAGTGTGTTGTACTCGTTCAATAATTCTTTTTGTTTCAAAAAGAGAAACCTGGTTATCAATTTGTAGTTTTTCTTCACAGTTAAACTTATATGGGAACGGAACTCTTTTCTGTTTTGGTATCTCAATGAATGGGATTTGCACTCCTGTAACAATATTCAAAATTTCACTATCTGTTGTAATATTATACCAGTTTTGTAAACAATTCAGGATATTGCCTGCTTTAAACCTGTTTACATAGGTTTGTGTCTCTTCTGTCACCATGTTGAGGTTAGCTGTTTGTGTAGTTGACTCTACTTGGTTCCTGGCCGGGGGAACTGGGGTTTAGGTGTAAACTCCCTTTTGAACCCTCGGTTGTCGTTCCATGACGTGGTCTGCCGTTCGCCTCTGCCTCGGCCTCTGGGATTGAACCCGTAGGATGGACCTCCTCGTCCCGGTCTCCCTCCCCGCCGGAATCGAAAATCCGAGCGGGGCCGTCAGAACTTACTGGTGTTGTCGTATTTCTTCCCCATTTTCAGATCAGTGTTTCTAGCACTTTTGGTGTCAACCTCTACTGCTTTGAAGAGGTGCGCTAGCTGGCCACCAAACATCTTGTCCAGTGGTTTACCTTTCACTGGCTTTGGTGGGAGGTAAAGGGTGTATTCTTTACCATCGTTGTCCGTAACTTTCTTGGACCTGGCAACTTCTTTGCCGGCATCCGTGGTCACGGCTTTGTAGACATTCTCGAACCGTCGAAATGTCATGAAGTTGGAAGCTGCGGTTAGCAACGCAATCCCCCTGTCCATCACTCTGGCCAGTGACGAGAACTTGTTCTCGGCTTGCATCATGTTTGCAATGGGGGTTACGGATGTTAAGGCCCCAAGTACTGCCTTGTGGATGGTACACAGTGCGTTTTCAAACCGTCGCCTTTCATCTGAGAGATGGATGCCAGCATCCATTTCCTTGCTGATTGACTCGGGAACTCCTTTGATTCCCGAGATCTGTTCTGTGAGTTTGTTTATCACTTCGGCGGGTTTGAATGTGTGGAAATGACCTTTCAGCGTTTCCCTCATCATGGTCGTTGTTCTCAACCGCTTTGCCTTTTCCAGCGGGCACTTCTTTTTGACCTTAGCTCCTATCCTTGCATACACGCCAGCTCGTTCGGTATCTGAGTCTGACTCAGTTGATGACGAGTCATCCGACGAATCAGAGGACAAGCTCTTCTTTTTCTTTTTGGTTTTCTTTTTGACGCGCTTTTTGTTGGCTTTGGTGAATTCATCACCTGAGCTACTTACGCTTTTTAGCTTTCGGTTTCGGAACCTCGAAAGCTGACTCCGTATCGTCCTCCGACCAATCTTCCCAATCGTCGTCTGGGATGGGAGGAGAGGAAGCTTGTGTCATGGACTGAATGTTTTTCAGCTTCTGGTCCATGATTCTCGTGATCTTTTCTTCCAGGTTCATAGCCCGGAAATCATCATCACTGTCCTTGTCCGAAGGACCAGCCCCCGGCTGTGGAGACGGCGGAGCCGTCTGTGGGGGGCGATGAGTCGTACCCTGAGGGCACGCGACCTTCTGCCGCTGCCGGCGAAACCTTGTTTCGCTTGGTGGCCATCGGTTTCTGTAACAATAAAAGTTACTTAATACCGGTATCATCTCAACATGAACATAATGTGAACGCCAGAATCTGGGTTGAGGTATTATTGGTATAAAGGAACGTATTTACACCGTTCTCTATACAGGCGTTGTAAGCTAAATGGTATGCCGTAGGTTTATCGGTAGTGAAACCAACCATACGGAGGGGCGGCCATTGGCCCGCCCGCTCTCTCTGTTTCGTACACTTCTCCCACCCGCGGCATTCTGCGCCAGCAAGTTGAAGAAAATATTACGAAACTCGGAGGCTCGCCTCAAAAACCGGTCTGGGGAGTCTATAAAAAAAAAACCAGGATCATCCCCAACAAAACCCTCTTTAGGGTTCGGAGGAATTTCCTTAGGAGATGCAACTCGGGTTAACATCTCTTCCTGTCTGTATACAGGTTTCGCTAGAACAAAGCGGTATCGGTTTCGGTTCTCAACATCAGCGTTGTTCTATCCTTGTGTTTTTTAAAACACCAAAACATGTCCAAATTGGACCTGAGAAAGTTCTAAACTTTCATAATGGGATGCTATAAACCATCCTTAGGAAGTTAATCGTAATTTCTCAATACTTACAGTTAGTTAAAGTGTTGTAGTAGTTAAATCCTGCCAGAGCAACTCAGCGAACGTCCTCCCGCTGTGAGCTGCTTATGCTAATTGCTGGACCCGGATGTGCTTACCTCTCCCTAGCCTGCGGCTAGCCTGAGGCTATATACCGAGGTAAAATATATATATATATGTAGATATATATATATATATAGTATATTATACGAGTCTTACCTGGGTATAGATGATGGATAACTGTTGTTTTCCCGAGGTATAAGCCTCGGGTAGACGTGGGCTAGGGAGAAGGAAGCACATCCGGGTCCAGCAATCTTTACCTACTTATTCAGGATAAAAATGATCTTTCAATACAATGGATACTATGATTTTCCCGTAATGGTACACCAACGGAATAGACGTGGTAGGGTGTGGTGGGCGGGCCCTAGCCCACGTCTACCCGAGGCTTATACCTCGGGAAAACAACAGTTATCCATCATCTATACCCAGGTAAGACTCGTATAACTATACTATTTTACCTCGGTATACAGCCTCAGGCTAGCCTCAGGCTAGGGAGACTTTTACATAATTCATTTTTATCCTTAATTTCATTCATTCTTATTATAACATGTTATGTGTCATTGTATTAGTAATTGTATCATTCAAAGTTTTTGTTCTCACCTATTCTTGTTAGTTGGTGAGCAGGCGCTTTGCAATGCCGGTAGGCTTTTCTAGTCGTTTGTTGTAATGTTTTGCAAACGACTTAGCCGTCTTCCAGCCTGCGTGCGCTAGTATTCTTTTTACAGAAATACCGAGCAACCGTGCCTTGGAAACCATGGCACCTCTGGTTGAGTGGGAAGAGTATTTGCCCGTATCCACTCCAGCCAATTTCAACACCCTGATTGTCCATCTGGCAAGGGTGTCTCTTGAAATTGCGTTATGTGGCTTTATGAAGCTCACTAATAGTTGTTGTGATGCACGTAAGTCCTTTGTCTTGGATATATAAGCCCGTATGGCTGACACAACACATAATTTACGATCATTCGGGAAGTAGTCTAAGTGAACCGTAGATAAAGGGTCACCCAGCGTGTTTGATTTGAGCAATTGTGCTAAATCAAACGTAGCTTGTTTCTTGTCTATTTCTAATCCAGTTAAGGATAAAGCAACAATCGTCTGTCCTCTGTGTCCCGTTACTAATAGTAACAAGACCGCGACCTTAAAACCTAATTGTTTTATATCTAACCAAGAGTTGTGAGGCCAAGCCTGAAACAACTTAAATACTATAGAAACATCCCAAAAGCGACTATACTTTGGTTTTGGAGGATTCCTTTGATAAATTGACCGAAGTAAATAACGAAGGACATAATGTTTACCAACTGTTTCGCCGTCAATTCTAGGCAATATAATTGATAATGCGCATCTTGCCGCATTGACCGCCCCAAATCCTAGTCCTTCATCCTCTAGAGAACGAAGAAAACGAGCTACTTGTGCAATTGTTGGATTTGTTGGCTTAACTTTCATTAGCAAACAATGTACACCCCATTTCTTTAAATAAGTTGTGTACATTTTAACAGTTCCTGGCCTCCATGCATCAGCTACTATCCTATCTTCCGTAATTTTGTCTAAACCAAATTGCTGCAGCTGTTTCCTTAGAAAAGGAATGCCAATAGGGGTGTCGCTGACACGTCGCCGTGAACCACTAGCGGTCCGTGGTGCGTTAGGTTCCCGGGTTTTCTGGGGAATCGTATATGTGCCCAGTTCCAAATCAGTTTAGATAACCGATTGCAAGGCTTTGATTTGGTTCCACCCATGTTACGGATATATGCCATAGCAGTAGTGTTATCAGTTAGTATTCTAACTTGTGCTTTAGGTATCTTTACTAAGCTACGTAGACCCAAATAAATAGCACGCAACTCTAGCGCATTAATGTGATCTGACTCTTCATCATGTAGCCATCTACCTCCTGTTGCTACCCCCTCACAATGGGCTCCCCACCCTTCTAACGAAGCATCAGTGGTAATCACTGTATTTGGTTCCGCCATGCGGATTGGATTGGGTGAATTTGCGATATGTTGCATCCACCATTGAATATCCTGTAATCCTTCTTCAGAAATAAACATCTTTCGTTCAAAATTACCTTTAGTGCGTGCTAATCCTATTTTTTTTTTATCTATTTCTAAAGATTTAATATGGGCTTTCCCATATAGAATAGCGGGTGCATATGATATCATTATCCCGATAAGAACTGCGACCTGTCTAATCTTAGGTTTCGGTAACTTATTTAATTTCTGTTCTGTTATCGACACTGTGAGGGACTGTGTATCAAGAATAAACCCTAAACATTTAAGTTGTTTTGTTGGTTGAAGCACTGACTTATGCGGATGTACATAAAACCCCAATTTAGTGAGTAATGCACATAAATCCAAAACGGCGTTTACACAACCAATGTGTGTTGACGCCATTATAAAGGAATCATCTATGTAAGGAAACATTATGTGACCATTCCGTGCCATAAGTGAGAAAACAGGTTTAAGCAGTTTAGTGAAGAAACGAGGGGCACAAGCTAAGCCATTTGGCATACAGGTAAACTCATAGAGTTGGTTATCCCAAAGAAAATGGAGAACTTTCCGGTGTTGTTCCGCTATGGGAACTGTGTAATATGCATCTTGTAAGTCAACACTAGCCATCCACGCATTTGGTGTAATAAGGTCTCGTGCCGTATCTAGTGAAAACATTTTAAAATGTCGATATTCTATCATTTTATTAAGGGTTGTTAAATCCAGAATCATTCGAACGTCCCCATTAGGTTTGGGTCTCGAGAAAATGTTTTAAAATAAACTCTCCAGGGCAGTGTGTAACCTTTTGTATAATGCCGTTGTCAAAAAAAATTTGTACCTGTTCAGTTAGTGCCGTCTCGTTCAATTGTTCAATTTGATAGGAAACGGAACTCTCCCTTGTACGGGTATTTGTATGAAGGGAATTTGAACACCTTTAACTATTTGTAAAATATCCTGGTCACTGGTAATTTGGTCCCATTCAGAAATATGATTATGAATATTCCCAGCCACAAAGTTGCTTACAGTTTGTGTGGTTTTAGAGGCGACGGGGACTTGTAAAGTCTGTGTTTGGGACTCTACTTGGACCCGCCCCATTGGAAGGGTCTCAGGGAGTTGAAGCCGCGGCCCAGTGGCCGTGCGGTGTTGTCGGTCCAGCCTGGGCTTCCCTTTGATCGGCTCTGGGGCCAGAAAGAGCATATACTCCTTCTCATCATTGTCTGTAACCTTCTTTGAGCGGGCCACCTCTTTGCCGGCGTCTGTGCAAACCGACTTAAAGACATTCTCATATCTCCGGTAGGACAAGTAATTACCTGCCGCTGTTAACAGTGCAATGCCTTTGTCCATAGTTTTTTGCCAAAGATGAGAACTTATTCTCTCTTTGCATTCGATTTGCCACCGGAGTGATGGCCGTTAACGTACCGAGCACCGCCTTATGCGCTATGTGTAACACGCTCTCAAATTTCTTACGGTCTTCCGTCATGTTACACTCGATCCATCTCTTTAATGATGGAGTTGGGGACACCTTTAATGCCCGTCAATTCATCTCCTAACTTGGAGATGATTTCCGCCGGTTTGAAGGTACGGAAATGACCATTTATGGTCTCGCGCATAAGCGTGGTAGTTTTAACCCGCTTAGCTTTCGGCTTCTCCACCTTCTTAGACACTTTGCCACCAATGGCAGCATAGACACCTTCATATTGTGTGTCTGAGTCTGATTCTGTGGAAGTAGAATCTGTGGAGGAATCAGAAGAAGAAGAATCTTTCTTCTTCTTCTTCTTCTTCTTCTTCTTGGACTTGGTCTTTCGCTTCTTGCGAAGCCCTGTCTTTTTACGTTCTTTGGTGAAATCATCACCAGAAGAAGTAACGTGTTTCTTTTTCTTACTCCGTTTAGGAGGAGGAGGAGGAGGAGCCCTCGGCTCGATCGCCGAGTCTGTCTCTGAGAAGTCTTCCCAGTCCGACTCATCTTGGAACTCCGGCCTATGTCGTTTAAGAGACAGCGGTGGTTTGAGAGACAGAATATGACTCTCCATAGCCGTCCACCGAGCCTCCCAGTCCGGAACTGTGGGGGCCATCAGGCACTATCTCTTCCTCCGGCTCGGAGAGTATATGCGCCCCGGGCTGTGGTGAGGGCATTGCCGACAACACTGGCGAGGAGTCGTACTCCTCGTCCGATGCCCTGGGAGCACGTCCCTCGGCTGCTGCTGCCACGCGCTTACTCCGCTTCGTGGCCATCGGGATCTGGAACCAAACATGTTGGTCAGTCTCGGTATTTATAAACGTCACAATTTTGTTGTTTAAAACGTAATTGGACATCTAGTGGTGTTAGAGAACGTGTTTAGACCGTTATAACACAGGCGTAATAAGCTAAATTTGTGCGTGGATTGTGGGTCAAGCCCAAATCTTACGCGGGGTCGGGACCAGTGTATCGGCTCGCCCATCCCTCTGTTCCGCACACTTCTCCCCCCTGCGACTACCACGCCAGCAGGTTGGAGAAAATGCTACGAAACTCGGAGAAACGCCTGAAAATATTGTGGGGAGTCTATAAAAGAAACCCAGGAGCATCTCCAACATCACTCTCTATTAGAGTCCGAGAGAATTTCCACAGGAGATGAGGCAAAGCCCACATCTCTACCCATGTTCACACGGGTGTTGACAGAACCGCTAATCATCGGTTTTGTTCCTTCGAGAAGGAATCTAGAGCGTTCTATCCTTGGTTTTTTATAACCGACATAACTAGTCCAAAAAAGGACCAAAGAAAGTTCTGAACTTTCTATAACGATGCTATAATGCATCATAATTAAGCTAACCACAGTTTTTATTATACTTACTGCGTATTTGCTTGTGTGTAGACTAAATTTGCGGGAGCAACCCAACGAAACGTAATTCCAATCGTGAGTTGTTTATGCTAATTGCTGGACCCGGATGTGCTTCCTTCTCCCTAGCCTGAGGCTGTATACCGAGGTAAAATATATATATATATATTTAAGCTTCAGCTCGAGTGAGTGGTACAGGCATGCGGCAGAGCCAGCCGAGGAGGAAGAAGCCAGGTGGCAGCACCCGTCGATGAGTAGATGAGTGTCATTAGTTGGCGTAGTGCCAGTTGATATGAACTGAGGACATAGTTCATAGATAATCAGTTTCTGGATAATTGTACTCGTATAATTGCCTATACAGCACACATTAGCCTATATGTAAGCTTATATATAAGCGTATATATAGGCTTATATGCGTGTGTGTTGCCTGAGGGGATGTAATTAAAACAGCTTTGAATGCGAGCTTAATCTATTTATTCAAATATATATTTATTAGCACAATAATGGATCAGGGATGAAAGTGGTCTCCGGGAGAAAAAAAGCGGAAATGCTGATATTCTCCCATAGGTTTAGCATTGTGAGGGAATCGCGGAAAATTTCCGGAAGTGGGGTTTCATATATATTGATATACGCTGATAGTGCTGCAGGGTCTGCAACACATATTAGTATACTCTGATGGTGCTGCGGGATTGAAAAATCCCCAAAATCCGCGAAATCGCGGAGATCTTTCATCCCTGATGGATACTGTGTATGTTCTACGGAAAAGGTCTATTTCAGCAACACTTAATAATGCAAGTTTTATTTCTTTATTAGCAACAAGCGCAATACCGGATAACACGTTTTTTTAGAGTGGATGCAATAGGCAGCTTCCACTATCAAACTGTCCTCTGGTGGCAGTGGGAAAAAAGCCATTATAGAGGATTTCCACCACCAACCTACAATCTGATGGCAGTGACAAGAACTAATGTGGTTAACAGTTCATTGTGCCTGCTCTGCTGAAAATGCATATATGAAAACAACACTCGATAATTCTACTTTTATTTATTTATTAGCACTAGCATACTACTAGATGACACATTGGGTCGGGTGGTTTTGAGTTGGGAATTGGGAATTAAAGCAACATTTGATAATGCTAGCCTTATTGATTGATTGATTTATTTAATTATTAGCACCAGCATACTACTGGATAACACATTGGGTGGGGGTGGTTGGGAGTTGGGAATTGGGAATTAAAGTAGCATTTGATAATTGTAAGTTATGGGAAATTTTCATGATCACAATTCAAAACTTATTTTCGGACAGATGGGAAGGGTGAGTTGAGAGCTTAATGTGTGTTTATTGACAGTCTTTATGACAGCTGGATGGCATAATAAATTTCACTCTGTAAATGTTTGGCTAAGATAGACGGGAAATTGTTCGGAAATAAGTCTTCCACCCCCCACCCCCACCCCCACCGACTGGGCCGCCAAATGTGACGGGAGCTTGCGACGCTGACCAAATAACCGCCAATATAAAAACATAAACATTAAAATAAATTTGCCATGCATTCATCATCTTCATTTTACATGAGCAGCAGCCTTAGGAGAATTTCAAATCGGGTTGGTTGGTTGTTGGGAGTTTTACGTCTTGGCAATATCTAAGGTCATATCACGATGGGTACCAACTTGTGACAGCGCAAACTCGTGGCAGCTTTACAGTGCTGCCCCACTGAGAGAGCAGGCGACCAGCATCATGACCGGATATCCCACGCAGTCACATTATCCTGACACTGAGCCAACCAGTCCTTGCCGTATCCTAATAATGCCGAGCGCATGGCTAGGAAGTGACAAGTATAAATTTTTAAGTCATTGCGAACCCATGGGTTCGAATCCCACGATCTACCAAGACGGGAGACGGACGCTCAACTCATTCAGCCATCCCGTCTGGTCAGAGAGATAGAGAGATAGAGAGATAGAGAGAGAGAGAGAGAGAGAGAGAGGCAGAGACAGAGAGAGGCAGAGACAGAGAGAGACAGTCAGAGAGAGACAGAGAGGGACAGACAGACAGAGAGAGCAGAGGGAGAGACCGAGACACAGACACAGACCGAGACACAGAGAGAGACAGAGCGAGACAGAGACAGAGACATAGTGGAGTAGCAAGAAAGAGGTTTATTTGGTTTCATTTAGTATTCGTGCGCATTGGTCATTGTACAACGATTTGAAGTAGGGAGGTCCTATTTTAAATAACTCTCTTGAAACACAATTTTGACGGTTATGCTAGATAAGGTTTTACTCATTTGTAAATTTGCCAAACTATTGGGCATTTTATGGGGTCTGACTCTTGTGGGGACTGACACTTATCTATCATCATGCGTATTTAATTTCATTTATACCCAGATATTTAAATGTGTACTAGATCAAATACAGTCGAGTCACTTACAGCATGTAGCACAGTCACATTAATAGCAATAACAATAGGATAATTTCTTTCTTTTACGATGGGTTTTAATTTTTTTCGCAAAAAGGATAAACAATATTGGATCCTACAATGTATATTTGAGATTTATTGTTTTGTTTGTTAGTTGTTTCACGTCCTAGCAACATCTACGGTCATATCAGTTCGGGAGATTTATTGTTTTTTTTTTTGTTTTTTTTGGGGTAAATATGTTTATTCTACTGAATAAGTCTTTTGTCAGTGCCGAAGCACTGGTCTTCCAGCCATTTTTCAATTCAGGGTTATTTACACAAAAGGTATATAGAATAAGGTGTACAATACCTGTTGAATAGACAATTTGCACCATGTAACACAATGAAATTCTGAAACCCAAAAGTTCCATAAACAATATGGTACAGTAGTGTCATATAAACAGATCAATATTAGTCAGATCAATGTGAGTATTTACATAGTATTTAGAATGTAAGCAGAACGTTATCTTCTGTATTCAGTTGGTAAATTTGTACTAAGTTTGAGCTGTTCAGTTGCAGTTAGGCAAGCGGTATATAAATGTATGGGTTTGTTTGGAAAATTCTAGTGTAACTCTAATGTAGCTAGTTATGTGAGTTTATGAATTATGTTGTTTGGGTGGGGTTGTTAATAATACACTGGACCATCTGTGACCAGTGAAGCAGTGGGACCAATCCCAGTGCATTTAGGTCTTAAATTTTACATTTTTACCTGGGCTGTCTCTGTCATCGTATATGGTTGACTGGAGATAACAGAGGAACAGCAACAAATTAAATTGTTGTATTACTTCTGTGCGCAGGGCTAACACCCTAATCACATCTAAAGTCATATCATTGATTTTTATCATCGGCTATTGGACGTCAAACATTTGGTCATTCTGACATATTTCTTTGGAGGAAATCCGCTGCCACCACATAGGCTACTCTTTCCGATAAGCAGCAAGGGGTCTTTTATATACTTCCCCACAGACAGGACAACAAATACCACAGCCTTTGATGGACCAGTTGTGGACCACTGGTTGGAACGCAAAATAACCCAAACTGCAAATGGATCCACTGAGCAGGATCGATAGGACGACCCACACCTCCACAGGTGGACACTCTACCGCCTGAGCTACGCCCAGCTCCATTATCAGGATGGGTACCGACTTGTGACAGTGTACACGCATGGCAACTTTATAGTGCTGTTCCAGTGAGAAACCAATCCATCAGCACCATGAGCCGATATCCCACACAGTTACATTATCCTGACACTGTGCTAACTAGTTCTTGTCCTATCCTATTAACGCCAAGCACCAGGCTAGGTAGTGACAAGTATCAATTTGATATTATAATTATAAGTCATTGGATTCACTCGGCCGGGATCCGAACTCCTGACCATCCGCACGGGAAGCCAGCACTCTACCGATTCGGCCACCCCGTCCGGTAAGGGAGGAGCTGAAGGATGATACAGGGGAGAGAGGGGAGGGAGAGATGGGGAGGGAGAGATGGGGAGAGACAAATGGGGGAGGAGGGAGGATATGGGGGAGGGGAATAAGTGGAGACAGGAGGAGAAGGGGGGGGGGGGGGGAGAAACCGCTGGTAAATAACAAATATGACGGCACATCTCGTCCACAGGTCGTGACGCCATGGTCACCGTCTACGAACACTTCGCCAGAACAAGTCCGCTTGCTTAGCCACAATTCACAAAAAAAACGCTAGAAATTCGCAAAAAAATTAAAAAGAACCCTTTAATAAACGTTTATATATGTGCTGTATAAGCCATTATGTGTATTATAATGAATCATAATAATATAAATTAACGGAGCACAATCCAAGGTACTGGTAATATGTTATATTATTGTACAATTGATATGACATGTATTCGAAATCGCGCACCCACCTTGATATGGAGTGTGCAAATGGGGCACCACATGCGGTGTGCAAAATGAACCAAAACCTGACCGTGTCTCTCTCACTTCGATTGTATTTTTCTATTTAGGTGGGGCGTATAGTTCCCCTGCCAGAGAACTAATAAAATAGAACACAGCCCAACTCTGCCTTCTTCCTTATTTACTGGAGTGGCCTTATACGAGTATAATAAGACCGCAAGCTTCCATCTGCTCCTCAGCCCAAACTCCTCCCCCAGTCACCGACTGGAGGAGCCTTTTTATAGTCATCTACTGTTCCAGCCTAGTCAACCTCAGATCCGTTGGGGGCGCCACCCCTCTGTGTACGCACGACTGCCCCCCCCCCCCCTCCAACCTACACTCATTGTATCGCCGAAAATAATATATATAAACCTGTCTTCTGCAACCTTGTTGATGTGATCTGCCATATGACGAAGTGAATTTGTCTCATTTGAGTGTCTCTCCAATGACATGTCACCTTCTATATATCAGAACCACATTGGTATGTATGCAGAGCTATCCATAAAGACAAGTACTATTGTCTAAGCGACAATCATAGGAACATGGTGTGAAATTAATGGAATAAAGTCCTGAGGGTGTATTTCTACGAGAGTTTGTTTGTTGTTTTACGTCCTAGCAACATCTAAGGTCATATCAGGACGGGTACCGACTTGTGACAGTGCGCACTCATCGCAACTTTATAGTGCTACCCACTAGGAAATCAGGCTGCCAGCACCATGACCCAATATCCCACTCAGCCACATTATCTTGACACTCAGCTAACCAGTCCTTGCCCTATCCTATTAGTGTCGAGTGCCAAGCTAGGTAGCAACAAGTATCAATTTGGTAAGACATTGGTTTGACACGACTGAGAATTGAACTCCCGATCTCACGCATGGGAGGCCTGCGTTCTACCGATTCAGCCACCACGCCTGGTGAACCAAAATGAAGAAATTCTACAGCTTTTTCAGCATGCAATAACTCCAGGTTCTGAGTATGCTCCACTATTCCTATTGCCCATCAGGTGTGTGTGGGGGGGGGGGGAGGGGGGGAACCACATGTAATCTTTGGAGGACAGTCGGAATCTGTGCATAATGAGATAAACAAACCCGGCATGTGACCCGGCATGTGATGAAGAATGTGCCATATATGAAATGTCGGGATATAAAATTGTTTACAAAATAAAGATCGATTTTAGAAACAAGCCGAACATTCTGAAAATATTTTTTTCCCAATACATTGATATCCATAATGTTTAATGATTTATAATACTTTTTGTATAATTGTAGGATTTGTCAGTACTTAATTTTTGCATTTTCAAAAGTTAGTACTTTTTAGGTTTTTTTTACGACCACATAAGTCGGAAGCCGTTCTGATATGACCATAGATGTTGCCAGGATGTAAAACTCCAACCAACCAACTGCTCGACAAGCTGCTAGTGTGGCGCCCCCTGGCGGCTGTCGGCGCCAAGCGGACAGCCCGTCGTTTATCTCCGGGCGCCACCAGGAGGAGCCTCGAGACGCCGGCACCGTTTTATACAAATGACACCAGCTGTCAGCGACCAGGTGTGGATGACGTCATTCATGGTGGGCGTGGACCACGTGATCCCACGGGGGAAATGACGTGACCCCTTATGCCGGAGCGGATGAGCGTAGATACGGGTGGTACGATTGCCTGACGGCTGAAATGAACGGATCACGTGATGTGACGGGTCACGTGATGTGGTGCCTCATCCCGAGCTGACCGACACAATGTGGAAATAAGCAATGGAATAACGACGATAGCAGATGCAGTGGGGGATGTGTAGGATGTAATATATGCGTAATAGACGTCTAGACACGTCTGTAAGATATGCTAATGAGATGACGTCATGGAAAGTTTAGCCGGCGGTTCAGTGAGCCCTGGACGGGAATAAATCATTCGGTATCCAGAAGTCAAAGTGTTCAGACGTTGTACTTTCACATAGGACGATTGATTGATTGATTAATTGATGGTTCCTTTAGACCGTGTCGGCAGCATAGGCTGTATTCACAGTGAAACGTTTTTAAAATTGTTATTCAACCATCGCTTTTACACACAGCGCAAAAGCATACAAGCAAATATGTGTGAAGAGACACTTATGAATTTAAAAAGCTTACAATTATATAATTTGTGGCCAAGGGAAATAACATTTCATAAAAATTGAAGGTTTTATTTTTTATTAATTGATTAAATTCGTTTATATGGGGTTGTACAGAACAGCTGTCCACAAAAATGCTAAAATGTCTTCTGTTTTATTTCAGTAAAATGGTCATGCATATTGCCTGCAGGGCATAATTGTTGGCACATGGCCAAAAAATCCACAACATTTATTCAAATGTGTTTGAGTGTCAGTGCGGACTGACACCCAATACATTCAGGGTGACGGGCCCCCTTGAGCAGAAATCGCCTAAAGACCACTTGGTCCCACCGACCCCCTGTTAATGTTTTCAACCTGCGTAGGGCTGTTGGATCACGTGACATAGGTTGATAAATGAAATGCCGTTCAGGGGATTGTGATTTACAGTTCGTAATCCAATTTAAATCGATATACAATGACGTGGTCTTTTAATCTCCATAGTTCTGACTTACGATCTTTTAATCTCCATAGTTCTGACTTGAGATCTTTTAATCTCCATAATTCTGACTTGAGATCTTTTAATCTCCATAGTTCTGACTTACGATCTTTTAATCTCCATAGTTCTGACTTGAGATCTTTTAATCTCCATAGTTCTGACTTGAGATCTTTTAATCTCCATAGTTCTGACTTGAGATCTTTTAATCTCCATAGTTCTGACTTGAGATCTTTTAATCTCCATAGTTCTGACTTGAGATCTTTTAATCTCCATAGTTCTGACTTGAGATCTTTTAATCTCCATAATTCTGACTTGAGATCTTTTAATCTCCATAGTTCTGACTTGAGATCTTTTAATCTCCATAGTTCTGACTTGAGATAGCGCTCGAGGTGCCTCTACTTTACTCAGTTTCGCAGCCATGGCTTGGAGTCTGTAAACACCAAAACACCAATGGTTAGGCATTATTCGGGCTGAATATCACACACATAATTAGAGCATAATTATACTAGGTGTGTATCATGGCGGTAAAACCATATTTAAACCGATTTTAACACAGGCGTGTGGTTAATACACAGTCGGAGGATGACGGTATGGAAAACCAACTGAACCAAATGAGGTGTCGGGACCAGCGTACCGGTCCCTCCCACACTATCTCTGCTATAAACTTCTCCCACCTGTGGCTTTCTTCGCCAACAAATTGAAGAAAATACTATAGGACTAGGGGGTACGCCTTATCGAAATACTTAATTGGGGAATCTTAAAGAAACCCAGGAATAAATCTTATTGATGTAAATGGCTCCTGCCAAACATCTCTCCGCTCGGCACCGGGTGGCAAAATTAAATAACCGAACAATGGATGTATTGTTCTAACGATCATTAAGAATGCAATCGTAATTAAGCTGTAAACCAGTAATAACTTATGGACAAGTTTAAAAATACTGTATACATGAATGCTAACATGAACTAAACCAACGTATCCAGTTTGCAAAATACTGACCTTGTTGGTTTTGTAGTTAATGTAGAAAAACTGCTGGAGCTGCTCACAAAAGTCCTCCTGTTGTGAGTTGATTATGCTAATTGCTGGACCGAGATGTGCTTCCTTCTCCCTGGACTACGAGTAGCCAGAGGCATAGTACCGAGGTAAAATTTATATTTAATTTAAAGTCTAAATTAGGTAATCAAGGAAAAGCGAAAGACATGATTTTACATACTTGCAGGCTTCGACCCAATTGAAATCACTCCACTCAGACACTTGGACTGTGAGACCCACTTTCAAAAGCTGTGTCACAGTAATTCCCCCTATTTGGATTATTATTTAAAAAGGCAATTTTAGTGGGGCTGACATCAGCATCCATTACATTTTACTATGTTAATATCATTGAAAGCCACCGTTGCCAGTAATCCTCCCCACCATCATTACGGAAACTATACTACACGCTGCTGTAATTTAACGCATCCCGTTGTCTACAATAGGCGACATGCCTTTGTAGCGCACAAATCACAAATTTATTTATATTCAATTTAAATTCTAAATTAGGTAATCAACCATCGACCGTGATGTGGAGTGTGAAGCTGTTTGTAGAATGACATGTTTTTGGTGGTTTTCTTTTTGTTTTTAACCACATGTTTATCAAGAATTCCCTGGATTAGGACCGGGCCTCGCATGCGGAAGGTCGGGAGTTCAGTTCCCGGCCGAGTCAAACCAATGACTAGAAAATTTCTACTTGTCGCTTCCGAGCCTGGCGTTCGACATTAATAGAATAGGGCAAGGACTGATTAGCTCAGTGTCAGGATAATGTAACTGAATTGGATATCAGGTCATGGTGCTGACGGCCTGATTTCCCAGTGGAGCAGCACTATAAAGTCGCCATGAGTGTGCACTATCACAAATCGGTACCGGTCCTGATATGAACTTAGATGTTGCCAGGACATAAAACTCCAACAACCTGGATAAGGATTCCAGACTAGCTAGAATCAAGTAGGTCTACCCACACTGCAAATGAATAAAAAGTCCGTGTGTGTGTGAGTGCGTGCGTGCGTGCGTGTGTATATATAAATAATATTTTTTTCCTCCAGTGTGTGACGCGAGGGGAGCGCACGCCCGGCAATTTACCCGACAGCTGGGAGGGGAGGGGGGCACTCCACCAATGCACAAGAGGAAATATATGATATACATGTTACAATTGTATTTATACTCGTATAATGCGTTATACATCACATATATACACACACATGCACGGTGAAATTAGTATATGTGGAATGAAACAACAACTTATTTCAGTGTTCAATTAAAATAGATTGAATTAATGAATGTGTTCGTAACAATATACTGATTTTACTAACAAATTTACATAGGAAACATGGTCAACCAATATTAACATAAGCTAAGCCCCTTAAAAATACATACATGAAATCAATTTAGAATTGTCAGCAACAAAATCTAAAACCAGTTTATTACGCAGACAAATTGAAACTAGAATGTCACGACCAGACGGGATGGCCGAATTAGTTGAGTGTCCGTCTCCCATTTTGGTAGACCATGAGATTCGAACCCACAGGTTCGAACCCTGGTCGAGTCAAACCAACGTCTAAAAAATTGATACTTATTGCTTCCTAGCCAGGCGCCCGGCATTATTAGCATCTATAGTGCAAGGACTGGTTGGCTCTGTGTCAGGATAATGTGACTGAGCGGGATATTTGGTCATGGTGCTGGTGGCATGGTCTCCCAGTGGGGCAGCACTATAAAGTCGATACGCCCTGTCACAAGTGAGTACCTGTCCTGATATGACCTTAGATGTTGCCAGGATCTTTAACAAATGAATCAGTACTGATTTGTTATATCAATCAGAAGACACACTGAGAAAGAAAAACAAAAAACAGGAGCGATTATAATTATATACCACGTGATCTACACATAATCCAGTTACACATAGCTCCCCGCGCATGCGCCCGGCTCAACCTACAAAAAAGTTGCATTAATCAAAAAACCGTGTTATAAACAATTCGACAGCTACGTCCACCAAAAGACACACAAAGATTAATGAGCGATAAACGGAGCAATAACTGATCCACAAAGCTTGCGAATCAAAAGTTTCATTTATAAATTAGCAAAACTATGCCTGAATTACCTAGAAATTAAAAAATAAATACAATTTAATTCTTGTTTAAAGAAGAAGCGGCCTTATTTATTCACCGGCAGATACCTGACAAGACGCCCCCTCGACACCACCTCTACCAATCCCCCTCTCCACACGCCTTTCTTTCTACAAGTAAGGGCATATGCTGAAAAAATAATTAACTAAGAGATTTAATATTCTCTGTGTGTTCACGACATTGTGGTACATAATTACTCCGTCTGGGGGCGCTATACTGTACACTACTGTACATCTTTAAATAGTTATTTCTAGCAAGAGAATAACATGCGTAAAGAGCGAAGGCGAGTGTTTTCTGTTTAGCGTTGATGACCACTCTTAGCGCTGCCCTTCCCAATAGGTCTAACGCTTTAAACTCTAAGGCTGTGTATCCAGAGACTGTTCCCTTGTGGCATGTTCCCTTGTTCTGTGTTCGCTTGTGACCTTGTGATGCGCCACACAGACAATGAACCTGTGTTTTGCTTAGTGGCCATTCCCATAGGTTGGACCCAGGGCCCACATGGCCTTGTGCACGGCACATATGACATAGTGACCTGGAACATAAAAAATGAACATATTCATTGTATGTGTGGCACATCACAAGGTCACAAGCGAACACGGAACAAGGTCTATGGATGTTCGGGGTCATTCTCAGAAACTGAGCACATTTTTGGTTTCCTTGTTACATTGTTAATGATTTTGTCTTCTTTTTGGTGGGTGGTGAGTCAAATTGTTAGTGTTGTCTCTGTGTGCAAAGTAGGTTAGCAGTACAACTTGTATTCAATCTATCCCACAAAATGTATCCAAAATATGCTTAAATGATGTTATGCTAAAGTGAAAATATGAAAATTTGCATATCGACACCATACACCTACCCAAATGTACTTTTCAACTTTTCTCTTGTAAAAAACAATTCTTTTGACTTAACTGTAATCAATAAAATCTTGTTTGAATTTGTTGTGTGTTAAAATGATGCTATGGATATGTACTAAAATGATGTTATGGATGGATATTACATGGTTAATTTTAAACTTTCTCAATCTGCAAAAGATTCAAATCAAAAAGTGAAAAAAGAAAATTTCAACTGACATATGCATAACATATGGATCTTCATATGACTGGGTTCTGCTATTACTTAGAATGTTTTCTGCGACTATTTGGAATGATTTCGATTTTGGTTTCCATGTCACAAAAGTGGTACACAGTTTCTGAGCAATCCATTGAACTGGCGTTGCTTCAAAAACTTTTCAAAAGTTTATAAAGCAACACCAGATATGTCCATTCACACATACAGTTCTAAATACTGAAGCTCTTCTAGACTTTTCACACAAACATGGGGCTCGTCTACCGCTAACAAAGTTTACATTTAATAGCACCAGGGCAGCATTACTTAATAAATGTGTTACCGACATGACAGATGTGCCGGGGGTAACCCCCACCCCCTCGTTATTATTTAAATTTCACAAATGATTTCTGCCCTTTATTTTTACTGTTATTTATCTGTTGTCTACACTCCTACTAAAATGCATAAACGTGGCGCCGCTACAGATGAATGGTTGGTTGTCGGAGTTTTACATCCTAGCAAGATCTAACGTTATATCAGGACGGGTACCGACCTGTGACAGTGCACACTCATGGCGACTTTATACTGCTGCCCCACTGTGGGGAGACAAAACCGCCGGCACCATGACCCTATATACCACCCTGTTACATTATCCTGACACCAGTCCTGTAATAAGTAGTAAAACTAACCTAAAGATGCCGAGCATAAGGCTAGGAAGCAACGAGTATAAATTTTGTAAGTCATTGGTTTGACTCGACCGGGAATTGAACTCCCAACCTACTGGCCACTTTGCCCATTCAGTTGCTTATGTTATTGTGTTTACCTCTAGCAACGTCTAGGTCATACAGACGGTACGACTTGTGACAGTGCGACTCATGTGCTTTATAGTGCTGCCCCGGGTACCGGCACCAGCACATGACTGAATCCCACCATCACTTACTGACACTGAGCCACCAGTCTTGCCCATCTAATATGCGAGTGCTAGGTAGCGACAGTTCAATTTGAGTCATTGGTTTGACAGGATTCGAACCCACAAACTCATGGGTTCGGATCTCCCAATCTCCCAAAACAGGAGACGGACGCTCTACTCATTCGGCCACCCCGTCAGGTCCGGTTCAAGGCGAATAGTATCAGCGTTCGCAGAAGAGACTGAGATTGAGAAATGAATGGAGACAAAACAGGCGGTGCTTTAAAGAATGAGTAATGTGTGGTCAACACCAGAACGAGCGTCGCAAAAAGCAGGCCACAACTCACCAAAATGGTTTGTGCCTAATCAGAACTAAATTAGGCAGATAACTCTGCTGGTGAATACAATGCCATCTCACCATTTGCAATTGTTCTTGGCCTTATTTTTAATTTGAATGACAGTTCTAGGGATATTATTATTGTTATTATTATTAATATTATTATTACTCAAATTTTCTTTGCGGGGGGGGGGTGGTTTGGTGAAGGTTTACATCCTGGCAACATCTAAGGTCATATCAGGACGGGTACCGAGTTGTGACAGTGCGGTACTCATGGTAACTTTATAGTGCTGCCCCACTGGGATACCAGGCCACCAGCACCATGACCTGATATCCCACTCAGTCACATCATCCTGACACTGAGCCAACCATTCCTTGCACTATACTAAAAATGCAGAGAGCCAGGCTAGGAAGTGACAAGTATCAATTTTGCAAGTCATTGGTTTGACTCGACTGGGAATTGAACTCACGACCATCCGCACGGGATGCCTGCGCTCTACCCCTTCGGCCACCCCATCCGGTAAGCTCTGCCGGTGAATACAATGCCATCTCACGATTTGCAATTGTCCTTGGGCGTATTTTCAATTTGAATAATTACAGTTCTAGGGTTGTTATTATTATCGGTATTAGAAATTGTTATTATTTTATTTTTGTTTTTGCTGAGTCGATAATCAAACAGGAGAAATTCCTAGGGCCCTTACAGAAGTGAAGATATGGAAATCAAGGCTATTTAAAGGTTTTTCAAGGTTGTTTTTGATAGGAATTCAAGACTATTTTCATTTGGATGCCAGGAAAAAACAATGGCAAATGGCGATTTCGGACTAATTTAGATCAGTGGGGACAGTTTAATAGAATTCAAGGCTTTTCAACACTAATTACCCAAAGTGGGTTAAATTCAAGGCTTTTCAAGACTAATTACCCAAAATAGGTTAAATTCAAGGGTTTTCAAGGCCTTGCCTTGAAATGGGGCAAATGAAGTTGAAGACTTTTCAAGACTTTCCAGGCCCCATACGGACCCTGAATTTCAATTGCAAACAATTGGTCTTCCTCATTCCACCGCTGCATGCCATATATTCTATTCTAGTAACGCCTAGCACCAATCTAGGTAGTGAACGACAAGTACCAATTTTTAAGTCAGTTGGGGATCGAATCCACGACCTGCTGCCTTGTGGGAGCGGGTGTTGGACTCATGCCGTCCGCTAACTCATTGTGCCACTGTCCTCATAGGGATCTATCATCAGCATCGCCATCATCTTCACATGGGTCAATCACAGAAGTATCCTTTGTTGGAAGTAGCTAAGGCCTCAGTCACACTGGCTTGCGACCACTTTGCAACCAAAAGGCTGTGACCTCCTTGCGATCAAAGCAAAAAAAAAGGAGGGCAAAACAATGGTTGGCGATGGGTCACAAGTGCTGGAAATGTTCTGTGAACAATTTTGTTGCAAGGTCTTTGGTGCAGCATCTGCAACCTCCTTGCAAACAAAATGTGGCCCAGAGGTCAACGACCACTTTGCGATCGCCCCTTTTTGATGGTCGCAAAATGGTCGCTAGTGTAGTGTGACTGGGGTATAACTGAAGGTTATTTAAACCGTTCCTGACATTCTTTCATCAATACAGTAAAATATGATGTCTTATTATGATACATACAAAAACTGAATCAATCGCCTGATCCTGGGCCTGAGTGAGCAAGATTATGTCACCTCCCATCCCATATAATGACTATTTTTGTATTGTAAAAAGTACCGATTTTATATTCCATGCTGGGAGAGTAGGGACCTGATATTCTAGAATATTAAAAAATTGTAATGATAAGAGTCGAAGATTATGACCAAATTAGTAGTAGTAGTAGTAAAATTAACCCCAAAAACAGAATTTCTGGGATACTTACATTTCTTGGTGGCTGGGGAGTGGAGGGGAGGGGAGGGAGGAGGGAGGAGAGTGAGAGAGCGAGGAGAGGAGGGAGAGGGGAGGAGGAGGGGAGGGGAGGGAGGGAGGGAGGAGAGGGGAGGGGAGGGGAGGAGGGGGAGGAGGGGAGGGGAGGGGAGGGGAGGAGGGGGAGAGGAGGGGAGGAGAGAGAGAGGAGAAGGAGGGGAGGGGAGGAGAAGGGAGAGGGAGGAGAGGAGGGGAGGGGAGGGGGGGGAGGGAGGAGAGGAGAGGGGAGGGAGAGGAGAGGAGAGGAGGGGAGGGAGGGGAGGAGAGGGAGAGGGGAGGGAGAGGAGAGGAGAGGAGGGAGGAGGAGAGTGAGAGGAGAGGAGAGGAGAGGAGGGAGGGAGAGGAGAGGAGAGGGAGGAGAGGAGAGGGAGGAGGGGAGGCGAGGGGGAGGGGGAGGAGAGGAGAGGAGGAAGGAGGGAGAAGGAGGAAGGCAGGACAGGACAGGACAGGGGAGGGGAGTCGTTGATAAGTTTCCGAACTGTGAGCAAGGAGGGTGAAGCTGAAGCCAACTTTCCACAGAAAAGGGCACAAATTACCCGTGCGACTCGCCCGGCCGGGGAGGGTAATTATCGGGCCGCGATCGAGATTAATTACGGCCGTAAGAAACAGCCGCAGGGGGGAATCCGGCGGCGAAAATTACCACCACCGGAAAGTGCAGAAGCTCACAACTCTGACGCAATCAATGTGCCATCAGGGCGCCTCGCACTAACAGTTCGTCAACCATTCTCGCAAAGAGAGTTTTTTAAATTGTTCACGTCCCAATCATTGCATAGAGCCTGATAGTTGGTTGGTTGTTGGAGTTTTACGTCCTGACAACACCTAAGGTCATATCAGGATGGGTACCGACTTGTGACAGTACACACTCATGGTAACTTAATAGTGCTGCCCCACTGGGAAATGACATTATCCTGACACTGAGCTAACCAGTCCTTGACCTATCCTATTAATGCCGAGTGCCAGGCTAGGAAGCGACTCGTATCAATTTTAATGTCATTGGTTTGACTCGACCGGGAACCAAACTCCTGACCGACCACATGCACCCGCACTCTACAGATTAGGCCACCGCGCCCGATACCCACGGGTTGGAACCCTGGTCAAGTCAAAACAATTACTTTAAAATGTATACTTGTCGCTTCCTAGCCAGGTGCGCAGCATTATTAGGATAGGGCAAGGACTGGTTGGCTCAGTGTCACGATAATGTGACTTAGTGGGATATCAGGACATGGTGCTGGTGGCCTGGTCTCCCAGTGCGGCAGCACTATAGTGTGGAGTCGCAAGTCACTACCCATCCTGATATGACCTTAAATGTTGCCAGGATGTAAAAATCCAACAACCAACCAACTAGTTCCCCCCCCCCTCCCCCACTGAGAAACCAGGCCACATCATCAGGACTAAATTCCCTCCTTAACCACATCACCCTGGCATTGACCTGACGCGTTCTGGCCTTTTCCTGGTAAAGCCCATCGCCAGGCAAAATAGCGACAAGCATCAATTTGGTAAGTTTTTATTTTGGCTTGACCTAGAATTTATTCCATGACTGAATTGACCTCATACTATTACTGAAAGTGGGACACCTGTTCGGTCAGTTCAAAACAAAAACAAACAAAAACCCAAACAACAAAAAGCTGCTGGGGAATACAGAAAGGTCACTCTCCTGAAAACTGGTCGGCATGGGATTGAATTTTAAAACATCAATAAAAAAACATTCCTACTTATCTTTTTCCTTATACTTTTTCCTTATTCATATTCAGATTTGATGTAACAAATAAGGGAAATAAAATAAACTGTGTGCAACTTTGGTCCTTTTAGTTATGAAGTATTTTTGTACCAAAAAAAAACCATTTTACAGTCAGCCATTTGTAACATGACATATGGGACTTGGTTGAATCCTTACTAACACATTGTATTGCATTGATATATCAAACAAAATAGTTCCCAAATCAAAAAGGAAGTATTTATTGACATGACTGGCATGCCTAAATTAAAAAAAATAATATTTGATGTCTTCAGAAATAACATTACAAATTTCCGTCACAGATGTAACCAATAGTGTCTGGATGCCACACAAATATTGTACACTAATTGTTCAGTGAATAAAGCATATCTGGGAATTACCTTTTTTTTAATCAATATAAGCACTACATATTTCTGTGTATTATGCCATGATTAATATGCTTCTAAGTATGAAATTATTTAATTCTGCTTAGATCTTTATTAAGCAGACTGTGTGGTGTCCTAAACATGTGCTACGTGTGAGCAACACATGTTATACTGCCATAACACATAGCTTAATCATGGACTACACCTTTATTTTTTATCTCATCAATTTATATTCTACATAGATGAAAAGGGGAGATTTCCAGCTTTCATTTGCAACCAAAAAATGTTAGAAATTCAAATATTAGATTTTAACTCTCCACGTGACACTTCTGGCCAGTTTTCAGGAGAGTGACCCAGAACTAGCTATCTTAGTAAGTGTGCTCCTTTAAACTATTCGAGTTTTTCAATACACTCATTCGCCATCACATTCCTGAATGCCCGTACTACAGTAGCCTGAGTCATCATCATCATCATCATCATCATGCTGTCGGTCGCGATGCGACAAAGACTGCTTTCATTATTTGACTGCCGCTTTCCATTTAGCTCTCTGCTGTGAGAGTTGCGTCCATGAGTCGATCTTAATGTCTCTCTGCAGTTGTACATTTGATGAAAGCTGCCTGCAAAAGTGTTGAAGTGCTGCTGGCTTTTGCAAGTTACCAGTGGCACTCTCTCGGGGAGCAAATAGAGGTTTCACACCGGCAAGAACATGTCAAGACAGGCGCAAAACTATTTGTCCCTGCAGTGGCTGGTCGGGAGATGTTGGGAGTTCCATACATCAACCACCCTTAATGCTGCCACAGTGACATAGTTTTCTGTTAAGGGTTTTGCTCCCTTAGCCTTCGGTTCTGTCAAAAACCTGTACCACAAGGCAGTGGTTTACATTACAACTCTGCAGGGCAGGGGCGTCAAACTCCCTGAGGTATTGCTATACCTGCATACCTGGGTAGCCTGAGTAGGGGTGAAGAAAAACCCATTAGAGAAAGTGGAGAAATTGTGGGTAAATGAAATGAGCACCTAAATTCTTAATCTAAGAAGCAAAATATATTCTTCACTTACCTTGTTATATTTACCCTCAACTTTTTAACAGCTTAGTTTATTTGTTTTGTTGTTTTACGCCTTGCAACATCTCAGGTCATATCAGGACGGGGAACTGCTTAGTAAATTAATTCCAGTAGATAAATGAACATTAAAGTTTGAATAGACATAACCCACATTTTACTGGGTAATAATCCAATCTAGGACAGTGAGCAGTCATTTTCATTGGCTGAGCTAGTGAGGTGGTGAACCAGTTCATTCAAACATGGCGGATTTACTTCACGGACTCTATCAATTCAAACTGCTTTTGTACCGATATGCCTCAATATTATGTATTATTGATTCCTTCCATAACCAATAGAGACAGTAAAAGAGGAAACAAGTCAGATTTGTGTGGATCGAGCCTATAACTCTGGCTGGCCCTTAAGACCTACCTTTAATTTATTTAACTAAATCGGTGGCGAAATGGGCCATTAGTAGGTGGGTGAGGCGCCGCCCGGAGGAAAGGAGGGAATTCGGGGAGCTGCTTGGAAGCAGGCCTCCCGTTCCCCAGGCCGCACCCCAACCTGCCGTAACCCATAGAATCAAGGAACATATCAAAAGGTGAAGGTTTACAGGAGCAATATCGGAATAAGAACAATAAAATACAGGAGCATTACATGCATAATAATATTTGTATAATTACTTTATACCTCACGATTTGAAGGCTCTGGAGAGTACATATGGAAGGAAAACATTTACAATATGATTGTAGTTATTGGATTATAATCAAAATAAGGCCGGGATGCCAAACGAAGACAAGCAACAGTGAAGCACATTTTCTCCAACTTTTGAACAGAGTCAGAGGGGAATCTTTTATCTACATTGCATCCAACCATTAGCCTATGTTATCCCTCTGGTGCAATCACCATATACACCCTGACCTATCCACGTGATTCGGCTCCTAAGTGGTCAGCGTAGACTACTAATACTACAAAGCACAATAATATATATGGTCGAAAATATGCATCCCTATTACGAGCAAGGTCATAAAGTACAATTTAATTATTTCTGTTTAAGTGTGGGTTTTTTTGTGGTTATTTCTTATACAAATTTTAGATTTTAAAAAGAAATCACGATTAGACTTTTTGTTTTGCACTGGAGGGTATCCATTGGTGACTTAATTACTGTAATTGTGAGCACACCAGAGCTACTTCAGGGGCAATTAATACTGAGCAATTAAAAAGTACCTCTGCCCGGGTTTTCACCCCCCCCCCCCACCTCGGCGATCCAGTCATCAGGCCATCACTCCACCGGTCAATGAGTGACACAGGCAGGGTACACTCAGCTTACAGTCGGCTTTTGTTATGTTGTGGTTGTTTCCACAGTCAAATGTTTACCTGTTTGAAGGTGATAGCTTTCTCAGTAAAACATCCACGATTACACAAACTAAAATTAAACTTAAATAATTTTTTTTTTTAAGTAGTCCGAACTAACTTCACAAGTAAGTTGGTTGGTTGTTGGAGTTTTACATCCTGGCAACATCTAGGGTCAGGACGAGTACCGACATGTGACAGTACGTACTCACGGTGACGTCATAGTGCTGCCCCACTGGGAAATCAGGCCGCCAGCACCATGACCTGATATCCCACTCAGTCACATTATCCTGACACCTAGTTAACCAGTCCTTGCCCTATCTTAATAATACCAAGCGCGTGGCTAGGAAGCGACAAGTATCAATTTTGTAAGTTATTAGTTTGACTCGACCGGGAATTGAACTCCCGACCTTCCGCACGGGAGGGTTGCGCTCTACCGATTCGCCCATTGCGTCCACTTTTCGCCTAAATTAGGATTAGTTAAAAGAGGTGAACACAGTCAGCGATCATATTGCCTCCTACTTAACACCACAATCCTTCCACTGCCTGCCCCCCCCCCCCATTCTCCTCCTCCCCCACATAAGCACTTAAAAAAAGTTAAATAGTTGGGGAGGGGGGATAAAAAAAATTTTTTAAACAGGTCACACACCTGGTACTAACATGAGAACAAAAGAGATTATAGAAACAATCGCTGAAAGGCTATCATCACCAGGATCTAGGCACTGACACAAGAATGCTCACGTGATTAGAACACTGGGGAAGAAAGTGAGGAAAGGAGGTGTGTGTGTGTGCGTGTGTGTGTAATGGGGGGGTGGGTGCCTGATTGAACATCATCTACCTTGGTGTGTGTGTGTGTGTGTGTGCGTGCGTGCGTGCGTGCGTGCGTGCGTGCGTGCGTGCGTGCGTGCGTGCGTGCGTGTGTGTGTGATGGGGGGTTGCCTGATTGGACATCATCTACCCTGGGGGTAGGATGTATGCACAAGACTGTTCCCCTGACCAACACATTTGGTAGGAAAGTGAGGAAAGGTGGTGCGCGTGTGTGTGTGTGTGTGGTTGTGTGTGTGGAGGTGTGTGTGTGTGGAGGTGTGTGTGTGTATGTAGGTGTGTGTGTGTATGGTGAGTGTGTGTTTATGTGTAGGGGGGGGGGGGTTGCCTCATTGGACATCACCTACCCTGGGGGTAGTATGTATGTGGCCATAATCATATGTGATAGACTCACTCTACTTGTATACAACCACGTCCGTGCTAATCTTGGCCTGGTTCGTGGCAAAGACAAATGTTAAGATTTCCTCTTTAGATAACCAACATCTTACTTAGCAGGCACTGGAAGACCAGACCACCAGCACCATGACCTGATATCCCACCTCAGTCACATTAACCTGACAATGCGCCAACCAGTCCTTGCCGTATCCTAATAATGCTGAGCGCTGCCCAGGAAGCAATAAGTATAAATTTTCAAGTGCTTGTTTTGACTCGACCAGGGTTCGAATCCCATTATCTACGAAAACAGGAGACGGACGCTCAACTGATTCGGCCACCCCGCCTGGTGTCCTAATTTGAATGCCCCACCAACAGGACAACATTTCTCTGTCAGTGAGACGTCGTGAGAGTTGTCACGATGTTAGTGAAAAGGACATTATCCAATTATGCCTCACTTATATATGTAATAAATAACAGCATAGCTATCCTTGTCCACCATAATCTTTATGAATTTGGCTACTTCAGCATTATGGTTGGTTGGTGGAGTTTTACGTCCTGGCAATATCTAAGTCATACCAGGACTGGTACCGACTTGTGACTGGGCACACTCATGGTAACTTTATAGTGCTGCCCCAATGGGCGACCAGGCTGCCAGTACCATGACCTGATATCCCACTCAGTCACATTATCCTGACACCGAGCTAACCAGTCCTTGCCCTCTCCTAACAATACCGAGCGCCTGGCTAGGAAGCGACAGGTATCAAGTTCGTAAGTCAGTGGTTTGATTCGACTGGGTATTGAACCCCCAACCTTCTGCACTGGAGGCCTGCGCTCTACCGATTCGGCCACCACGTTCGGTTCAGCATTATGGTGGCACCACCTGGTGGGATAAAGGGCGGGCAGTATGCATCACTCCCTACCCACTCCATCCAAAAACAAACATCACACAGCACTAAAAAAAACTATTTTAAAAAAACCACCAAAAACATGACCCTACACGGGACTAATAGTAACACAAAGTACTTCATGGCATGTCCGAAAGAGGCTACCCCATGAGGGAGATCAGAAGTACTCAAAAGTTAATTAAACTCATCCATTACCTATTTACAGCGTCTATACACATCCTCTGGGGATTCCATAATGGAGGAGTCAGTAGTCACACAAAGAAAGAATCTAACACTGACGGAATGGCAGATGTTTTGTTTGTTGGTGCTTTACGTCTCATCAACATTTAAGGACGGATACCGACTTTGATAGTGTGCGTTTATGGTAACTTTTATAGTGCTGTCCCATTGGGAGAGCGGACCGCTGGTACCATGACTCGATGTCCTATTCAGTTTTTCGGATACTGAATAAATCGGTTTTTGCCTAATACATGACCACGCTATGCTTCGAACCACCTTGTGACCATCAAAAAGGGGCGGTCATATTTAATATACTGTATTCTCGCGGGTTCACGCCCTGGGCGTTTAAATTGGTAAATCACTGAAGTGGGGGTGGGCATTTACCCACACATGGGCATTTAAGAAATATTGGCCAAGAGTGTGTGTGTGTGTGTGGGGAGGGCATTACCCCATGAGAATGCAGTTGATAAGGAAACTAATACAGTCTTCAGGACAGTGTATGCAGTGAACCTCGAACGCAGGACGAGGTAAGCCTATTGTTGCAGGGACATAAAACTCCAACAACCAAACCTTATTGACCGGTTGTCAACTAATCACTTCAATATATATCATTTCCTTGATTTGCGACTTTATAGTGGTGCCCCGCAGTAATTGCACTTCCTGTTCCATACTAAAGCAGTTTTCGCTCGTATTTAGTCTAGGTTGTCATTCACCCCTTCTCTAGGTAGGGGTAAATATTGTATCCACATAAATCACTAATAGCTAACGTCTGAAGCAGACTTTTACTCCTCCTGCTATTTCGGATAAAGGCCCGATTTGGCAGAAGAAGCTACCACCATCGACACCTCCATGTACAAAGATCAGCCTACCACTGGAATTTCATCGCGTGTTTTGGGGGAATCAGCAAACAAGATGGCGATATTCTATTCCACGGGCAAATATTCTCCGGATATACACAAGCAAGCAGCCTCCCTGCGCATGCCCGCACAGATCGGAAATGGGAGTGCGCATGGCAGCAGCACGAATCACTACTAGATCATCGACACAAATACTAGGGGTGGGGGAAGGGGGGTAAGAAGATAGTTAGCCACAGATAAAGTATAGTAAATTTCTACCCAAGGAAATGATATATATTGAAGTGATTAGTTGACAACCGGTCAATAAGGTTTGGTTGTTGGAGTTTTATATCCCTGCAACATCTAAGGTAATATCAGGACGGGTACCGACTTGTGACAGTGCGCATTCATGGCGACTTAATATTGGTGCTCCACTGGCAGAACAGGCGACCAGCGCTGTGATGTGATATCCCACTTAGTCACATTATCCTGACACAGAGCAAACCAGTCCTTGCCCTATCCTAATAACGCCGAATGCCAAGGTATCAATTTTTAAAACAATGGCTGGACTCTACCAGGGTTTTAACCCATGCGCTCTAACCCCACTTTAAAGTCGCCGGCTGGTGGTGTGAGTGGTGTGAACAAGCTAATGAGAAATCAATACAGGTAATGAAGGAAAGTAGAGAAAGAGTGAAAAGTAGGAGAGCTAGACTCCTGGTTTATTATCTTATATACGTTTCTAGAATCCAAGATGGTGGTGGTCACATGGGTTGATCCATGGGTTCAATCTGTTGTATCCAAGGCCTTGTCATGCTGGCTACAGTGCCTTGTGGTGGCCACTGATCCATAAATAACACCTGGGGGGAGGGGGTATGTGAGGCAACTCCTCCAAAGAGTGTATCTAAGAAGTGACACTCCTCCTCTATACTATTTTACTATACAATTTCTATACCTAATGAGTAATAGTTTACCAACTCCACATATCCCTCATATGCCTTTGGATTTTATATATTACCATTTACCATTATATAGATAAGTTGCAATTTATTATAGTAGAGTTCACATATATCCTCATGTTATTATCGGAAAATTTTACACCACGATCTACCAAAATGGGAGACGGACGCTCAACTCATTCGGTGATCCCGTATGGTGGCCCCATCAATAAACCCTACCGAAGGCTCATTGATTGATGAACCTTCAGTGAAACTGCCCCAGGTGTCACGTGAACCGGAAGTATGACTCGGTGCCACTGGCATCCGTCACGCTGACCTCATTATGGAATTCTCTTCTACCACATCGATTTCCCAACAACCAGGTTTTTATTTTATTTTATATGTAAATGACAGATAATACAGAATGTAAAACCTCTCTAACCGACCACCTCCACAGATCGACCACTCCCCTATATCGATCACTTTATTTGGGTCCCACCAATAACATTGTAACCATATCCAAACTCCTTAAACCAACCAACCCCCCCTAAATGGACCACTTAAAGTCGGTCCCAAGATCGGTCGATTTAGAATTAGAGAGGTTTTACTGTATACTTAAAGTTGCATAGTGCGATGGTTTTGAGTTTCTGTCATTTTCTGAGACAGATATGTTAGCTTGCTCGTTATAATCTACCTTACTTTAGTTCTAAGTAACTTATTTTAAATGGCTAACTTTTGAGATAGTTGAAGTGCAAACACGCAAAATTAATTTGCAGTGTGAGCACTGTTCTCGAACCACTGACATGCCTGGCTGATTGTGTGTGTTTATCTGAATGTTCATCTGAGTGTTCATCTTAGTGAGTGTTCATCTGGTTGGTTGGCTGGTTGGTTGTTGGCGTTTTACGTCTTGGCAACATCTAAGGTCACATCAGGACAGGCACCCACTTGTGACAGTGCACTCATGGCGACTTTATAGTGCTGCCCCACCGAAACCAGGCCACCAGCACCATGACCTGATATCCCACTTAATGACATTATCCTGACACTGAGCCAATCAGTCCTTGCCCAAGTATCAATTGTTAAGTCATTGGTTTGACTCAAACAGGGTTCAAACCCGTGGGTTCAAATCCCACAATCTACCAACACGGGAGTGTTCATCTGAGTGAGTGCCTCTCTGGATGACTGAACGCCTATCTGCGAATCTGTCTGTCTGTCTACATGCCTGACTGTCTTCACTGCTAACCAACGCCTAACGAGTGCTTCATATCATATTCAAACAAAATACAGTATCTTTCCTTTTCATCCATATTGGTCATGGTGCACACTACAATCGCAGGGTTTGTACACATGTGAAGATATGGAATTCAAGGCTATTCCAAGGCTTTTCAAGGCTGTTTTGATAGGAATTCAAGACTCTTTTCATTTGGATTTCAGGGGAAAAACCAACAATGGCGAATGGCGATTTCAGATTAATTTCAATCAGTGGGGACATTTTAATGCGATTCAAGGATTTTCAAGACTAATTACCCAAAATAGTTAACTTAAAGGCTTTTCAAGGCCTTGAATTGGGGCAAATGAAGTTCAAGACTTATCAATATCAGGCCCCGTACTGACCCTGCAATAGTTATTTATTTATATCCAGGTGCAGATGGGGGGGGGGCGGGGCGGGGGGGGGGGGAGTACTTCATACTTTTGTCATTTCATCCAGCTTTGAAAAGTGAACGGTCGAGAGTAAAACACCGGTCATGCAAAGTTGGAGATGTGCATTCAGGTATGCGCATTCAAAAACGCACATTCAAACATGAGCACTTAAAACGGTCGGCACAACCAACCGACTGTCGGAACTGTCAACATGTTCACATGAACACTTCAACAAAACTGAAAATGAATACTTTATGAAACTGGCAAACACAAAGTGGCTTCCCGCTCCTCCAGACCTCTCTGCTCTTTAATGACAAACGACACGCAACAACACGGTATAATATTACTGGATGCCCGGCCGCATGAACACCAGATAATACTACAAAACTCTTCCCCTTCATCTCACTCCCTGATGCATCCCTTAAACAACACTTCTACAAACTCCTAAGGAATAAAAGGAAGACAAGTCACACAGATGAACAGTGGTGAAGTTGTGCTTTAATGGCATCAACTCCTGTCCACCTACTAGTGACCTATCACCCACCCCCCTTACCTTCTGTCCACACAGAATCTCATTACTAATTTAGCCTGTATAAGAATCAGTGCCTACAGCCCATTGAACCGGAGTCCCTTGGGTGTTGCACTCAACTCAATTTAGATACACAAATTTGCCTAGCATCAGACAGAGTGTCTGGGGTCCTGCTCTAGAGTAGTTATTCCTCACTCAAGAGCCAGGAGTAGAGTGATCACTCTCCAGTGTGCCTGAAGCAGTGTCTTGAATAATTAATTAATCTCAAAGTGAGGCTAGTGTGGTCAGAGGGCCAAGGTAGTGTAGGTGACTGGGCATTCTGGATGCATAGAGAAGAATTTCAACAATTAGGTACTGCCTCTTATATAGGCACATCTCTTCATTAATCTCAGGCATCATATATGAACATATATTTCACACAGCTTATATCATGTCACAATGGGAGTGGAATATTATTACTTTTAGTTTACAAAACATTGTCCCCACTCCGTCGCCTAAGAATAATAATGCTCTCTGCCAATATAAAATTCTGAACCGAAAATCCATATATTTTTACAATAATAATGCTCTCTGCCAATATAAAATTCTGAACCGAAAATCCGTATATTTTTACAACGGGTTAGCTGCCCTTTCACTTCTTATGAGCAACTCATATGAAACAACACTCCCCCCCCCCCCCCGTCAAACAGGCCCTGGGATCGATTTCATTGCATTTAAAACCAACAACAACAAAATCTCCTTTCTTTGTATGTGTTACATTTTTAGCGGGTGGTTGGTTCGTTGGTTGGTTGTTGGAGTTTTACGTCCTGGCAACATCTACGGTCATATCAGGACGAGTACCAACTTGTGACAGTGTGCACTCATGGCAACTTCCTGCCCCACTAGGAAATCAGGCCGCCGGCACCATGACCTGATATCCCACTGTGATTAGTAGACAACCTGAAACTAAGCTAACCAGTCCTTGCCGTATTCTATTAATGCCGAGTGCCAGGCTAGGGAGCAACAAGCATAAATTTTAAAGTCATAGGTTTGACTCGACCGAGAACCAAACCCCCGACTTTCCGCAAGCTTAGATGACTGTTTGAAATGAGTTTTGGAATTATTATGTCACCATCAGCATGCGTACACATGTGAAGATATGGAATTCAAGGCTATTTCAAGGCGGCTTTTGATAGGAATTCAAGTCTACCTTCATTTGGATTTCAGGAAAGAATAATGATTGCGAATGGCGATTTTGGACTAATTTACAACAGTGGGAACAGTTTAATGGAATTCAAGCCTTTTCAAGACCAATTACCCGAAATTGGTGAATGTTTGTGACTTTGAATCGTCAATCCTTTGTGACTTTGCTTCCTTCCTTTCTATGATTTAGTTTGATGAGTATATAACAGGCAATGTGACTAACCACCATGGTTAATTACGCACCCACCTTATTACATTTAAGTAAAGTATAAAGCCGAGCAGTTATTTTTCTATACACATATGAAGATATGGAATTCAACTCTATTTCAAGGCTGTTTTTTTATATGAATTCAAGACTATTTTCATTTGGATTTCAGTAGGAAAAACCCCAATAATGGCGTATAGCAATTTCGGACTAATTTAGACCAATGGGGTCAGTTAAATGGAATTCAAAGCTTTTCAAGACTAATCACCCCAAATATGTTAAATTGAAATGGAGCAAATGAAGTTCAAGACTTTTCAAGACTTTCCAGGCCCCGTATGGGCTCTGCAAATTCTATTTAATGTTTTGGACAAGTATATTGTTGCACCCCACCAGTCCCCGACTCACCCTCACCAACCAACTACAGGACAAATATCACTCATCATGCGTTTTAAGATATAAGTTTCCTAAGACATTTAAAGACATTTCTATTTACAATTTCTAAACATTATTCCACAAACATATACTCTTCTGTTGACAATAGAAATTGCAGGAACAGTGTAACAATTAATGGTTGTCTTCCCACTGCCCCTTATCAATCAATCAATAGTTCCGTCCTCTAGTCGAGGGTTGGATGCAATGGTTCTCCACTTGTCCCGATGTTGTGCTGTTCTGATAGACTCTGAATAATTCAAGCCTGTCCACTGTGAAATATTTGTAAACCATGATGTTCTTGGTCTCCCTCTCCCTCTGCTGCCATTTACCTTCCCTTCCAATAATGTACGGTATATTGAACTCTGACGAATGATGTGGCCAAAATAAATAAGTTTCTTTGTCTGTATAGTGGCAAACAAGCGTTTCTTATTTTTAATTTTTCTGAGAACTTCTTTGTTGGTGATCTTCTTTTGTCCATGATATTTTCATCATCCTTCGATAAGTCCACATCTCAAATGCTGCTAAACGTATATACATTTTCTTAGAGATTGTCCATGTCTCTGCCCCATACATTAGAGTAGACCACACATAACACCTTATAAACAAAATAATTCAGTTTGGTGCTCCTGCGTTACCCTCAAAAATGGCTGTCCAGCATTCCAGTTTGCAAAATTATTTATCATGCTTGCACTTCAAATATCTCTGCATATAAATAACCACATGCAATTAAATTATAACAATGATAATTAGATTATAACAATGAACCTAATGTCTATCTATGTACAGCATAACACCATTAAACCAAGCTTGGTTAAACCAAACGATCGTTTAATCCCAACTTTTTTCGGCGGCCCAGCAAAATACTACCATTTACCATATAAAAAAGTTGGTTAAACCAGTCAGTTAATCCAAACTATCGGTTAATCCAAACAAAATGTTCGGACGCCAGGCCACGTCCAGTATGGTTAAACCAAACTTTCATGTGTTTATAAGGTCAGCTGAGACCCCACCAACTTTTTTTATATGATAAATGGTAGTATTTTGCTGGGCCGCAGAAAAAAGTTTGGATTACCCGATCATTTGGGTTAACCAAGCCTGTTTTAACGGGGTTATACTGTATATGCATAAAAAACCAATAATCAAAGTGTCGACATACATTGTATATTACACTCATAATGCACCCGCATTTTTGCCAAAGCCAAGTCAAAGTCGAAGCCAAAGCTCGGTTAAACCAATGATCGGTTAATCCAAACAAATTTCTAGGGTCCCTTCAAGTTTGGTTTAACGGGGTTATACTGTATTTGAGAAATGTGGAAGAAACTCAAAACCATCCTGGTATGAACCTTTATCATCAAGAACCACTTGTCCTAAATAAATGTTGAGATGACTTGGGTAAAAAGAAAGGATCCTGATCGGTTATGTATGTGTTGATCACCATTAATTAGGTACATAAATAAAAATGTACACTAACCAACTTCCAATCATCAGGCGAATCCCAAATTTTTAAAAAGCACACCGTTGGCACAAGTTATCTCTTTAAAATGTACTTACCCTGATCGCCAAATGTTAACCAATGTACAGTCTGTGACCGCCGTTAAAGGACTCACCTAGAACAAAAACACACCATGAGTCAACACTTGGAAAATAATATTGTTTTGGAAATCAAATGACGATCCAGCCTTGCGATGCGATGGTTGGTTATTTGTTGGAGTTTTACGTCTTGGCAACATCTAAGGTCATATCAGTACAGGCACTGACTTGTGACAGTCCACGCGCATGGCGACTTTATAGTTGGTTGATTGTTGGAGTTTTACATCCTGGCAACATCTAAGGTCATATCAGGACGGGCACCGACTTGTGACAGTGCACACGCATGGTAACTTTATAGTGCTGCCCCACTGGGAAATCAGGCCACTGGCACCATGACCTGATATCCCACTCAGTCACATTATCCTGACACCGAGCCTACCACTCATTGCCCTATCCTATTAATGCAGAGCGCCAAGCTAGGAAGCGACAAGTATACATTTTTATAAGTCATTGATTTGACTCCACTGGGAACCGAACTCGCGATCTCCCGCATGCGCTCTACCGTTTCGGCCACCGTGCCCGGTTTTTGGTTTGGGAATCAAATGACGATCCAGCCTTGTGATGCGTTCTATCAGGTTCTAATCCGAGACTGCACTTGATGCAACTGGATGTGGATGTGTGTGTGGATGTGTGTGTGGATGTGTGTGTGGATGTGTGTGTGGATGTGTGTGTGGATGTGTGTGTGCGTGTGTGTGTGTGTGTGTGTTAAAAGTTGATAACATATGGTTATTGTGCAGTTGATGTGCAAGAATGCTTCACGATTTTACTCCAACACCTCCAGCGGTAAATGTATCATAAATTATCGTTCCAATTCGACCTTAGATGTTGCTAGGATGTAAAAACCCCAACAAAATGTTCCTCTTTAAACCCTGGCACCACTCGGCAGAACAAAGTCCGCACTACAAATAGGGAAAACACTGCCGAAAAAAATGCTTATGTTGGATATAAAATTGTTAAACTGATTTCAAATTCATCAATTGTTTATATTATGTTTCGTCATTACCTTTGAGATGATTGTTTCATTTTCCTTCCAATTAAAAAAGGAGTGTGTCTTATAAGAAAAGGGTTTTAAAAACCGTTTGGGTAGATGCATGGTGTTGATATGCAAATTTTCAAATTTTCATATTTTCACTTTAGCGCGAACTCAAATATTTTCAATACATTTTGTGGGATAGATTAAATACATGTAGCATTGCTAACATACTTAATACACAAAGGCAACAATTTCACTTACTACCCATGAACAAAAGGCAAAATCATTAACAATGTAACTTTTAAACCAAATATGCGGTACACAGTTTTTGAGAACGACCCATCATATATTGAAAATAGATATCACGAATCTGTAATCTGGCATATGAAGACACCTCATTAACCCGATAGGGTATCTTTCCTCCACCCAAACAGCCCTGGATGCCGGAGGGGGACTTCCCTTACACGATGTCAACATGCGAGGGGATGATTCAGGGTAGTGCGGGCAGGCGCGCCGAATGGCAACATGACATGAGAGCGCGACAAAGACTAACCAACTTACAGTAACACCACGCACTGCCCTAAAAACGGATAAAGAAGCCCATGTGCTACACCAAGAAGCTGGATGGTTGGTTGTTTGTTGGAGTTTTACATCCTGGCAACATCTAATGTCATATCAGGACGTGTACCGACTTGAGACAGTGCACACTCATGGCAACTTTATAGTGCTGCCCCACTGGGAAATCAGGCCGCCAGCACCATGACCCGATATCCCACTCAGTCACATTTTCCCGGCAACGAGCTAACCAGTCCTTACCCTATCCTATTATTAGTATTAATGCCGAGCGCCAAGCTAGGAAGCGACAAGTATCAATTTTGTACGGCATTGGTTTGACTCGATCAGAAATTGAACTCCTGATCTCCCGCATGGGAGGCTTGCGCTCTTCCGATTTGGCCACTGCATCCAGTCACACAAAGAAGCACAGTAACACCATTCACACTGGACACTAATCTCTCTTCATTTCACTCTGAATAGCCACTCGCACCCGCCCCACCATAGCAGCAACACGTCTTCTTAACCCACCCACCCACAACCAATGCACTTTACTCGGGCCTTGTTACCGGTCACTCACTGCTGCATTGAGTAGAGCTGCACTAGTCAGCCGGTTACCCTGCACATCATAAAAATAAAGTTGTGTTATTCCCACCTGCTGCTTCCTACTTCTCTGCTCGCCGGGTAGCAATGGTCCATCATCCATATGATGTAGCCTACTGCTAGGCTTCTTTGGTGGTTTTATTTTGTATTAAATCTGCATAGTCTGATGAAATATCAAATTTTCCAAATGAAACCAATTATCTAGATTTGATTTTACATATCTAACTTAGATACTGATGCACTTATTCAGCATTTGTTTCTGCGTAGAAGGCAATACTGAGTCAATTTAACAGAACCTGTGACTGCAGAAGTCTATGGTCTCAGAATTGTGGCAAGCTTGCCAAAACTAATTTTCCATGTTTGCACTCAAAATATCTCAAAAGTTTACCATTTAAAATAAAAGTAACTTTGAACTAATGTAAAGTAGATATTAGTGATCGATCTAATATATTTATCTCAGAAAAAATACAGAAATTCTAAACCATCAGACTATGCAACTTTAAACCGACATGGTTTATGGATGCCTTAGAAATACAACCGGAACAATTTTGAAAAATGACCTGTCCCTAGTGGTAGTAGCACAGATAGAGGGATAAATGGTTAAGTGATGTCATGAAAGAGTGATAACTGGCCATTATATTGCTCCTATCATTGCGCATTATCACGCTTCCAATATGGCCACATTTTAGGATTGCATGCTGGGAGATCCTCAAACAGCCTTCCTTTGCCATCCTTATATATCAAATCCTTGATAGTAGCAAGAATTTGAACGGGATGGGGTAGTATCGTATGAATATCAGACGAGAAAATAGGTGACGGTGGTGGTGTGACAACGCCATCATCGTAATTTCCGCCACGTCATGACGTTACTTCCGGTACGTCACAAACGCAGACGACATCAACATGGATGGTAGAGATGAAAGGTGCCTGCTGACTTATAACGAGGCTCTAAGTAACCAGCCAACGCATTAAATGGAAAGACTATGACATTGTTTTTAAATGCCCCGAAGAAAATATTATCATTTTAGCTGGTTATATAGGTTTGTGATATCCAACTCAGTCACATTATCCTGACACTGAGCCAACCAGTCCTTGCTCTATCCTAATAATGCAGAGCATCTGGCTAGGAAGTGACAAGTATCAATTTTTAAGTCATTGGATTGGCTCGCCCAGGGTTCGAATCCCAAGATCTACCAAAACGGGAGATGGTGTTCTCTGTGGCAGAGTGTTTAGAGTGTCTGACTTTTTTCTATGTCAGACTCCTAATCTGAAGGTCGGTTGTTCGATTCCCAATGCTCCCTCCCCACCTCTGCCAATTTGTATTTCCGCCGCTGTGTATAACTTACAGTGTCATCAAAGGCCGGTTGCTCTCATACCATGTCTATGTGGTGTGGGAAGTCTATCGAAAAACTGTCTAATGGTGAAAACAAGTCTATTCAGACTTATCCATGATAGGCAGTATAAATCTTCAAGAAAAAAGATGGACGCTCAACTCATTCGCCCATCCCGTCTGGTCCAATACAATAGGTAAGGCTTGATTATTCGAGTTCAGCATGGATTAAGTCAGGATCCCAACTTCAAGCCTTCGTTTAAATCTCCACAAAGTCCATCGAAACATAAATGACTGGTATATGGGTGTGTATCTTCATCTTTTTTTAACCACACATTAACATGGCAATGCTATATGTTTCATATTTATTGCATTTTGTATATATTTCGTGCACCTTATTCCTTCTGTTCTCAACAAATGGCCGACAAAAGGGGAGGGGAGAGATAGAGCGATAAAGAGAGACACAATTAGGAGGTGGATGAAGAGGAGGGAGGGAGGGGGGAGGTAGGGGTAAAGGAAGGGGGGAAGAGAGAGAGAGGGAGGGACGGACGGACGGAGGGACGGAGGGAGGGAGGGAGGGAGGGAGGGAGGGAGGGAGGGAGGGAGGGAGGGAGGGAGGGAGGGAGGGAAGGAAGGAAGGAAGGAAGGAAGGAAGGAAGGAAGGAAGGAAGGAAGGAAGGAAGGAAGGAAGGAAGAAACAAACAAAGACAGATACTCTTCCTGGCACAATATAATTGATCTAAGCTGACATTTATATGAGAGAAATTAAAACGAAATACCATTCCTGTTTTCAATAAACCTCAAAATGTTCTGTAAGAACCTGTATTTCCTGCCTAGGTTCTTACTTTAAAACACCAATCTTTGGTGACTGAATCATAGATGGTACGTAACATTGCACTAGTTTTTATCAAATGCAATATCTCGTTCCCTCGGGAACATGCGTGTTTTGTTTGTGTGTGAGCTTTTTTTTTTTTTTTAAAGTAACTCCTCGAATAAGCTGTACGTGAATTTGTAATTTCAAATATGGGAATTGTATAGTATATATGTAAAAGGGAAACCAAAATGTTTTAACGATCGACTATTGCAGTTAGCCCAGATTAAATCTGAAATTGTAACTGTGCATTCGAGATTTTTAAATAGACCACCCACTCCAAAGAAGTACAAATCGTATTCATCATGATGTGAGCAATTAAAATGATGAGTTTCACAATAGAACAATAAATAAATAAATAAATAAATAAATAAATAAATAAAAATAAGGAACGGTAATCGCGTCTGGAATGTTCAAAATGTGTATTAGATCTTATTTGATTGTCTATTTATCATTTAAAGATCGATGTACACACATACCTATTGTTGGACCTGTACTTGCCCTACCGAATGCCATCTGAAGTCGTTGGAATATATCTACATTACAAATACCAAAAGGAGAACTAGCTCTGTATGTGTGCAATAAACGGCTAAAGACATGCTTGCGCATACTTGTAGCCATCATCATAGTGCTTTGGTGGAGGTAGGTGCAGTGCTTTCAGTAGGGATCAAAGTGGTCTCCAGCAAAAAAAAAAACACAGAAATCAAGCCGAGATTATTACACCGATGTCGAATTTCCGCGAAAACGCGGATCTTCTACTATAGACTTAGCACTGTCAGGGAATCACGGGGAAATGACGGAAGTCAGGTTTCAACTATCCTTGATGTGCCTATATTATCACCCATACCTAAAGCGTTCTTGTTTGGCGTTTTATCTTCTAGCAATATCTAAGGTTATATAAGAACGGGGTTAAAACTACCAAACTGTTGTCATATATATCCCGATTCCCTGGAATTTTGTTTAACGTTAATCGGTAAATATTAAAAAAATTGCGGAAATCCATAAAAGCGTGGAGATTTGTCATCCCTGTTTCAGATGGGTCTCATCCTTCAATCCAACCCATCTAACAAATCTCTACCCACTCACTCAAACAATCACCAATCCCTACACTTACATGTATAAAACGACATCTTTCCATTATGGTGTTCAGTTCATCGGATGGAGCCTCTAGAAAGAGCCTACTTTGACACGCTTGTGTACTTCCCATTATTATTTGGTACTGCACCAAATTATGCCTAAAAAGAAGCAGCACATAGAAAGGACAGTCGACGTGTGCTTTTAAGTGTCTGCACCCTTTATGAACTTCTAGTATTTCTTACTTGTTGAAATTACAAATCAAACTGCCTCATTTCTTTAGTATTCAGACTTCATATGGTATAGGATGACAAGTTATTCGCAAAACAAGTTTAATATGCAAAACGAGAAGCCATAGTAACATGTGTGGTCATAGCAGGACGAGATAAGACTGCACATTCATATCATTCACAGTGGCCTTTATAGTGCGGCCTTACTGGCAGACCGTGCTACCAGCACCATGATCCGATATCCCATTCCGTAAAATGAGCCTGACATAAGGCCAATCGGTCGTTATATCCTAGTAATGCTGAGTGTCAGGTAAGGTAGCGATACGTGGCAATTTGACATGGCTTTGGCTTGACTCACTGGAACTGAACCCACGATCTTTAACACGTGAAGCTCATGCTCTATCCTCTCAGCTTTCCCGTCCGGTTCACTGGGATAGACCACATGACCGCCTCACAACCTCCTTCAATAGGAATAAAGTGTATAATTTATCCCAATATTATTTAGGCTGGAATGTTACATCTTCGGTCCTAGTTTCAGCTCAGTTATTTTGCCAAGTATTTGTCCGCTGTTTTTCCACTATATATGCTTTGACTGTAGCAGGCTCCGTAAATATGTGAAGATATGGAATTACAGGCTGTTTCAAGGCTTTTCAAGGCTGTTTCTGATTGGAATTCAAGACTATTTTCATTTGGATTTCAGGAAGAAGAAAAAACAATAGTGAATGGCGATTTCAGACTAATTTAGATCAGTGGGGACAGTTTAATGGAATTCAAAGCTTTTCAAGACTAATTATCCAAAATAGGTTAAGACTTTTCAAGACTTTCCAGGCCCGTATGGATCCTGCCGGAGGTATCGACCGAGTGACCTGAGCATCTGTCCCATGCGCACAATCAGGCTAACAACATGCGTCCATGGGATGCCTACGTGTAGCTAAAGGACACTGACTTCCATGTTCAGTCTAAAATTGTCTTTAGTAATCAATACGGATATTCCTAGTTTCGCTGATCACCCAGGAAGGACTGAAGTGAAGCTAAGATTCCACATATGTGATGTGGATATGTGAATGCAACAAAAAATGGATAAGCATGTAAACGCATGGGTATGTTTCCATATGTCCGGGTGCGCGAATGTGAATGTGAATGTGAATGCGAATGCGAATTGGGCAAAGTGGATCGCTCAATGGATCGATCAGTGTGAATGCGAATGCAAAAGGCATACCGCATATATGGAATCTTAGCTTGACGATGAGTATAAGCATGTTGGATCTCAGCTACAGCTTACAGGGATGAAAGTGGTCTCCGGGGAAAAAAGCGGAAATGCAGATATTCTCCCATAGGTTTAGCATTGTCAGGGAATTCGTGGGGAAATTTCCTGAGGAAGTCAGGGTTTCGATAGATATATTGGTATCGCTAGTCGCTGATAGTGCTGCGCCATTTGAAGCATGTATTAGTAGTGTACGCTCCTAGTGCTGTGGAGTCTGCACCACACATTAGTATACACTGATGGTGATGCGGGATTGAAAAATCCCGGAAATCCGCGGAATCAAGGAGATCTTTCATCCCTGAGCTTACATGGACGGAAGTTGGAATTGGTGTTACTATCATCCCTAACTACTACAGAACTATATTTGAACCAAGCTCAGCGCCAATAACCATACACCTCCTGATCATTAAACTTGGTAGGACCACTGTTATACACAGGGGTAGGACCACTGCTATACACAGGGGTCACAGTGAATTTTTTTGTTTTAATCCCTGAAAAACTGTGGAGGTCCAGGGACCTGCCCCTCCCGGAAATCTTTTAAAACCTACCATTAAAATGATGCAATCGGACACCTACTTGGACATATTCTGGCCTTGAAATTCCAAGTGTTTTAAGACTTCAAGACTAAATTATAATTAAAAGTAACATTCTCACTCACTCACAATGAATCCCATCAACAAAATTTAATTTTAAATTATCCATACTAAAATTGTGATTCAGTTTCCGATTTTTGGGTGTGATTTTTTTTCGCAGACAGGATCCCATGCCCCCCTGATTTGGACACTCAGTTTTCGCTAAAAAATCAGTGATTTCGCTGAGAAATAGGATCTCTGTACACAAGTCGAACTCCCGTCCTTCCGCACGCGAAGCCCGCGCTCTACCGATTCGGACACCGCGCAGGGGGCATTGGAAGAACTATTGTGCAGTATGCCTCTATGGATTCAGATTTCCACCACCACCAACCCGCCCTCTGATGGCAGTGGCAAGAACTAATGTTGTGGGTAGCAGCTGCCTGCACATCCTCCGCCAAAACGGTCTATTGAAATTTCGATGAATGGGTGCCCCCAAAAAATAAACACAGGGGAATTGGAGTGACAGATTGAACACAGAAACCAATGACATATAAAACCAACCCAGCTTAATTTAACCGTTAACATCACATATGATAATGTCCACACCCAGAGAAAAACGACATTGCATCAGTTTTTTTAAATGCACACACACATTAAAGATTCACATTGCAATTTTCCAGATGCCCCCTTTTTGCTCATCTCCCCAACAACCCGACGCCTTCATCCGATTCCCATCCTTGGCAAATGCACTTATAAACAAACCAGGCTATGATTGCCTCTATAAAAACATCAGCTGAAAGACCCACCGATTCTAATTTGTTAATCTGATTTAAATGATCCATTGTAATAGTACCATTCGTATCTGTCTAAAAGTAAAGCACAAGTTTGTATATACGCCATGTCCTAATTAAAGGGATGAAAGTGATCGCGGGCAAAAATCGGGGAAACTAAGCCGAGTTTATTACACCGACAGCCAATTTCCGTGAAAACGCGGATTTTCTCCCTTAGGATTAGCCTGTCAGGGAATGGTGTAAAAATGTGCGAAGTCAGGTTTCAACTATCGTTGTTGTGGTTATATTATCGCCCATACATAACTATTTCTTTCTTGTTTGAGTTTTATGGCCTACACACATCTACGGTCATATAAGAACGGTATTTGAACTAAACACATGTTGTCGAATACATCCTGATTGCTTGGCATTTTGCTTAACGTCAATCAGTAGATATCACAAATCGCGGAAATCCGCGAAATCGCGGAGATCTTTCATCCCTGTCAGATTAAAAGAATTGCTCTATTATTAATATAATAGCAGGGCTCAGTCCCTGTTAATCGGTGACTTGTTAGTACAGTAGAATAGGTTCAGAAGGATCGGGTAATTGTTAGCAAAGCCGGCAAAGCTGCTTTTGGCGGGAGATTTTCACTTGCTGTTTTATTGGGGCCTGCTTTCCGCCACCTGATCCGATCTGAAAGCTGGTCATCCTCCCCACATAGAAAGCCCCTCTCCCACCGATCCACACTCCCATAGGTACAAACAATAGTGTCGAGCACCACCAACCTCCCACCCAAACTTCACCACCCACCCACCCCGCACACATTAAGTCCCAAAGTCCAATCAGCAAAGTCTACTCACACACAACCCCCAAACTCTGGACACAAAATAAGCGGTATAGTTGAATACTATTCCAGATATATGCATATATTGTAAATTGTTTGGAAAGTGTATTTAGAATTAAATTGCAGACATTCGACGTGAGGTTTTAAATGTAACATTTGTATGATCATCACACAAGGCTACCGACAACGAGACCGTATAGCCAGCCCTTTTGCAAAGAATAAGCTATCGCTTCACGCTGTAGATTTGTTTGTTTGTTGTTGTTTTATGTCCTAGCAACATCTAAGGTCATATCAGGACGGGTACCGACTTGTGACAGTGTGCACTCATAGCGACTTTATAGTGCTGTCTCACTGGGAAACCAAGCCGCCGGCACCATGACCTGGTATCCCACTCAGTCACATTATCCTGACAGTGAGCACACCAGTCCTTGCCCTGTCCTAATAATGCCGAGTGCCTGGCTAGGAAGTGACAAGCACCAATTTTCAAGTCATTGGTTTGACTCGACCAAGGTTCGAACCCACGATCTACCAGCATCACGCTGTAGAGATACTATTGATGCCTGTGTGGGAATCTAGTCGGCTGGCAAATGTCATAGAACCATAATAAACCCATTGCCTCAACAAAAACAACAAAAAACTAAAAAAAACAGCGAAAATCTGACTTCCAGCAAAATGGACAGGGTTTTCTAGATAGCCAACACACAGTACACGATGCCTATAATCTGAAGAATTAAAACCTAGAGGTGCCGACCTGGTACAGGCTCTGTATCCTAACTAAATCAGAAGCGGATAAGTATGAGTATGAGCATGACTATGACTATGAGCATGGGTATGAGTATGATCATGATCATGAGTATGAGTATGAGTATGAAAGACACCATAAGTTCAACAATGGCAATTGGAGCTCTACGGCAGCCTCTGATTGGTGGAGAGCCCGCTTGCTTAAAAGCTGGCCCATGATTGGCTGAGAGGCCAGGAAGGTTGCGGTCGAGGTCAGGGCTTAGCTTGGTCCCCAGCCACGAACAAGCAGTCCGTAGGCTTGTCATAAACCATTACTGCATCGGGCCATCTATGGAAGACCTTTAGGGAGGGACCAGTGTAGTTGTTCCTCTATGCGGCATGTGCTACTCTGCGACTGGTCGTCGTCAAGGCATTAAGCCCATATGCCATCAATTTATTAAGCCTATAACATATACCAATACCGGCATCTATTTTTTTTTTTATCGATATGTACATTCCCTAAATATACATAATTCAAATAAAACTTTCAAAGTGAGATACCGGTACATAGTTATTGCACAATATAACCGTAAATCGGGCCTATGGGCTTAACGTCTTGACGGCTCCATCGCAGAGGAGCACACGCGCGCAGATGAACACCTACACTTGTCCCGATTACGTAAGCCTTTACGCCAAGACGAAGGACTGCTTTTTCGTGGCGGGGTACCAAGCTAGGCCAGGGCTGTGCTTCTGTTTCTCTGGTATCCGGCAATGATAGCCAATGAGCGTCCAGACACTCATTCACCCCCATTACATGGACGCTTTGCATTAGATTTACAGTACAACCTCCCTAATCGACCACCTCCACAGATCGACCACTCCCCTATATCGATCATAGTATTTGGGTACCAACAATACCATTGGAAGGATATTCTAACTCCCTAAACCGACCACCTCCCTAAATGGACCACTTAAAGTGGGTCACATGTTCGGTCGATTTAGAGGTTTTACTGTAGATATAGTAAAAGCTGCAGAATCCGATGAAGCATCAGATTTTCAAAACCAAAACAACTATCTAGATTTAAGTCTACATATATCTATAAGTTAGATACTGATGCACTCATTAAACAGGTGTCGCACATAGAATTAGAAGGGAATACTGGGTCAATTTAATCAAACATATTACTGCAGAAGCCTATGGTATCAGAGCTTTGGCATGCTTGCCAACATTAATTTCATGTGTTTGCAGTTCAAATATCTCAAAAGTTAGATATTTAAAATAAAAGTGCCTGTATTATCACCCATATCTTGCTTGCGTATTCTGTTCTACCAACATCTAAGGTCATATAAGAACAGGATTCGAATCCAATTGTTGTCAGATACATCCAGATTCCTTGGCATTTTGTTTAACGTTAATCGGTAAATATCAAAAAGATCTTTCATCTCTGTTGTACCCAGCTCTCTACATACACTACTGGCTATGTCAAAGTAGCAGAATGTAGCCAATTACCATGTTTTACCCAAGGCTTTGTTTGTGTCTGTGCGTCAATACGAAGTAGGTGTGGAGGTTATTAGTTCATACACAGACCCTGCTGCACACACAAACCACCAACCAAAACGCTCTAAGTCATTACCAAATCACCGATACATGTAAATATCTCAGTAAAATTGAATAAATTCGCAATGTTAATACAACCGCTACATAATAATAATTAAGTATGAATTATACAAATTAAGTATGAATTATAAAATACACTGCAACTCTCAACATCCGGGGGGGGGGGGAACCCAGAGCCCTGCAGTTGAAAAAAGTATTTTCAGATGAATAAAACGGCCAATAATAAAAAATAAAGTTAAACCATATATATATACTAGATAAACCGCTTCGGATATTTATTATGACGTGACAAAATGTGGTGAATAAGTAGAGCGCAGACCTCCCCTGTGGGAGATCATGAGTTCAATTCCCAGTCGAGTCAAACCAATGAAGTACAAAATTGATAATTGTTGCTTCCTAGTTTGGCGCTCGGTATTAATAGGACGGGGACTGGTTTGCTAAGTGTCAGGATAATGGCGGCCTGAATTCCAGTGGGGCAGGACTATAAAGGTACCCATCCTGATATGACCATATATGTTGCCAGGATGTAAAACTCCAACAACCAACCAACTATTATAACGTCTATTATAATGCTTCCGTGATACTGATAGGCTGTGTCATATGGTACGGCAGGATCCCCGTTGTCTGTATCTTAGCAACAGAGAAGATTCCTGTAGGCGTCTAACATTTAATGGTTGGTTGTTGGAGCTTTACATCCTGGCAACACCTAAGGTCATATGAGGCCAGGTACCAACTTGTGACAGTGTGCACTCATGGAAACTTTATACTGCTGCCCCACTGGGAACTCAGGCCGTCAGCATCATGACCTGGTATCCCACTCAATCACATTATTCTGACACTAAGCTAACCAGTCCTTGCCCCATTCTATTAATGCCGAGCGGCAGGCAAGAATGTGGCAAGTATCAATTTGATAAGTCATTGATTTGTTTGACTCGACTGGGAACCAAACTCTCGATCTCCCGCATGCGAGGCCCGCGCTCTACAAATTCTGCCACCACACCTGGTAACGTTTAATGAATCACTCCGCTTCCTTGCAGGGCCATAGATCAAGTGACCCATCAACTGACCAGCCAGAACACAGGTAACCTCTCATCGTTGTGGGATGTTAGTCAGTGATACAAGAGCAGTCCACCCAGGGACAGCCTTTGGCTAGCCTGGGCCGCGTTCAGGGTGCGCCTCCGAGACGGTGGTGGCCATTTGCAATGGAAAAGCTGTGCTGTGATTGGCTGAAACCACTGAATAAAGCAGCCATTTTCGAGGCGCTTTTTGTCTCCTATCTGAAAAGGGAGACGTCTCGGAGATGGACCCTGAATGGAAATAAGCCAAAAAGCATTGCGGAGACATGTCTGAGACGGACCCTGAATGCGGCCCTGCTACCAACTGTTGACATGAAAGGGCAATAGAGGTGAGTGTAGCCCCTGCTGCCACTGCATGGTAGTGGGACTGATGCACGGACCACTACATTTGTATTGTAGTCATCCGTAAATGAGGTACACCACGACGCCGTGACTGCAGGGACTATGCCGTCTCCTGTTGCAGTTCTTCTGCGACAGGTGGCAGCACGCTAGCCACTGGGCAGTGCCCTGAGTGGACTGACCCCATCTCCGTCCAGCTAGTGCCCCCCCCCCCCCCACCTACTGTGAGATTTTGTGTGACCTGACTGGTCAGGGGGCAGATCACTTGGTTGTTTGACACCGCAGTGGGCGGAGCTGATACATTAATCAGCTGAAGCATCCATTCCTTGTCTTCTACGTTCTTCCATGCGTCTACTGCGTGAGAGACCAAGTTGGAGCCAGCCATACGTGGCATATCACACTGGTACCGTGACCACAAACACAACCGATACACTCTTTGTAGCATGTTCCTAAATTTGGTTCCATACTGCATGCTCATATCGGTGAACGGGTACATTCTTCGTCTTTTGTTGTTGCTGTTGTTATATTTGTTGGTTAAGCAATAGAAATTTCAATTGCAGCCAATTGGTTTCCCATCACTCCACTGCTCCTTATACGTTCCTAGTATGGCCGAACGGCAGCGACCAACAGCAAATTTAAGTGATTTGTTTGACGCAGCCGGTGATCAAACCCAGGACCTACTACATGGGAAGTAGGTACTCAACTCATCCAGCCGTCCCGTCCATCAATTGGCGGGTAAATAATTTACTCTTTTTTACACTGCTGATGGATTGGTCTTCAAGCCCGAAACATTTGCAGACAATGTAATTCAGTATATGTCCCTCTCCTACAAACTACAGTAATATATGATACTATGTAGCGAAACAGAAAATTAGGGAATATTTAGTGTAGTAAGCATTATTAGGAAAATGCATGATATTAGAATTGTTTAGTTGATGAAAATATCATGGACAAAGAAGATCACCAACAAAGAAGTTCTCAGAAAAATTAAAAATAAGAAAAGCTTGTTTGCCACTATACAGACAAAGAAACGTATTTATTTTGGCCACATCATTCGTCAGAGTTCAATATACCGCACATTGTTGGAAGGGAAGGTGAATGGCAGCAGAGGGAGAGGGGGACCAAGAACATCATGGTTTACAAATATTTCACAGTGGACAGGCTTGAATTATTCACAGTCTATCAGAACAGCACACCATCGGGACAAGTGGAGAACCATTGCATCCAACCCTCGACTAGAAGACGGAACTATTGATTGATTGATTGGTTGATATGTGTCACTAGGCTGCCGGCACCATGACCCGATACCCCACTCAGTCACATTATCCTTACACTGTGCTAACCAGTCCAAGTCCTACCCTATTAATGCTGAACGCCAGGCTAGATAGCGACAAGTATCAATTTGATAAGTCATTGGTTTGACTCGACCGGGAACCACAGAGCTCAAATATGCATGAAACCAAATATTTGATGCACAGTCACAAAGAGCAAGTCTCTGTGATGCATTTTTTTTAAAACACTAATTATTTCAAGCAAATTATTCTCTTTATCCATTCCTTTCAGCTTAATCATATACCCATTATTCTGAATTTAAAAAGAAACGAATACAGTACAGTATAGATAATAAGCAGGAAAACAAACTGAACTGACTGAAATAAGTCAAATTAGACTCACGACTCTCAATTTTCTACTCGTGATTCTCAATGAGTTCCAATTTATTTTGGCTGCGAGAGTACCCAGTGTCAAGGTGGTGGAAAGGGAGGCGCATTTGGAATTTGGTGGCGGTGGAGGGTTTGTTTCTTGGAGTTTTATGTCCTGGAAACATCTATGGTCATATCAGAACAGCTACCGACTTATCACAGTACGCACTCATGGCGACTTTTATAGTACTGCCCCACTGGGAAACTGGGCCGTCGGCACCATGATCCAACACCTCACAAAGTAACATTATCCTGACATCGTGCTAACCACTCATTGTCCTATCCTACTAATGCTGAGCGCCAGGCTATGTAGTGACAAGTATCAATTTTGTAAGTCATTGGTTTGACTCGACCGGCAATCGAACTCCCCATCTCCCACACCAGAAGCATGTCCAGTCAGTGGGTACCGACTTGTGACAGCACGCACTTATAGTGCTGCCCAACTGGGAGCCAGGCCGCCAGCACCATTGTCCTATCCTATTAATGCAGAGCACGAGGCTAGGTAGCAACACAAATCAATTTTATAAGTCATTGGTTTAACTCGACCGGAAATCCAACTCCCGATCTCCAGCACGGGAAGCCTGCACTCAACCAATTCGGCCACCACGTCCGGTCAGTGGTGGTGGGAGGAGTTGTCATGCAATATATATGTGTGTGTGTGTGTGTGTGTGTGTGTGTGTGTGTGTGTGTGTGTGTGTGTGTGTGTGTGTGTGTGTGTGTGTGTGTGTGTGTGTTTCTGTGTGTGTGTCTGTGTCTGTGCGGAAGGGGTGGGGAGCCATTTTGCATGATAAAGACTCAAAAGTAGACTGTTACACACTAACATTTATATTGTCTTTAATAAATCGTCAACATGGTCTGCGCCGACGAGCATTACATAATAGCAGTAGTAGTCGGCAAACTGCTCGTAAGACGCACCACCTTACTTAGCAGTAGTAGTCGGCGAACTGCTGGTAAGACGCACCGCATTCCTTAGCAGTAGTAGTCGGCGAACTGCTGGTAAGACGCACCGCATTCCTTAGCAGTAGTAGTCGGCGAACTGTTGGTAAGACGCACCACCTTACTTACCAGTAGTAGTCGGCGAACTGCTCGTAAGACGCATCCACCACCTTTTCGACGAACTGCTAAATCGACGGGACGGTGAGTTATTCCATATTACCTGGCATGGCGCTTCACTATGCATAACGAGAAATGTGATTTACGCCAGGTTCTGCCCGACCCCGACCCCTCCCCGCCCCATCCCCACCCCCCTCTCCGCACAGGCCCCCCCCCCCTCCCCACCATGTTGATTGTTGCCCATTCCTCACAATGTGGCTTTGCACGGTTATTTCTGTTATCCGATGGGCGAGTACTTTTTGTTGCCCACCATGTCAGCAAGGCCATACAGTTCCACGTACCACCCGCGCACTGCTGTCTGGTCGCAATTTTAATGTTTTCCGTGAGATCTTTTAAAAATATTTGTCAGTCGAGTCAAACCAATGACTTATCAAATTGATACTTGACGCTTCCTAGCCTGGCGATCAGCACTAATAGGATAGGACAAGGACTGGTGAGCTCAGTGTCAGGATAATGTGACTGAGTGGGATATTATGTCATGGTGACAACAGACTGATTTTTTTTAAGTAATTTTTTTTTATTATTGAGGCTGTATTTATTCTGTCCATAGCATGTAAGCCTGGGTGCCCAGGATTGTTTTCAATGCTGGCCAGCTGTAGTGTTGGTGTTGTCTTACCAAACAGTAGCTGCTGATAAGTTATTTGATTGTCTGCATTTCAGTAGCAGATAGATAGTCTGTTGGTACGTTTAGTAGTCTATGTTAGTTTTTGTTGGGCCCTCTTGGCATTGTATTTTTGTTCTATTCTTATTACTATGTTAGTTGTTTTCTTAAGGTTCTATGTTAGTGTTTTGGGGTTTTCTTGGGAAGAGTTTTCCACTTTTTCTACTTAAGCGGGGCAGCACTATAAAGTCGCCATGAGTATGCAGTCACAAGTCGGCACCCGTACTGATATGACCTTAGATGTTGCCAGGATATACAACTAAAACAGTCAACCGTTAACATATTTTTTTTAATATAATTTTTAATTATTATTTTTACAGCTTTCTTTCTTTTTGTGGAGCAGTGATGAATGCAGTAGAAACGGTGATGGCGAGCCGTTGAAGATGGGTGAGGAAGGAAGTGTGTGAGTGAGAGTGAGAGTGAGAGTGTGTGCGTGTTTGTGTGAGTGTGAGTGTTTGTGTTTGTGTGAGTGAGCGTGTGTGACGGGGGGGGGGGGGGGGGGGGGGGCTTCTTTCCCTGTCGTTTGACCAACCCTGCACTGCCTGTCACAGATAGGTGACAACCATCTTGTTAACTATCGCAATCGTAGCTACAGCCGTAAATCCTCGAATACTAATAGACGTAAGACAGTGTTTGTGGGCGTTTTTGGTGGGTTTTCTTCTTCTTCAAAAGTGGAATGCAAATGTCCATTTATCACATAATTATACTGGTTGGTTTTAAAATAACACAGTAAAAAATTAAAACATCACATCATCACACTGGTTTTAAAATGTCCATTTAAATATCAACTAATTATACTTGTTGGTTTTAAAATAAGACAGTAAGTAATTAAAACATGACATCATCACACTGGTTTTAAAATGCCCATTTAAATATCACATAATTATACTTGTTGGTTTTAAAATAACACAGTAAGTAATTAAAACATCACATCATCACACTGGTTTTAAAATGTCCATTTAAATATCACATACTTATACTTGTTGGTTTTAAAATAACACAGTAAGTAATTAAAACATCAGATCATCACACTGGTTTTAAAATGTCCATTTAAATATCACATACTTATACTTGTTGGTTTAAAAATAACACAGTAAGTAATTAAAACATCACATCATCACATTGGTTTTAAAATGTCCATTTAAATATCCTACAATGGCGGACACTGTTGTTTCTAATACAAGCATGGAACTTTCTCATAACATAATTTAAAAAAAAATTAAGTTAACAAAATAGCTGGAAAATGAAGCTGGGGAGATTTCCCAAGACCTCTCACCCCTGTATGTGACAGTAAGTGACAAGAGCAGCATGATCAGCATGGTTGAACTCAATGGTTCATAATGATATTGTCGTGGGGGGGGGGGGTGATGAAAATGAGAAATATTGTGCCTAGAGCGGGACTCAAACCAACATCTCTTTGCATTCCATGCCAGTGTGCTGACCATTACACCACCTAGGCTCCCTGATATCACCACACTACTCACCCCTACCTGTCTATATGGCTCCTTGCCTGAGAGGTCAGTGCAGACCACTACACTTGCCCCCCCCCCCCCCCTGGAATTATAAGTCTTTTAATGCTTACAATTACATACATAGAGGCAGTGCACTTACATATGCACAAGGTAGGTTCAACAACTATACAGCGCATAGCTTGTACAGGATCATGGTCACGGCAACCAGTGTCGTGGGGGGTGATGAACATGGGAAATATTGCACCTAGAGCTGGACTCGAAACCCACATCTCTTTGCATTCTAGGCCAGTGTGCTGACCATTACACCACCTAGGCTCCCTGATATCACCACACTACCCACGACTACCTGTCTATACCTCTCCTTCCCTGAGAGGTCAGTGCAGACCACCACACTCGCCCGCCCCCCCTAGAATTGTAAGTCTTTTAATGCTTACAATTACATACAAACAGGCAGTGTACTTACACATACATGCACAGGGTACGTTCAACAACTATAGAGCGCATAGCTTGTACAGGATCATGGTCACCGCAACCAGTGTCATGTGGGTGATGAAAAGTGGAAATAGTGCACCTAGAGCGGGACTCAAACCCACATCTCTTTGCATTCTAGGCCAGTGTGCTGATCATTACACCACCTAGGCTCCCTGATATCACCACACTACCCACGCCTACCTGTCTATACGGCTCCTTGCCATACATACAGGCAGTGCACTTACATGCTCCTTGCCTGAGAGGTCAGTGCAGACCACTACAATATAATAATTACGAGAAACTATTAATAGAAAGAAACTGTAAACAAACAAAAAAGCCAACTTACTACATCTTACCTGGTTGGTGGTGTCACTGACTCATTGATTATCGTGATGCCATGCACTCTGGCTGCTTTTGTTTGGTTGGTTTGTTCTAGTCACACATCTTTATTCACATTAAATTACTTCCCATTTTCGTGAACGCATTGCTTGAAATGCACATTGCATCTTGGGTATTCTCAGCAAGCTAGTCCTAATATCCCTGAATTTGGGCGATTTCCCTTACATTTTCTTACAGTGCTAAACCTAACTGCTTATTTCCTGGAATATCATAGATATCTACAGAAAGCGCGAAGATCTTTCATTCCTGTATTCGGCTATTTGTTCTTTTCCTGTGGTCATTATTTCTTTCTCTATCCAAGATCCATGTGAGCCATTTTTTATTAAACTGTAGTTTTAACGAAGAAGGATTGCACGCAGACCCAGGCCTCCCTGTCTCCGCCCCCCCCCCCCCATCCCTTTTATACCTCCACCTCCACACCTCTCCCCCACCCCACGCCGATCCTCTGCCCTCTTCTCCCACAGGGCGTGATGGCCGAATCGGTAGAGCGCAGGCCTCCTGTGTGGGAGATCAGGAGTTTAATTCCCGGTCGAGTCAAACCAATGACTTATAAAATTGACACTTGTCCCTACCTAGGATAGGGCAAGGACTGGTTAGCACAGTGTCAGGATAACTTGACTGTGTGCGATTTTGGGTCATTGTGCTGGCAGCCTGATTTCCCAGTGGGGAAGCACTATAACGTTGCCATGAGTGCACAGTGTCACAAGTCGGTACCACGTCCTGATTTGACCTAGGACAAAGACTGCTTGGCTCAGTGTCAGGATAATGTGACTTTGTGAGATATCAGGTTATGGTGCTGGCCGCCTGGTCTCCCAGTGGGGCAGCACTATAAAGTCACCATGATGAGTGTGCACTGTCACATGTCGGTATCCGTCCTGCTATGACCTTGGATGTTGCTAGATTGTAAAACCACAACAAACCAACCAACTGAAGTCAGTTTTCGTATCTCCGCCCCATACCTCTCCCTATCACCTCCCCCCTCACCCCATCCTAACTGGTCCTCTTGCCCTCCTCTCCTTCCGACACCACACACAAACTGTATCCTCAGTGGTCACATCCCCACCCAGTGATCACAGTCTGACTGATCTGTCGCCAATGTCCACTGTGTAACCTGCTGCCCTGACATCAGCTCCTACCGCCCCGCCCCACCATCACCCACACTCACACCGCCCCCAATAGAGGGTATTCCCGTGACGTCATCAACCAGAAGCGCGGCCATTGTGGCGATATCAACCAGTAAACAACCTGCCGCTTGCAGTAACATAGTAGATCATTCTTTCAGTTTTATTCCAAATTAATAGAAATGCAGAACCCTAACCGTATAAATTTAATATAATCTTTTTATTGAATTTGTTTTCTATGTGTGTGCCAAGCGGTTTGTTTCTAGGTGGTTTAATTCTAGAGATATTTCACATTTTCTGTATGAAGATTGCTCACTGCCATTGACAATGCATTGAGTTTGTTGGGTTAGTTATTGTGGGTTATATCGCTACGTAAAACAACAACAAACGTAAAACAACAACAAACAAACAACATCTATCGCCACAACGGACGCACCTCCGTTTAGCGTGACGTCAGTGCATACCCTCTATAGAAATCCTACCAAGTCCCACCAGAACACTCTGCCAATGTAACCAGAACCAGGCTCGCCGCCATCTCACTCCGCTGCCATCATACAACCAACACCAGCCACCTCCCCTACCCACCACAGACCATCGTCCGCCAATCTTAAAGTTGCATAATCCGATCGTTTCAGCTTTCTGTCACATTTGGTTGGTTGGAGTTCTATATCCTTGCAACATCTAAGGTTATATCAGGATGGGTACCGACTTGTGACCGTGCACATTCATGGACACTTGATAGTGCTGCCCCACTGGGAAATCAGGCCGCCAGCACCATGATGCGATATCCCATTCAGTCACATTATCCCGACACTGAGCTAACCAGTCATATCCCTATCCTATTAATGCTGAGCGCCAGGCCATGTATCGACAAGTATCAATTTTATAGCTCATTTGTTCGACTCGACCGAGAATTGAACTCCCGACCTCCCGCACGGGAAGCCTGCACTCTACTGATTCGGCCACCGTGCCCGATCAACACATTACTTCTGTGTCATTGTCGTTCCTGTCCCCTTCCCCCGTTTCCCAACCAGACGGGATGGTCGAATGAGTTGAGTGTCTCCCCGTTTTGGTAGATCGTGGGATTAGAACCCACGGGTTCGAACCCTGATCGAGTCAAACCAATGACTTAAGAATGTATACTTGTTGCTTCCTAGTGAAGCGCTCAGCATTATTAGGATATGGCAAGGACTGGTTGGCTCAGTGTCAGGATAATGTGACTGAGTGGGATATCGGGTCATAATGCTGGTGGCCTGGTCTCACAGTGGGGCAACACTGTAAAGTTACCATGAGTGTGCACTGTCACAAGTCGGTACCCGTCGTGATATGACCTTAGATGTAAAACTCCAACAACCAACCAGCCAGCCAGCCAGCCAGCCAACCAACCAGCCAGCCAGCCAACCAACCAACCAGCCAGCCAACCAACCAGCCAGCCAGCCAACCAGCCAGCACATGTATAACTCTTACTTCTGCATCGTTGTCGTTGTCCTGCCAGCCCCCTTCCCCCGTTTCCCGACCGTAGATGTTGCCAGGACGTAAAATTCCAACAACCAACCAAACCCCCGCTTCCAAACCTGCTCGCTCTACATGTCCAATGGCCGAGACACTGACGCCCCCTGGGGGCAGTGGAGGAAACCGCGCCCTGTGATGTAGTTATTCCAAATGTCTCCGCAACAGGCCGCCGTCTACTGGTCTGGTTGGTTGGTTGTTGAAGTTTTACGTCCTGGCAACATCTACGGTCATACCAGGAATGGGTACCGACTTGTGACAGTGCGCACTCATGGCTACTTTATAATGCTGCTCCACTGGGAGAACAGACCCGCCAGATATCCCACTCAGTCACATTATCATGACACTAAGCTAACTAGTCCTTGCCCTATCCTAATAATGCTGAGCACCAGTTTAGGAAGCGACAAGTATCAATTTTTATGTCATTGGTTTGACTCAACCAGGGTTCGAACCCATAGGTTCGAATCCCATGATCTACCAAAACGGTAGACGGACGCTGAACTCATTCGGCCACCCCGTCTGGTCCTCTCCTGATCTGCTTTCTTTTTTTTTTAAATCGAAATGCCGCCACCAAGGCCCCCCCCCCCCCCACAACTTTCTCCAATGTTGTTAATCTAAATGTTGCCGCTAGGGTCGATACTTGATGGGTCGAAGTCACTGTGAATCTCGGCACTGTGGACACCCACTTTCTCTATGTAGCGTTAGTTTAAATAGGTGCTTACCCAGAAGACAATGCTCTTCCACATTTCCAAGCCGTCTTTGTCTGACAGTTCTGATCTTTAAAAACACCACATAAATGGACATGAGAAATGCTTTCCGATGGACGAATATATGGTGCAGTGTTGTTTTTAACATTTTAAAGCAGATCAATACTGTGCAACATGCTTTGTTGAAAAGGATCTACAGAATATGTCCACACCCAAGCTGTCCTCTGAGGGCAGTGGCAAATGTTAAGGGGTGTTGTTTCTGTTTTAGGTCCTATCTAAGGTCATATCAGGATGGGTACTGACTTGTGACAGTGCGCACTCATGGCAACTCTAGAGTGTTGCCCCGCTGGGACTGTCGGAGACCAGGCCACCCGCACCATGAGCCGATATCTTACACAGTCAAATTATCCTGATACCATGCTAACCAGTCCTTGTCCTATTCTATTAATGCCGAGCGCCAGTCTAGGTAGCGACAAGCACCAATGTTATAAGACATTGGTTTGACTCGGCTGGGATTCGAACTCCCGACCTTCCATACGGGAAGCCTGTATTCTACCAATTCGGCCACCGCGTCCGGTGCACAAAAAAAAATGTTTTAGTAGAAGCTGACCTGAGCTGACCTCTATTAGTAGTGTTTTAGTAGAAGCTGACCTGAGCTGACCTCTATATTACCCACGCAATGCATTACTACCCGCAACTGTCAACCTCACAAATTTCTGCACCACTCCACGTCGGTGGAACAGTAAAGTAAAGGCCTCTAGAGCACATTGATTTTTATCACCGGCTATTGGACGTCAAACATATGTTCATTCTGACATATCTTCTTGGAGGAAACCCATTTCCGCCACATAGGCTATTCTTTCCGATAAGCAGCAAGGGGTCTTTTATATGCACTTTCCCACAGACTCAGCGGAACAGCACCATTTAGGCGTACACCGACCAGTTAGGGCCTAACACACGTGCCTCTTGGCACCACATTAGAGGACATGGGGTCCACTCAGGTCCGATGCCGAGTCCCCGGGGCTGAGCAGCTGCGGCTGCGCACTGGGGTGTCTGTCACAAGCTGGCTGGCAGCGACAGGCGTGTCGAGCAGTGCACTGACCGCCTCACCGAGCAGCTCACAGAGAGGGGGTGCAGTGCGGTGGGGTTGCACAGCAGTCTCCCACATATACCGTAAAGCGCCCGCTGTAAGCCACTATCAAAATGTCAGGTCAAACAGCGGGTAAGTTTTTTTTTTTTTTAATGTGGTTAGTTGTGTCGAGCACTGACCGCCTCACAGAGACGGGTGGGGGAGGGCACAGCAGACTCCCACATATACCGTAAAGCGCCCACTGTAAGCTACTGGCAAAGTGTCATGCCAAGCATTCGGTAAATAATTTTAAAGGAAAATCATATTTATTATGGTTAGTTTATTGTGTCGACACTGACCGCCTCACTGAGCAGCTCAGAGAAGGGTGTGGTGCGGTGGAGCTTGCTGTGCAAGCTCCGACAGATACCGTAAAGCGCCCACTCTAAATATAGCCTTTTAATTATTATACATGAAAGCAGCAACCAAAATATAGGCAGCTGTCTAAATTGCAGCGCAGCGACCATAATTCATGGACTAGCACCCCGCTGGGTTTAAAAGGCCTGCTCGGTACACCCTGCAGGCCAATTCATTGATATGCCCTGATAGATCTCGGCGGCCCTCCTCCTCGACCCCCCCCCCCCCCCGGCGAGCTGTGGTATCGGATGTGAAGTGGACCCTCGGTCTATACTGCACGCCTTGCAGTATAAACAACAGATTCAAAACCAGGAACGGACATCTCTGGGAGCTGCCTGTGGTCGGGGCAGGGGGGATACTAGATAAAAGATTCACCTGGTACTTGTAGTACATGGGTGAAGACCAGCCTTATATAAACACCGTCGAAAAATCGGGCTAATGAATTGAGTCGTTATGAGAGCCTAATTTCACAATCTAAGAAGCAACATTTATTCTTTGTATATGTCTTCATGTTTACCTGCTACTTTTGAGTTGGAAAATATAATAAAACATATACTTTAATGCAATTTAAAAGTGAAATCGACAGCCTTCTCTGGCCGCCATCTTGTCTTTTTGCATTCTCTCCCATTTCACCAAATCTGTGCCAATATATCTAGCCATTTTATCATGGAACCACAGTTTCTACTTCATGTTCCATACTAAAGCTATTTTCGCCCGTATTTAGACTACGTTGTCATTCACCCGTGTACTAGAAGTACTGGCTGAATCTTTTATCTAGGGGGATACCAGTTCCAGAAAAGCCCGCACCGTTGCTTGGTTGGTTGTTGGAGTTTTACGTCCTGGCAACATCAAAGGTCATATCAGGATGGCTACCGACTTGTGACAGTGCACACTCATGGTGACTTTATCTGCCCCACTTTGAGACCAGGCTACCAGCACCATGACCCGATATCGCACTCAGTCTCATTACCCTGACAGTGAGCTAACCAGTCCTTGCCCTATCCTATTAATGCTGAGCGCCTGGCTAGGAAGCGACAAGTATCAATCTTTTTAGGCTATTGGTTAGACTAGACCAGGGTTCAAACCAATGGGTTCGAATCCCACGATCTACCAAAACGGGAGATGCGGATGCTCAATTCATTCGGCCACCCCGTCTGGTCTGATAGATCTCGGCGTACCTCCTCTTCGACCCCCCCCCCCCCAACCCCACCCCCATAGCTGTGGTATAGGATGTGAAGTGGACCATCCGTCTAAATTCCACGCCTTGTAAGGTGTAGTATAAATAACAGATTAAAAACCAGGAACGGACATCTCTGGGAGCAGTTTGTGGTCGGGGCAGGGGGGATACCAGTTCCAGAAAAGCCAACACGTGACCAGACATTGCATAATAATGTGTCATTCTTCAATCTGTGTCCGTAAATGATTATAAAGTGATAAGCGTCATTATCGCACTAATAAAATTGATACTTGTCGCTTCCTAGCCAGGCGCTCTGCATTATTAGGATAGGGCAAGGACCGGTTGGCTCAGTGTCAGGATAATGTGACTGAGTGGAATATCAGGTCATGGTGCTGGCAGCTTGGTCTTCCAGTGTGGTAGCACTATAAAGTTGCCATGAGTGCGCATTATCACAAGTCAGTGCACTATAATATGCGGTTTTTGTTCAGGGGAGGGGTTCTGTGGTGGAAACCCCCCCCCCCAAAAAAAACACCGACTATGACTCAATTTAGAAAGTACTCTCCAGCTACAAGTCACCACTCCCGAGTTAAATCACCGGATACGCTTCAATGCTTACATTGACATTCAACATGGCTTTGTGTACTAAAAGAAAAGGTCATTTTCAAAACGCCACCCAATAATCCACTCCCAGACTGAGTGCACATATTTTACTCTTTTAAATGTTAAATTGTATCCCACCTAAATGGCATCTGGTGGTGTTTCGCAACGAGCTTTATATGAAAGAGTCCAGATGTTTGGGCCTAAAACTGCTATAATAAATGCAATGTTTGCAGACTTACAACAGGCTTACTATTTGCGCGTCTATAAAATCAGCTCTATGAGCAGTTTATATGTGGTTTTAGGGTGTGTTTTTTTTTTTAGAGGGGGGGGGGGGGGTGGTTTGCTTGCCTATTTATTGTTACATTCATCGATTAGGCAGGAAAAAGTTCAATCGTGAACAATTAATCTTTTTCATTCCACTGCTCCTTGTTATATCCTATTAATGTATGGCTAGGTAGTGACAACTATGAATTTAAATCATTAGTTTGACTCGACTGGAATTATATTTACTGGATTTGTTTGTTGTTGCTTATTTATTATTACATTCATTGATTAAACAGGAAAATGTTCAACTGGGAACAATTAATCTTTTTCATTTCACTGCTCCATGTCGATATGTCACGGCCCACCAGCAGGACGGCCAATGGAAGGTAACCATGCCAAAATTAGCGAAATAGCACACCACATAACTACGTACAAGCCTATAATATGTAAATAGGAGTAGGCTAGTCTAGTAGTAAGAGTAGAAAAAAATAAAATATAGATATGCCAAGAAAATCCAAAAAAACTAACATAGACTACTGACCATATCAACCAACTACTTACCTGCTACTGTAATGCCGGCAATCAAAAGATAACACCAACACTACAGCTGGCCAGCATTGAAAACAAGCCTGAGTACTTGAGCTTATATGCTATGGACAGAATAAATACAGCCTAAACAAAAAGAAGCCATATTCTAATAATGCAAGTCTAGGTAGTGACAACTATGAATTCAAATCATTAGTTTGACTCGGTTCGGGTTATATTTACTGCGGTGTTTTTTTTGGGCTTAAGCAAGTTCTATCGTGAACAATTAATCTTTTTCATTCCACTGCTCCTTGTCATATCCTAGTAATGTAAGTCTACATAGTGACAACTATGAATCTAAATCATTAGTTGGACTCGGCTGGGGTTATATTTACTGGTTTTGGGAGGGGGGGCTTAAGAAAGTTCTATCATGAAAATTATTCGTTTTCATTCCACTGCTCCATGTCATATCCTAGTAATGTAAGTCTACATAGAGACAACTATGAATCTAAATCATTAGTTGGACTCGGCTTGGGTTATATTTACTGGTTTTGGGGGGGGGGGGGGGGGGGGGGCTTAAGAAAGTTCTATCGTGAAAATTATTCGTTTTCATTCCACTGCTCCTTGTCATATCCTAGTAATCTAAGTCTACATAGTGACAACTATGAATCTAAATCATTAGTTGGACTCGGCTGGGGTTATATTTACTGAGTTGTGTTTTGGGGCTTAAGAAAGTTTCTTGGAATGTATGACCTCTGATATGCGTCTTTCCCCTCTGGGTGTTTTGTTATAGGTCCCCCCCCCCCAACCTTCATTATCAGAGTAGTGTGACCTAAGATGCAAGACAAATCAATTGGAGGTGGTAGTAATCCATGGGGATCAACAAACCGCCTGATTACTGCGCAGTACTGAGTGACCCTGTCAACAGGGTGTCATACTGCCACCACCCGACGCACATAGGATTTACACGAAGAAACCAGCCGCGTGGCCGAATCGGTAGAGCACAGGCCTCCCCTTGTGGGAAATCGAGAGTTTGGTTCCCGGTCAAGTCAAACCAATGACTTACAAAATTTATACTTGTCGCTTCTTGGCTTGACACTCAACATTAATAGGATATGATAGGACAAGGACTGGTTAGCTCAGTGTCAGGATAATGTGACTGAGTGGGATTATTGGGTCATGGTGCTGGTGGCCTGATTTCCCAGTGGGGCAACACTATATAAAGTCACCATAAGTGCACACTGCCACAAGTCAGTACCCATCCTGATATGACCTTAGATGTTGCCAGGATGTAAAACTGCAACAATCAGCCAACCAACTCGATGAAAAAAGACAGTGGTAACTAAGTTGAGTGAGTGAAGGTGACTTTACACCATGTTGGTAACAAAGGTCATTTATACACGGTAAGAAATGGGATGTGGAAGCTGACCTGGCTGGCATCGCAACATTGCCCACTGCAGGGAATTGGCATCGATCATTGTCAACCCAGTGAGAACAGACAGGTTACTCTCTTCTCATTTCTATATTGTTCAATACATACAGCATTGTATTACCAGACTTTCTCTTAAACAGCGATGAAAGTGGTTTTCGACCCAAAAAAACGTGGAAATCAGACCAATAACCAACGGCAAATTTCCGCGAAAAAGCCGATTTTCGCCCATAGGATTAGCACTCTCAGGGAATCGTGGTGGGGGGAAAGCCAGAAGTCAAGTTTCAACTGTCCTTGTGACTGTATTATCGCCCCTACCTAACTCTTTCTTGTTTGCATTTTATTATGTATTCCTGCAGTCCGGTTTCAGAGAGAGAAAGGTGAATCTTCCAGGGTATTTTATGTTTTAGCAACATCTAAGGTCATAGAAGAAAATCACGGAACCCCACGAAGATCTTTCATGTTATACATCACATATATAATGGCTATATAAATAAATGAAATGCTATTCATACACACACCATACTTGGATATATAATGAGAGTGGAGGGTCTCAACCAGCCTGACCAGACGTAGTCGGACAATAGTTATTTTCTAGGGCCAATTACATTTCAAATCTGGATTGAAAAGCTTCTTGGGGATGCCTAATGCCTCTTAGTCTTACTAATACCCCCTGCCTCCCACATATAATCCCCCCCCCCCGAGACAGAAGGCCAATTTTACAACCCCTCACACACTTCACACTCCTCCCACATACAACCAAAACCCATCTATCCTTTTCCTACGTCCTTCAGCCATACCCTCACTCCCCCACACAGTCCACACCCATATACACGCAGTCCATACCCCCCCACCCCACACACACACACAAACACACGCAACACAATCTATACCTTTTCATATGACTGTGCGCAGTGGCCAAATCGGTAGAGAGCGGCCCTCGCGTGCGGGTGATTGTCAGTTCGGTTCCCGGTCGAGTCAAACCAATGATTTAGAAAATTGATACTTGTCGTTTCATAGACTGGCGCTCGCCATTAATAGGATAGAGCAAAGACTGGTCGGCTCAGTATCAGGATAATCTTATCGAGTGGGATATCGTGTCATGGCGTGATTTCCCAGTGGGGCAGCACTATAAAGTCACCATGAGTGTACAGTCACAAGTCGGTACCCATCCTGATATGACATTAGATGTTGCCAGGACGTAAAACTCCAACCCACCCCCACACACACACAAAACAGAATCTATACCTCTTCATACATACCATCACCTCCCACACGCAACGTATCCCTCCCACACAATCCATACCCCTCACCCATTCTCCCAGACACCCGAAAGCCCCTCCTACACACGCCCTCATTTCAAACAGTATATACACACACACACACACATATACTGGTTTTGGGTGCCAAATAGGGACGTATGACTTTTTACTGCCAACTGGGGACTAGTAGAAGGGAGGCCTGGAGAGATTTTCTAATGTCAGTTATATTATCCTTGAAGTAAGCATGTTCAAAACTGATATTTAAAAATTTGTTTTCTAATGTCAGTTATATTATCCTTGAAGTAAGCATGTTCAAAACTGATATTTAAAAATTTGTTAATTCAATATTTTCATGTATGAAATTTCCCAATACAAATGGAAACTTGACAAACACTCAAACAAATGAGGACTTGATATTAACACAGTCAAATAAGTACCTGGCAAAACACAACCAACCGAGGACTTTATCTGAATACAGTCAAGTTAGCAGGTAGGGGCCACGACTTGGAATTCAAAACGTCTTGCTTTCTCAAGGCGTATTGAAAAACCAAGACAGTTTACATATAGAAGCAAATAGGGCTAAGCTGTCAGTCTGCAACTACTTTATTTTTGAGGATGGAACCTAACAAAATACATCATTAAACTGAGCATAAGTAGCTCTTCAAACACACACACACACACACACACCAACCCACACAACCACTCATTAGGAGCCGCCTGAGTTGTTTGCCTGATCCAGCCTGTGTTTGCAGTCACACAGACTCAGACGTATACAACATGCGCCAGTGTATATGACTGGTTTTAATAACACATGGCTGCTTAGTGGACTGTGCTTTGTGGATAATCCCATTTCATTTGCTCATTGGAGCTGATCCCAGTGAGCACACAAGCGGAAGCCGTGGCTGTAGGCAGTCAACGGAGTGTGATTAGGCCGGCCTTATGGTGTGTGTGTGTGTATGTGTATGTGTATGTGTGTGTGTGTGTGTAGACTGTTTGGAATGAGGGCGTGTGTAGGAGGGGCTATATGCTGTGTATGGGAAAATGGGTGAGGGGTATGGATTGTGTGGGAGGGATATGGTGCGTGTGGGAGGTCATGGTATGTATGAAGAGGTATAGATTCTGGTGTGTGTGTGTGTGTGTGTATGTGTGTGTGTGTGTGTCTGTGTGTGTGTGTGTGTGCGTGCATGCGTGCGTGCGTGTGAGTGTGTGTGTGTGTGTGCGCGCACGCGTGCCAGTATCTGAGTGTGCCGCATAAACAACTTAGGTTGGTTGGTTGTTGGAGCTTCATGTCCTGGCAACATGTCAGGACTGGTACCGACTTGTGACAGTGCACACGCATGGCAACATGTTTAGTGCTGCCCCACTGGGAGACCATGCTACCAGCACCATGACCCAACATCCCACACAGTCACATCATCCTGATACTGTGCGAACCAGTCCTTGTCCTATCCCACACTACCCTATTAATGCCGAAAGCTAGACGAGATAACGACAAGTTTATACGTCATTGGTTTGACTCGATTGGTATTCCACTTGGGAAGCCTGCACTCTACAGATTCGGCCACCGTATCCGGTGTGTGCGGAATTGTTTATTTCTTGTTGTTTTATGTCCTAGCAACATCTAAGGTCATATCAGGATGGGTACCGACTTGTGACAGTGTGCACTCATGGCAACTTTATAGTGTTGCCCCACTGGGAGACAAGGCCGTCAGCATAATGAACTGATATCCTACTCAGTCACATTATCCTGACCATGAGCCAACCAGTCGCTGCTCTATCCTAATAATGTCGAGCGCCTGGCTAGGAAGAGAAAAGTATCAATTTTGTAAGTCATTGGTTTGACTCGATCAGGGTTCAAAACCACAAACCCATGGGTTCGGATCCCCCGATCTCCCAAAACAGGAGACGGACGCTGAACTCATTCGGCCATACCGTCCGGTCGGTGTGCGCGGATGTAGAAGAGGAAGGTATGAGGGTGGTGTCGCCCACCTCCCCCGAGGCACATCCAATCAAGACGTCGGGCCGGCCCCGGGGTCCACCTCCCATATGTAAACAGCACGCGTCTCTCGGTAAGCGAACGCGCCCAGGGACCAGGGAACCAGCAAACCAACCCAAACTCCGGCCAACCAAAGTTGCCATGATAGCGGTGTATAATTTTATAAACGCACTTCGCATACGGGCATATTTCAAACAGTGAGAATGGTGAGTTTTACATCCTGGCAACATCTAAGGTCATATCAGGACGGGTACCAACTTGTGACTGTGCATTCATGGCAACTTTATAGTGCTTCCCTACTGGGGGAACCAGGCCACCAGCACTATGACCTGATATCCCACCCAGTCACATTATCCTGACACTGAGCAAACCAGTCCTTGCCCTATCCTAATAATGCAGAGCGCCTGGCTAGGAAGCGACAAGTATCAATTTTTACATCATTGATTTGACTTGACTAGGGCTCGAATCCCACGAGCTACCAAAACAGGAGACGGGCGCTCCAACTGATTCGGCCATCCCGCCTCATCTCTGGAAGGCAATGTCATCTACTGTAAATGGATAGCACCAATTCAAGAAGGACAGTGTCACCGATAGCTTTGTGGTACTGATTGCGCCTTAGTTCAAGTTGCAGGGTGACACTCCAGGATTCGATCAGTTTACTTATTTGTTACCTAAAACTGTGAGATCAGACTCAAACCAGCAACAGGAAGAATCACCAATGAGTGGTCGATAAACAGGTCCATAGAGTTCCGTTTAAAATTACATAATCCGATGAAAGCTAAACTTTCTTTCTTTTTAAAACACCCAAAAAAACACGAAAGGACTTAAACTAAATTCGATCCTGGATAACAAACCGATAGAAAATTGTGCAGTTATTAAACATCTACAGCGGTCAAAATAAATATCATTTCAATTCATTTGAATCTGCCACGGCTATAAGTCATGCAGGCTGGTGTCCAGCATTTCGGTGTGCAAACCACATTTATTTAGCATGCTTTAATTTCAAATTTATCCAAAGGTAGCCATTCATTGAAATTGTTTAATTACCTTAAGCAACATAGACTATAATGCTCGACCTAAGATATATATAAAAAAAAATTAAAGCTCATGAATAAAAAGAGAAAAACTAATCAAGATTAATAGAAATGAATGGGATTTTTCTTTTTGGTGAATGATCATTTTATTCAGCGAATAAAGGTATTTTTTCAGCGCCAATGCACTAATCTGTCGGACATGTTATGCTACATTCATTCACATATATAATAGTCTAAAATCAACAAGAGTTTGATACAAATACAAAAAAGAAAAAAGAAGAATAGTGCCGTTACCCAACAGCATTGAGAGATAACGGGGTGTACATTTTATATTGTCAGTGTCATGGTTAGGGTAACTTTGTACTAATATACGTGGTGAATATGAAGCTATTCTGTCAGTAGAATTTGATGCAGTTAAATTCTTTACTTCATTGCAGATTTGATAACAAATATAATATGATGTTTGGTGTGGTTTCCTTGTGTTATTGTTAAAACCAGTTCAGTGAACCCCTTTGAAATAAATGGTACACATGTATGGTCAAGTGTTAGTAGATGGTATGACAGTGGTGCTACTTATTTAGCTTAGTAAAGGCCCTGTCACACTACGACTTTTCTCACTGGCGTGCTGGCAACGCGCAAAATATTTGCAACCCGTCGACACACGTCCAACTCTTCAGCGTTTTGGGAGAAAGTTTGACGGGGCGCAGCGTGTTAGTAGCGTGCTATGAGCGCGCGGCCAACGGGGTTCGACGTGCGGTGGAACAAAGTGTCAACGTCCCGCCAGCGGGTTCGCAGCGTGCCATCAGCGTGTTATCGGCGCGCCACAGGCGTGGGGGTAGCGCGTCATTAAAGGTTCGCAGAACGCCGGGTAATGTTAGGCACGCGGCAAATGCGCCAGCAACACGTCAAGACGCGCCAGCAACACGTCCAATGCATTGAGAAACGCTGGAGCAACGCCAATAGCGCGCCCACTACCCATCGATGGGACGTTACCGATGCGCCGACGGAATGGTCGCATTTTGGCCAAAAAAATGCCAACGTTAACCGATGTTGATCAACGTTATGCCAGCACGCCGCCAACGGGTATCGACGTGTTGGTAACGCGTCCGTAACGCCCCCTCCAACCCGTCGGCGGGCGTCGAAAGTTTTGTGCAAGCACAAAACGATCGGCGCGACCCGACGCGCACCGATGTGTCGATTCACACGTTGCTATCCCTCAACGTGTACCGACGCGCCGGTAACGTGTCCCGAAGTTTCGACCAAAAAGGCAACACGTCGATGCGTGTCGGTGGGAAACGTCATAGTGTGACAGGGCCTTAAGTGTACTGCAGATGTCAATAACTATACCATGCCATGTCACGCTTCACTATGACTATGTGATTCATTAGGGATGTTGTAGAATGATTTTGCTGTTGTGGGTATCAACCATTTCCTTGTACTAGTTAGTGTGTAGCAGAACTAATGCAGTCATGTTGGGTGGTTGATTGAGGTGGGTTGTTGTGTGTTGTGGGAAGAGGGGAAGGGGAAGGTGTGAGTGGTATGTTGTTGGTAATTGAGTTTGGTCACTGTGACAGCATTTCCATTGTCAGTAGTTAATAGAATAAATGTTTATTTGGTTAAATAAGCCTCCTTTTGTTGGTTGGAAGCATACTTTAGGTAGGGGGCGGGGGAATCAGAGGTTGTTCGACATGTAGGGGATTAAAGCCAATGAGATATGATTGCTGTTGTTTTGACCATTCACCAATCGTCCCACATTATACAAGAAAAATGATCTATAAAAACTAACTTTGGAAGCAAAACAGTTTGGAAGCAAAACAGTTTGGAAGCAAAACAGAAGAGTAGGCGTTAAATTATATATAAAAATAGCTTGCATTTAGTCTCTTCATAACAAAGTTACTTTCGATATACTACTCACACTACGTATCAAGCCATGAACAAAACCACATTTAGTATACTACTAACAGAAAGCTGGAGATGTTGGTTGGTTGTTGGAGTTTTACGTCCTGGCAATATCTACGGTCATATCAGGACGGGTACCGACTTGGCTACCAAAGCAGATCCTCTATTCTCAATTCTGCTCAGAGAAAGAGAGGAAGCCCTCGTCTCCGGTTCAAGAATATCAAGAGAAACCTGAAGCTGAGAGACATTAAGACCGACTCATGGACATCACTCTCACAGCAGAGAGCTAAATGGAGAGCAGCGGTTAAGTAATGAAAGCAGTCTTTGTCGCATGGTGATCGACAGCATGACGATGACCAACTTGGAACAGTGCACACTCATGGCGACTTTATACTATAGAATATATATCTAGTGGGGAAGCGCTATAAAGTCGCACTGTACTGTCACAAGTCAGTACCTATCCTGATATGACCTTAGATGTTGCCAGGAAGTAAAACTCCAATAATCATCCGACATAACTTCTGGTAATTTCCCGGGATCTCCCACTCAGTCATATTATCCTGATACTGAGGAAACCCGGTCCATGCCCTATTCTATTAACACTGTACCAAGGCAGAAATAAAAATTCTACTTGTGTAAGGCAAGGGATTTTAAGGAATATAGTACCTCAATAATGGCCATTTGTGGAACCAAAATCTTAGTTTTCCTCCAGTACCTAAAATAATCTTGCATTATTTTTGTACAAAATCCGACGGATTCATCCAAAAATAATGCAAAATTATTGGAAATCTGAATATCCGACAAAAACGTGAATATCCGACGAAAGTCAGATAATCCGACTCTGTACCCACACCGTATTAATGACAAGCTATAGGCTAGTTAGTGACAAGTATCAATTTTGTACGTCATTGATTAGACTCGGCCGGGTTTAAGCCCACGACTTCCCGCACAGTAAGCCGACCAGTGCTCTTAACCGATTCGGCCAGTGCCTATGAGAGGGGACGGGGTGGGCGGGGCCAATGCCAGCTGGTCGATCAACACCGGCTGGCCACTGAACCCAATGCCTGAGGGACACAGATTTTAAAAGATTCAAATCTCCCTGGAATCGTGTGATCATATGGACGTAATCGATGGAGAATTTGTTTGTGTCTGGATAAATTTACCCTAGCCATAACTAGTCCAATTTGATTCAAATCTTTTTAACTTTGTCTTAGTAATAATTTTGGATTTCTTGTTTAAGAGGTGTAACTGTTTGTAGATTGCAAACAATCCAAAATGCAACTTTTACCATTCTTTATTTAGTGCATTTACCTAGCTTTAAGAAAGAAAAAAAAATCCTTTATTTTTTTTTTGGTCCATTAGTTGATTAAGCAGGGGAAATTTCAATCGTGGACGATTGGTCTTCCTCATTCCACTGCTCCTTGCCCTATCCTAATAATGCCGAGCGCCTGGCTAGGAAGCGACAAGTATCAATTTTTAAGTCATTGGTTTGACTCGACCAGGGTTCGAACCCACGACCTACCAAACACGGGAGACGGACGCTCTAACTCATTCGGCCATCCCGTCTGGATTAGACCTTGGTCGTAATGCGAAGCATTACGTTTGATGAGAGGAGAGGAAGAGACCCTCCCCCCGCCCCGTGCTGTCGCGCTGCTTTCTCACCTCGGCAGACGGCGCGGCGCGCCGCCCCCTCCCCCGCCCTCCGCGTCGCGCAGCGCTCACGCCTCACCCAACGCCGCTGCTCGCCACCTCTCACCCTCCCCCGGGCCGGCAGCTTTCACACTCACCTGCTGTCGCCCCTCCCTCCTCCCCTTATAAGGTCGCCCCCCGGCCTCCCTCAGGCACTCGCCCTCCTGCCGTCTCCCAGCTCCCTCCTTTTTCAAGTCTTGGCTCCTCCACCTCGGATCTCTGCTCCAGCTCAGCCTCAGGATGCCTCAAGGAAAAGGACGTGGACGGAAGGGATCCCGGGCCGCCCCCCGCACCCCGGGGCCCTCTCCAGCACCCGGCCGGGGCGAGTCCCCGGCCTACGCCCCGGCGTCCCCCGCGGCGCCCTCGGGCCCCGAGATGTCGACACTGCTGGAGGCACTCCAGCGCATCCAGCTCGACCATCAGCACTCCGCCGCCGAGGCGCGCCAGGCGACGGCCGACCTCCACGCCCGGATCGACTCCCTGGAGACCGGGGGGCCCCGCCCGGGGATCCCCTCATCTCCCCCGAGGCGCCAGGCCGCCCCGACGCCTCGGGCGCCTACCGCCACTACAGCCCGGCCCCCGCCGCCGCCTCAGGCGTCCCTCCCCGGGGCCGCGCACCCGGAGTACGAGAGGTACCGTCACCTCCCCAGTCAAGCACCACCCGCCACCTCGCCGGCCTACCATGAGGAGGCCATCCGCCACAGCCCCGCCTCCGCGGCCGACGCCGTCCGGGACATACTAGCATCCGCCGAGGCGCGCCACTCCGTGAGGCGCCAAGGGATCCCGGCCAACTACATCTTCCCCTCCGACCTGGTGAAACGAGGGGCCGAGAGGAAGCCGGTGAAGAGGGGGGAGGCGACAAAGGACGAGTATACCCTCGCCCTCCTCACCCTCATCGACCACCCCGACTTCCCCGCCCACTCCGCCCAGGGACTCCACCACCACCACCACCTAGCAGTCTGCCGGGATAACCTCGTGTACCCCTTGGCGACCGTCCGCCGGTACTCAGAGACCGTGTTTACCGCGATCGCGGACGGAGCCCTCCCCCAGGGCTGGCACGACCCGGTAGCGCTCAACCTCATGAGACCAGACTGCCTCGCCATGCCCGAGGAGCAAGCCACCGCCGCCCCTGCCCGCCTACCCGACCCTCTCCACCGAGGCGCCCACCTCCCCCGACCCCACGCTGACGCCCGCGCCACCTACGACAGGGACGCCCACGGGGCCCCCTGCCCGGCCTGGAACCGCGCCCCCGCCTCGTGCGATCGGGCCCACCTCGGGGAGGCCCACGGTGAGGCGGGGGACAGGCGCCGTCACGTCTGCGCATACTGCGCCAATGTGAGGCGCCTCCTAACCATGCACAGCGAGGCCGACTGCATCACAAAACAAACCCGTGAGCGCCAGACCCCCCCCCCGCCACCTCGGCGGATTTTTGATCCGCCGGCCTCCCCCCGGCCGGCCCCCTCCGGCGCCTCACCCTCACCACTGCCGACAGCCCCGCAACTCCCACCGACAACCTCCCAGCGACCACCGATCGCAGCGCCGCCCAGTCCCAGCCGGGGATCATCACCTCGGGCATCACGCCTCGGACCACATCCCAGCCCAGCCTCAGGAGGAACCCTCTGCCGCCGATCCTCACGACACCGCCTTCAACAACACCGCCGCCCAGACCCCGACCACCACCCCACCCAGCCCCGAGGACTTCGCTGCCCCCCTGCTCGACCCTCGTCGGACCTCCTCACCGGATCCCGCCAAGGAGCGGGCCTCCCCCTTTTTGGCCGCCCGCTCCCTGTCGACGCAGGCCCCGGACACTCCCCGCCCCGAGAGGGAGCCTGACCCCCGATGCGGCCCACCTCTCGGCCGGCCCACCCCACCTGCTCCGCCTCGGGCGCGCCGCGAGCCCTCTCCGCCTTTTGGTGGAGGGCTCCTCGGCACCCCCTCACTCCACTGACACTTGATCTCTGTTTTTTCTATTTTACTCCGCTCCTCATGAGATTCCTTATTTTTATCACATTATTCACTATTTACCTCTACCTGTCCTCTTTTTACTCTTATGCCCTGTATGCTCTGTCTGAGGCGAAAATAAAAACGCTTTATTTCCACCCCCGCCTCCTCTCTTCCTTTTCGCGCATCGGTCGTAATGCGAAGCATTACGTTTGATGCGAGGAGAGGAAGAGACCCTCCCCCCGCCCCGTGCTGTCGCGCTGCTTTCTCACCTCGGCAGACGGCGCGGCGCGCCGCCCCCTCCCCCGCCCTCCGCGTCGCGCAGCGCTCACGCCTCACCCAACGCCGCTGCTCGCCACCTCTCACCCTCCCCCGGGCCGGCAGCTTTCACACTCACCTGCTGTCGCCCCTCCCTCCTCCCCTTATAAGGTCGCCCCCCGGCCTCCCTCAGGCACTCGCCCTCCTGCCATCTCCCAGCTCCCTCCTTTTTCACCACTCACCCACCCTACACTCCTCCTACTTTCTCTTCCAGCGGTGGAGGGCTCCTCGGCACCCCCTCACTCCACTGACACTTGATCTCTGTTTTTTCTATTTTACTCCGCTCCTCATGAGATTCCTTATTTTTATCACATTATTCACTATTTACCTCTACCTGTCCTCTTTTTACTCTTATGCCCTGTATGCTCTGTCTGAGGCGAAAATAAAAACGCTTTATTTCCACCCCCGCCTCCTCTCTTCCTTTTCGCGCATCAAGGCTAGTAAGGCCTTAAGGTCTAATCATGCTCGTGTTCTCTGTGGCGGAGTGGTTAGAGTGTCTGACTTTTGTCTAGGTCAGACTCCTAATCTAAAGGTCAGTGGTTTGATTCCCTGTGAGTCCTCCCCCCCCCTCCTATGCTTTTGATAGTGGTTGGAGCACATGTTTGGACCGTCCTACTTTCCCATCTCTTCTTTAGGTATGTTGCTTGTATGTATGTACATGTATATGGATGTATGTGTCGCGTGTGGATGTATGTATGTGTGGATACCCATCCTGATATGACCTTAGATGTTGCTAGGACATACAACATCAAACAAACATCAATCTGAGCCAGTTTAACGCGTGTCTGAACGAGACACACTTTGAAAACTCTGTATGTGTGAACGCGCCGCTAATTAAAGATCAAACCAAATCGCTGCATGCTGCATGCCACGTGGGTTGAATCAACCCATTCATATGCCGCATACCGCGTATAAGGAATCTTAGCTTTATCCATGCTAGGCAGTATAAATCTTCAAGAAAAAAAAGAAGAAAAACTGCTGTTGTTAAGTGTACTGATTTCGATAGGTTTATATAATTACTTGTGTTGTACTAAGGAAATATCCATCATTCAGCATTTTGCCTGTGAACATTAGAGTCATGCCATGCACCTACTCCTATAGGATCACGCTAATCATGATTGCGTACCTGCTGTACTCAAGAGTTATTATTCTAATTTACATTATTGTGTAGTAGTTTCTTAAACACCGACAGGTTTTTTTGCATTTCTTGTAGCAGGTGACAGTTTATTCCAGATATTTGCACTGCATTTACCTCGCAGTATAAATTATAGAATTGAACAAATGTTTTGTACACAGAAAAAACACAATCCCCAGAAATCTGCGAAATTGCTGGAAACTTCCATCCCTGCTGATGATAACATGTTTCATGTCTAGCTGTCTAGCTGACACTTTGCCTGGTGAGGTTGTTTGGTTGTTGAAGTTTTATGTCCTGGCAACATCTAAGGTCATATTAGGACAGGTACCGACTTGTGACAGTGCACACTCATGGCGACTTTATAGTGCTTCCCAACTGGGAGACAAGGCGACCAGCGCCATGACCTGATATCCCACTCAGTCACATTATCCTGACACTGAGGTAAGCAGTCCTTGCCCTATCCTAATAATGCTCAGTGCCTGGCTAGGAAGCGATAAGTATGAATTTGATACGTCATTGCTTTGACTCAAACGGGAACTAAACTCACGATCTCCAGCACGCGAAGCCGCGCTCAACCGATTCGGCCACCGCGTCCGGTGCCTGGTGACGTGAGTGTAGCCGTCTAAATTAACTCACACTTTAGTTTAAAACATCTCAAAGCGAGGCGTGCAAGCACGACTGATGAATGCTCCTGGAATTTCTCGCTGACAAACATGTCAGAGGTTTGCCAGCTGAAATTGCTTTGTTTGTGTCTGTTCTCAATGTGGGGAGGGGTGGGGGTGGGGCTGGGGGAGAAGTACCGAAACACCACTACAAGTCATTTATTCACTGCCGCGCGGGTTAAAAGCAATCAGCCACAAATAAATTCAATTAATTTCAGAGTTTTCTGCATGATTTTATTTCATTTATTTAAATATTGCTTCTTTAAAAAAATTCTTAGTGGAAAGTGTAGGTTTTGTAGGAGATCCATACATATTAAACATTTGAAATGGAAGATGTATACTATGCTCTTACTATACTAGATGGTTGGTTGTTGGAGTTTTACGTCCTGGCAATATCTAAGGTCATATCAGGACGGGTACCGACGTGTGACAGTGTGCACTCATGGCAACTTTACAGTGCTGCCCCACTGAGAAATCGGGCCATGACCTGATATCCCTCTCAGTCACATTATCCTAACACTTAGCTAACCAGTCCTTGCCCTATTCTATTAATGCCGAGCACGAGGTTAGGAAGCTACAAGTATCAATTTTATAAGCCATTGGTTTGACTCAACCGGGAACCGAACTCCCGACCTTTCACACGCGGGGCCCGTGCTCTACTGATTCGGCCACCGCGCCCGATAGTATACTAGATCCTGGATAATTAAAATAGTATCTGTCTACAGTTACTCTGTCATCGACCAACACCCGCCCTGTGCAAACAATTTTGTTAAAGCATGAAATATTTTGTGTCTCATTTGACTGTCCCTCTGATGTCAAGACACCTGCTATGTCAGGACAACATCGATCTGGATGTAGAGTTCTCTGTTGAAGACAAATACTAAACTAGGTAGCCTCAACTAAGGTTACTTTTGCTTAAATTCTTAATGCAAATGTTAATTTCAAAATTCCTCTCCTCATTCCTAGACCGTCAATTCGCGTGAATACATATTCAATAGATAGGAAGATATGAAAATTATTGATTATCTTTGCTACGTTTTCACACACAAAATAACGTGGAAATTACTCTTAAATTAGCTCCTGGTGATTTTGTGGGCTCGAACACATGGAATACCTTTTCCCCAAAACGGTGCCCAGAGAAACCGACAGAGGGAGACAGACAGAGGGAGACAGACAGACAGACAGACAGACAGACAGACAGCCATTGTTTATAACGACTGGACATGTGGTTTACTTGTTTGTTAATAAAGTGCCATCTGCAGAAGATATTACCTTCAGCGCAATTTCTTTTTTTAACTACGCCAATGTGGTTTCTTCACAGCAGACAAAAAATGCATTCAAAACAGACGACATAACGTGGGCACATTTAAATGCAGGGATGAAAGTGGTCTCCGACAAAAAAATGCGGAACCTTGGCGCCAACGGCAAATTTCCGCGAACGTGTTGATTTCCCCCCATGCGATTAACACTATCAGGGAATCGTGGAAAATGCCGGAAGTCAGGTTTCAACTAGCCTTGTTGTGACTATATTATCACCCATACCTACCTTGTTTGGGTTTTATGTTCTAGAAGCATTTATGGTCATATAAGAATAGGATTCAGACTTAGCAATTGCTGTCATATATAATATAAATAATATATTAAATATACTGACATTTTTTTAACGTTAATCAGTGGATATCAACAATCGTGGAAATCCGCTAAATCGCGGGAATCCGCTATATCGCGGAGATCTTTCCCTGTACATAGATGTTCACAAAGCCCAGCTATAGAGTAAAGCTAAGATTCCTTACACGCGGTATGCGAATGCGGCAAAAAATCGGAAAGCATCTAAGTCAATGGGGGGTGATTCCTTACGTCCGAATGCGAATGCGGCAACTCGATCGGTCCCTGTAGCGATCGGTGCGGCATGCGAATAGAAACCTCAGTCGCACGTGTCCATTAGTTTTAGACTAGGAGAGGCGACTGATCATTACGGAACGGTCACACACAGGGGTGCTGAGTGGAAACATATGGTAGTGGTGGTGGTGGGGAGACGCTTGCCGCTTACCGCGTAGAAGGAATCCTCCCATTTGCATACCGCATATAAGGAATCTTAGCTTAAGTAATGAGGCTGGCTGGCCTTCTTCAAGTTGTTAGCGCCAAATGCACAGCATGTAATGAAACTAACTTAAAAGCAAACATAAATGGAAGCACGAACGGTACAAATTCCATAAAAAAAGAATGTCGGGGGAAAACGCCGCTGAAATGTTGTCGCGGTTTTAAATTAAGGCAGGAGCGTGGAGAAGGGGGGGGGCAGAAAGGGGGAAGTAGGCTTGAGAGGAGAAGAGGGGCAGCGAGCGTGACTGATGTGAGAAAAGACTGCAGTGTTTGTGTCCTACACAATCATCAAACATTCACACAAATTTAAAACAGGAACATCCAACATTCTAGATAAATTGTTTGTTTATTTAACGACCCCCCGCCCCCACCCCAGCACAAAAAGTAAACATCGGTTATTGTGGGTTTCTAGATAATAGTCGAAATTTTGAAATTTCACAAGTTAAAATAAATAAATAATATTAATAATAAGGGGAAAATAGTAATGTACATAGATCGTTTTTTTAACACTGAGAAAAAGACACAAATAGAGAAATAATTTATTTCTTATTAAACCATATTCTGAATTTGTGTGATTAGATTTTTGGTCAATAGTCTTTGTTTGCTGTTGTTTTCATTATTTTTGCTTTTCGAAAATTTGGAGATTTTTCTACAAATTGGCAATATAAATTTGCATTAAGCTTTGGAGGAGTTAAATTGTGCGATGTTAAGAGAACCGCGGATTTGCATTCAGAACACACTTTCTTTTTGTTTTAAATCATGGCTGACGACTGTGTATTATTCATGTTCCCATATTTTCTGGTTAATAAGATCCACTGAACATCAGTGACCCATACATGATCATATAGCATGTGTAGAAATGCCAGATGGCAGTCATATGTAATTTTCTCTGTGCATTACCCAAAAGTTGGTTGGTTGTTTTTGTTTTACGTCCTAGCAACATCTAAGGTCATATCAGGACGGGTACCAACTTGTGACAGTGCGCACTCATGGCGACTTTATAGTGCTGCCCCACTGGGAAATCAGGTTGCTGGCACCATGACCCGATATCCCACTCAGTCACATTATCCTGACACTGAGAGAACCAGTCCTTACCATATCCTAATAATGCCGAGCACCTACCTAGGAAGTGACAAGTATCAATTTTAAAGCCATTGGTTTCATTCGACCGGGAACCGAACTCCTGACCTTCCGCACGTGAAGCCTGGGCTCCACCAATTCGGCCATCGCGCCTGCTTTTACCAACAAGTACTGACAGATTGTTGTTCATGTATATATATGCCTTATTTCATTTGTATATTATTCAACACATCTTACAGCTTGAAGACCTGTGCTCTGGAGCTGATACTAGTGGGTCTTTTTTCCGCTGACCAGGGATGAAAGTGGTCTCCGGGAAAAAAAGCGGAAATGAGGATATTCTCCCATTGGTTTAGCATTGTCTGGCAATCGCAGAAAATTCCAGGAAGTTAGGTTTCATGTATATTGGTATACGCTGATAGTGCTGCGCCGTTTGAAGCACATATTAGTAGTACACACTGATAGTACTGCACCGTTTGAAGCATTTATTAGTATTATATGTTGATCATGCTGGGGGATTGCAGGTGGGGCCTACAGGAAGAATCCCGGAAATCCGCGAAATCGCGGAGATCTTTCATCCCTGGCTGACTGGGCAATTTTTATCAACATCATCACCACCACCATTAACAACAACAAAAGAAAACCAATACCAATTGCATAGTCCAAAGTTGATCATTATAATCTAACTTACTTTAGCTTGAAATTACATATTTTAAACGGCTAACTTTTGAGATATTTGAAGTGCAACCATGCAAAATTAATTTTGGCAAGCATGCAAAACTCTTTGTAAAGACTAGGTCTCCATAAAGTAAAGTTGAATCCTTCCTCCAACTAATAGTTTTATCACTCGTCGTGGTCACCAGTATGTAAAGTCTACTGCTCGAATCTGTCGTTGTGTAGGCAGGTTATTGTGAAATCAATACAGGCAAAGAGAAAGGAAGAGTATAAAGTGTGAAAGAAGAGAGAGAGAGAGAGAGTCCTGGTCCCCATGGCTACCAGTGATCTGCCCACCACCACCAAGCTGTGTGGCTCCCCTGGCCACCACCTGCCTTGAGCCTGAGTGTGGTGAGCCTGACTAGCAGAGGGGGGGGGGGGGGGAGGGGGTAGTGTATAGGGCCCTGAGTGTTACACACAGTCCTGCCAGCACCACTATGTCTATTTACCTATCAATCAAGCACCACCAGCACCCATATAAACACATATATGCATCTGGTCACGTATAGCTGTTTCATAATAGAACATTTGCATTCCCCCACCAATGCTTTAATATCGAACTATTTTACATCTTGACACCATATGTTTCTGCAGTAACAGATTTTTATTAAATTGACTCAATATTCCCTTCTAGGTGGGTATAAATGTTTAATAAACGCACCAGTATCTAAATTAGATATGTAGAATAATATCTAGATTATTGCTTTGGTTTTGAGAATTTGATGTTTTCATCGGACTATGCAAGTAAACAGCAATTACATTTAAGTCTTTCCGTGTAGTTTTGTATACTCGTCCAGACCCACAGTGAAATGTCAGCAGTCCCCAGGCCCTGAATCAACATGTTCAATTTCAAGCACTTTCCCAATTTGCCAGGACCTAGTGATCTGTGATAATTACTCACCAATAAACAGGAAATAGTCCAGGCTTCCACTTAGAGTATTTCGCCATTAAAACCACCACCCCAAATTTGTAGGACCAGACGGGATGGCCGAATGAGTTGAGCATCTGTCTCCCACTTTGGTAGATCGTGGGATTCGAACTCACGCGTTCGATCCCTGGTCGATTCAAACCAATGAATTGTTGCTTCCTAGCCAGGCACTCGGCATTATTAGGATAGGGCAAGGACTGGTTGGCTCGATGTCACGATACTGTGACTGAGTGGGATATCAGGTCATGGTGTTGGTGGCCTGGGCTCACAGTGGGGCAGCACTATACAGTCACCATGAATGCACACTGTCACAAGTCGGTACCCGTCCTGATATGACCTTAGATGTTGCCAGTACATAAATTCCAACAACCAACCCCGTGGAGCTGGGGGGGGGGGGGGGAGGGAAAGAGCGTCTTAGCAATAACTAAGGTGAGCTCAGGTCGTGTGTGGGTGTGGGTGTTTGTTTACGTCCTAGCAACATCTAAGGTCATATCAGGACGGGTACCGACTTGTGACAGTGTGCACTCATCGTGACTTTATAGTGCTGCCCACTGGAAGACCAGGCCGCCAGCACCATGACATAGTATCCCACTCAGTCACATTATCCTGACACTGAACCAACCAGTCCTTGCCCTATCCTAATAATGCCGAGCATGTGGCTAGGAAGCGACAAGTATCAATTTTTGAGTCATTGGTTTGACTCGACCAGGGTTCAAACCACGACCAACCAACACGGGAGACAGATGCTCTAACTCATTCGGCCATCCCATCTGGTCAGGTGTGGGTGTGGGTGAAATCACTGCGCCATCTATTTATTTAGTGAACCGGGCCCCAGAAGGGAGGGAGGTAGGGACCTGGCGGGTTAACTTCCCCGCGCATGCGCATTGGGCGCGTCATGTCCGCACGCGCGTGGCCGTCTCACGCCTCGGTGGTTCGGCAGAATGAGGCCAGATGGCGCCACGGCACACGCGGCCTCCAACTGCTATCAATGGCCCCCTGGCGGGACTAAGCCTTAACGTGTTAAACGGGGCGTTCGGACGGGTCGTGGTCACGTGGTCCGGGGAGTGAGGACCCCGAGGGGCATTCAGGAGGTGATGGGCAGTGTTTGGGCCTGCCATACCCGTCTTAGGGCCTGGACAGACTGAAACTCAGGCCTGAGCATTGAGTCCGCGCCTCGGTGAAGTCCAGGAACTAAGCCCTCAATCCCCCCCCCCCCATGTACTCATCCCCCGACTTCACTTTTACACTCACTCTTCAAGCACCTAGCTCCAAGTCAGCGAGACCTCGTTCCCTACAGTCAGCAAAAACACACTGATTATAAATCTACTTAAAGCTGCATAGTCTGATGAAGCATCAAATTTTAAAAACCAAAACAATTATCTAGAATTGATTCTACGTATTTAACTTAGCTACTGATGCACTTATTAAAGCATTTGTCATGACATAGAAGGCAATGCTGAGGCAATTTAATATAACCTGTTACTGCAGAAGCCTACGGTTGTCAAAATTAATTGTGCATGTTTGCACTTCAAATATCTCCAAAGTTAGCCACTTAAAATAAGTTACTTAAACCTAAAGGAAGGTAGATTATAACGATCAACCTCGGTAGAGCGCGGACCCCAGGTGTGGAAATGACAGAGACTAAAAACCATCGGACTATGGAACTTTGAGCATTTGTTGCCACATAGAAGGGAATACTAAGGCAATTTGATAGAACCCGTTACTGTTAAAGCCTATCAATATTGGTACCAGAGGATTGGCGTGCTTGCCAAAACTAATTTGACATGTTTGCACTTCAAATATCTCAAAACATAGCCATCGAAAATAAAAGTTACTTCAAACTAAAGTAATGTAGACTACAACAATCAATTTAATATATTTATCCCAGAAAATGACAAAAACTCAAAACCATCGGACTATGCAACTTTAAAGTTAGTTCACTCCCGTTACAAGAGCCAATTTGTAAATTGTAGTTCTTCATAGTTCTTAATAGTCGTGTCCCGTGCTGGTAGATCGTGGGTTCGAGTCCTGGTCGAGTCAAACCAATGACTTTAAAATTGATACTTGTTGCTTCCTAGCCAGGCGCTCGGCATTATTAGGATAGGGCAAGGACCGGTGTGCTCAGTGTCAGAATAATGTGACTGAGTGGGATACCAGGTCATGGTGCCGGCGGCCTGGTTTCCCAGTGGGACAGCACTATAAAGTCACCATGAGTGCGCACTGTCACAAGTCGGTACCCGTCCTGATATGACCTTAGATGTTGCTAGGATATAAAACAACAACAAACAAACAAAACAAAATCATAGTCGTGTGGTCGAGACACATCCCACAGAGTACAACATTTTATTTCATTTAATGCTTGCAAGTTTCAAACATTTATCAGTAGTGACCTGGATATCGGGGGATGTGCTTGGAGAGTCCCCAGCCCTCCCTCCCTCTTCACCCCCCCCCCCCCCACACACACACACCCTAGACACTGGGCCTAGGGCTGTGGATTTGGAAAGGGTGTCACGGGAGTGGAAGAGGGGGCTTGTGGGATTGGAATGAGATTTGCACACGAGCAATTCTCTTTTGGAGCCCTACCTGCCTGGTCCAACCAACCATGAAAACCAATAATCTAAGCTACACCCGAGAATTTGAAAAAGTCCATATGGACTGAGTCACCCACCGTCTTGTGGCAGTGGGCATTCCTGGTGGCTTCATAGTGCTTCCCACCGAGGATACCATCCTGGTAGCATTATCATTTGATATAACAAAGATTCACGTTATCTTGATACTAAGCTAACCCTATCCTAGTGATGTCACAAGTAACAATTTGTTAAATCTTTTAAATGAGTAGTGGGAATCGATCCCACGGCCCGTGGCGATGCGGGAGGCGGACACTGCACCACCCAGGCATGATCTATGGTATCACATTGCAGGTTCCTGTTATTCAAACCTAGGTTTGTTTGTCTTTTGTTTGTTTGTTGTTGTTGTTTTACGTCCTAGCAACATCTAAGGTCATATCAGGACAGGTACCGACTTGTGACAGTGCGCACTCATGGCGACTTTATAGTGCTGTCCCACTGGGAAACGAGGCCGCCGGCACCATGACCTGGTATCCCACTCAGTCACATTATCCTGACACTGAGCACACCAGTCCTTGCCCTGTCCTAATAATGCCGAGCCCTGGCTAGGAAGCGACAAGTATAAATTCTTAAGTCATTGGTTTGACTCGACCAGGGTTCGAACCCACGACCTACCAGCACGGGAGAAGAACGGATGCTCTAACTCATTCGGCCATCCCGTCCGGTCAGGTTTGTTTGTCAATCGTACAACAGTATTACAGATAGTTCCTATGCTCCAATATAAAAGGCGCAAAGGTAATAAATAATAATAATAATAATCAGCAGGGACAGTTTAATGGAATTCAAGGCCTTGAAATGGGGCAAATGAAGTTAAACTTTTCAGACCCCATATGGACCCTGAATTGATTTCTACCATTTATCGGTATATTGTGCTGCTATATGGGGCAGTAGCTTGCATGTTTCATGTTAAATTTAACACCGCATATCGAACCATAAATTATATTCAACAGGCAAAATAGGCTGACTTTGAAGCAAGATTTCCTTTCGTTTCTAAATTAGAATCACTAGATATACTTTATAGATAAGTCATGTATTTAGAAATTGGATCCTTCCTCTTCCTGACCTCATTCCGAGATTTTGCTCTAGAAACAAGCACTTTTTCTTCATTAAAAGGCGGGGGTGGGGATGGGGGTGGGAGACTCTCAGTCACGTGATGTGAACGTCTGAATGTCTCAACATAAGGTCACCAGGGGGCAGGTCGGTGCGAACCGATTGGGAATGAGGGTTAGTGACAAAGAGCCGTGAGGGAGACAAGACAATGGGATGTAGAAGGAAATGAAAATATTCCCATTTAATGTCCTATCACACTAACTGTTCACCACTGGGCGCGGTGTCCGAATCGGTAGAGCGCGGACCCCAGGGGCCATATGCAGGAGTCAGTGTTAGCGGGGTTTGGTGTTAGAGCCTGTTACAGTTTAGCTATCACCGACGTCGGGAAGTGTGTCAAGTCGTATGCAGGAGCGCGTAACATGTACATTGTAACTAAACCTGAATTTATTTATAGATTTGGGAAATCCTTCTGAGTCTGTACCCATATATTAGGCTTAAATATATTAAATGCTGTCATATTTAACAGAATTACATACGCAATAAGTGAAATTTGATCAATTTAACCCTAAATTCAAAGCAATATTAATGGTGCCGCCGTAACGGCGGCGATATTAACAGTTATATTTTCGAATCGATGAATGTAATGTAAACAAATCGCCGTAGCCGCTGCATCGACGTCGCTTTCCATACTGGCAGTGGCGGCCGTTTGTTTACTTTACGTCCGTCGATTTGAAAATATAAGTATTAATATCGCCGCCGTTACGGCGGCAGCGTTAATATTGCTTCGAATTTAGGGTTAATTTCATAAAATTTCACTTATTGCGTATGTAATTCTGTTAAATATAACAGCATTGAATAGATTTGGTCACAACCTTACGCTAACACCGCCCTTAAACGTCCTGTGAAACGGGGTTAGTGTCGCGGACCTTAAACGAGCGGTGTTAGGCCTATCACTGACTCGTGCATACCGACTTTTCGGCGCTAAACCAGAAATCCGCTCAAAACGTGTTTTGGCTCGCTAACACTGACTCCTGCATATGGCCCCAGGTGTGGAAATTCAAGAGTTTGGTTCCCGGTCGAGTTAAACCAATGACTTATCAAATTGATACTTTTCGCTTCCTAGCAAGGGGCTCAGCATTATCAGGATAAGGCAAGGACTGTTTGGCTCAGTGTCAGGATAATATAAATGAGTGCTGCTGGTGGCCTGATCTCCCAGTGGGACAGCATTATAAAGTCGCCATGAGTGGGCACTGTCATAACTCGGTACCCATTCTAAGATAACCTTAGTTGTTGCCAGGACATAAAACTCCAACAACAAACCATCTAGTTTTCAGTTTAAAAAGCTCAAATCACCACATTAAGCCTTTCAGCGCCACAATCCCAAATATTTTCGCGTTTGTGAACAGTGTAATGAGGGGTCGTGCTCTCTAAGAGAAGACTTGAAAGCGACCATGATGTCTGCCTGACACTGTGGCACTTTCAAAAGTGCCGGGAGCTGTTCGGGGTTAGAAACCTTTCACACCAGTTGGCCAGAAGCTATTTGAAGCCGGTCAGATCCTGCACCCTGGGACTATCGGGAAGCACCCGGGGCCACCCGGGTTGTCCTGAGAGATACGAAGCCCGGCCCATGTCAAGGCTGATTGATTCAGCAAGCTGCCACCACGATCACGGACTGCCATCCGCCACCATCTCCATGAGCTTCTGTCTGATACAATCACTGCTCTCTCTGCCACCACCACCACCACAAGCTACTACCCGATAGCACCACAACCACGAGCTGCTACCCGATACCACCACAACCACGAGCTTCTACCCGATACCACCACTACCACGGGCTGCTATCCGATAGCACGACCACGAGCTGTTACCCTTTACCACCACCACCACAAGCTACTACCTGATAGCGCGTCCGCAACCTGCTACCCGATACCACCACAACCACAAGCTGCTACCCGATACCACCACAACCATGAGCTGCTACCCGATACCACCACAACCATGAGCAGCTATACGACACTACCACCACCACAAGCTACGACCCGATACCACCACCACCACGAGCTGCTACCCGACACCACCACTACCACCGCAAGCTACTCCCAATATCACAACCACGAGCTGCTACCCAATACCACCACAAACATGAGCTGCTATCCGACACCACCACCACCACAAACTGCTACATGATACCACCACCATGAGATACTGCCTGACACACCCACGAGCTACTACCCGTTACCACCACCGTGAGTTACTACCCGATATCACCACAACGACGACCTGCTACCTGATACCACTAGAACCACAACCACGAGCTGCTATCCGACACCACCACCACCACAAACTGCTACATGATACAACCACCGTGAGGTACTGCTTGATACCACCACCGAGAGTTACTACCCGGTACCACCACCATGAGTTACTACCCGATACCACCACAATGACGACCTGCTACCCGATACCACCAGAACCACAACCATGAGCTACTACCCGACACCAACACCACCACCACAAAATGCTACATGACACCCACCGTGAGCTACTGCCTGATACCACCATGAGCTACTACCCGATACCACCACCGTGAGTTAACACCAGATAGTACCACAACGATGACTGCTACCCGATGCCACCACAACCACAAGCTGCTACCCGATACAACCGCCACTGCGAGCTGCTACCTGATACTAATGCAACCTGTTACCTGATAGCACCACCACCGCGAGCTGCTATCTGATAGCACCACCACCGCGAGCTGCTAACTGATAGCACCACCAATGCTAGCTGCTACCTGATAGCAGCACAACCGTGAGCTGCTACCTGATAGCACCACCACCATGAGCTGCTAACTGATAGCACCACCACCGCAAGCTGCTACCTGATACTAATGCAACATGATACCTGATAGCACCATGACAACCAGCTGCTACCTGATAGCACCACGACTGCGAACTGCTTCCTGATAGCACCACCACCGCTAGCTGCTACCTGATAGCGCCACCACCGCTAGCTACTACCTGATAGCGCCACCACCACTAGCTGCTACCTGATAGCACCACCACCGCGAGCTGCTACCTGATAGCACCACCACCGCGAGCTGCTACCTGATAGCACCACCACCGCGAGATGCTACCTGATAGCTGCACCACTGCGAGCTGCTACCTGATAGCACTACCACCGCGAGCTGCTACCTGATAGCACCACACCCGTGAGCTGCTACCTGATAGCACCACCACCATGAGCTGCTATTTGATAGCACCACCACCAGGAGCTGCTACCTGATAGCACGACCACCGCGAGCTGCTACCTGATAGCACCACCACGAGTTGCTACCTGATAGCACCACCACCACGAGCTGCTACCTGATAGCACCACCACCGCGAGCTGCTACCTGATAGCACCACCTCCGTGAGCTGCTACCTGATAGCACCACCACCAGCCTTTGCTGGTGGGGGTAGTGTGAAATAACAGCCGTCTATGGAAAGTCTTCTTTTTAAACAGTTCGCACTCTGCTCAGAACTGGATGAGGGGGCGAGGGATGGTTAGGAGAGGTACCGACTTGTGACAGTGCACACTTACAATGACTTTATGGTGCTGCCTCACTGAGACTCCCACGCAGTCCCTAGCTAAGATTCGATAGGGTCGATTAGGATCTGTCACGAGTATTAAAGCATTCTTTAAACAAGTATAGTAGTCTGTACATGAGCTGTACATTGCCTGGGAGGTCAGTGCAGACTTCTACACAAGTATTAATTCTTTAAAAACCAGTGCTATGTCAATGCTATGTTTCCCACGTTTGCCAAAGCACCTCAGATCAGATCATTCAGTGGGAAACTGACAGTTTACTGTTGCTATTAGAAAGCTGCTTCGTCACTGTGGGAAATCTCCTTAATGCAAGTTAAGCACCGAGTGATTCGCGCATAGTGTTTGAACAGTTCCCTGATTGCGCAGAGTGGTTTCCTAAGTTTTCCATAGCAGCTCAGACCAGTTAGTCAGGAACCGACAGTCAACTGTTGCTATTAGAAAGCTGTTGCGTCACTGCGGGGAAATCTCCTTAATGCAAGTTAAGCGCTGAGCAATTCGTGCAGAATGTTTGAACAGTTTCTAATTGCTCGGAGCAGTTTCCCAAGTTAGCCATAGCAGCTCATATCAGTTAGTCAGGCACCGACAGTCGATAGGTGCTATTAGAAAGCTGCTTCGTCACTGCGAGAAATCTCCTTAATGCAATCAGATTGGCATCACTCAGGGAGGATTGTGGCTTGAGGCTTGAGGCAGCTGCTCAAGGTCCCAGAGGTCCCAAGGACAGATACTACTAATGCTGATCGGTGCTACTTAAATAACCGGTGTAACAGGCCAGACCTCCCCCAAACTATACCCGGGTATAGTCTAGGTGGAGGGTAAAATTCGGTACCCTTTAATTTTCTGGGGGTACAACTTGCACCCTCAAGTCGTTGGGATAATTCCTTTTGAAGGATCTTCAAGGAGCCAGAGACAAAGCCAGCGTCAATAATCAGTTAGACTGTTAGTATACAGCAGTACTCATAGCAGTGTTCATAATTGACTAAAGGATGTGGAAAAATAATACCCCTCCCCCCCCACCCCAATTCTGCGTACCCTCAAATTATTTTCTGGCAGAAAACCCTGCTGGGCTAGGCCAAAATATACTCCGGGGTATATTTTTGCCTAGGCCAGACCATACCCGACTAGCCCAGATTAAACAGAAAAACATGCAAAATAGAATGATATAATGAAATACAGGCCATAGGTCGAATAATAAGTATACTGGTATTATAAAATATATGAGTATCGTTATTATTTATATTCACAGAATAGTTTCCGGTGGGGGGATTCGATTCCAGCATGGTATGGCCATTTCAAGTTGCCGTGTCGGCCACCAGGTGGCACGGGGGTTGGTTGGAGTTTTACGTCCTGGCTACATTTATGGTCATATCAGGACGGGTACCGACTTGTGACAGTGTGCACTCATGGTGACCTTATAGTGCTGCCCCACTGGGAAATGAGGCCACAGGCACCATGACCCGATATCCCACTTGGTCACATTATCCTGACACTGAGCTAACGAGTCCTTGCCCTATACTAATAATAATGCAGAGCGCATGGCTAGGAGTAGGAAGCAACAAGTATAAATTTTGTAAGCCATTGAATTGAACTCCCGACGTTCCGTACGGGAGGCCTGCGCTCTACCGATTCGGCCACCGCATCCGCCAGGTGGCGCGAGGGTCAAAATCTGTCTTCATCATTGATAATGGAAAGTCGCCTTCATTACCCCTAACGAAACCCAAAAAGCACCCACCTCCCATTAACCACATTAATTTAGCCGCTCTCAATTTGAATTATACTGACAAACCAAGTTGAGAGGAAGCCACAGGTAATGATCCATTTCCCCACTTTTTTCGTTGTAATTAAATTTTGACTTTCTTAAGGAAATTAATAAAGAAGTTACTAAATGTTCCAATTCATCAATTTCCCAATGTAGGCATGGCACTGAGAGTTTTGTATGCATAATTACTTTATGTTAATATAAAGTCAAACGTTTTCAATACGAACTACTCGGAAGTAATATAAATATAACTGAAGGTTGAATTAATAAATTGCTGTTATTGTTAATATATCCCAAACTCATCATTTAAAAGGCATGTTTATGTATGTATGTATGTATGTATGTATGTATGTATGTATGTATGTATGTATGTATGTATGTATGTATGTATGTATGTATGTATGTATGTATGTATGTATGTATCAATGCATGCAAATTTGTCTTCAATGGACTTCTTTTTTTATGGGGTTTTACAGCGTGGCACCGAAGAACTCAGTAACTCCCAAGAGTTTGATGCCTCCATGTTTGGATGACGGCTGTAGGAGGGCTATTAAGGAACGAAAGAAAGCTCAGCGTAAATTCCACAGGAGACCGACTGCTGAAAATCTGGCTCTTTAGAATTCTGCGCGCTCGCGCTCGCAGAACAATCAAAAAAGCGTGGAGGCAGTGTTGTTTCTAGCATCACCGTGCACACGCCGTTGGGCAAAGTGTGGACAATGATCAGGAGAATCAAACAAAAGGGAGGTGATTCTTCTGTAGTTCAACACTTGAAACAAACTCAACGGCACCATTCTCACATCACTCGACGAAATAAGTGAAGAATTGGCTCGCGCTTTTGCTGGAAACTCGTCTTTGGAAAACTGCCTCCCGAGCTTTCTGGCCGTCAAGGAACGCCAAGAGCGAAAGCTCTTGGACTTTTCCTCCGATGGCGAGGAGCACTACAACTCCCCATTCAGTATGGGTGAGTGGAGGTGTTCATTGGAAAGCTCGCATCACACAGCAGTTGGACCTCATGGAATTCATTATCAATTTTTTAACCTGCGCTGAGACTGTTGCTTCAACAACATCTGGGAGTCTGGTGTCGTCCCAGCCTCTTGGCGGGAGGTGAGAGTAATACCGATTCCCAAACCTGGTAAAAACCAGAGTGAAGCCAACAACTATCGTCTCATAACCCTTGGGGCCTTCTGCACCTCACCGATTCAGAGCCTCTACATCAAAGCCAATGAACCATCACTTAACAACAGGAGAATCAAACTGGCCATGCAATATGTTGTCAAGATAAAAACTAATGCATTGAATCCTGCACACAAATTTCTATTTGAGCAACATGACGAATCCAGGTATGAAGCCAGGCCGAATTACATCCGACCACTGAGGCTCCGAATGAAACCTTATTTGGAGGCCTTGGGCGTGGATTTGGACCAGAACATCCCCCGTGGTCGTTGAGGAAGCCATCGGTTATCCTCCGACTCAGGGAACTGAGGAAGTCTGGGACACATCCACTCAAGTACCAAGCACTGCATGCAGAGATTCAATGCCAGTTTGCAGATCACCTCTCCATATACACTGATGGTTCGGAAGACCAAAGCCAGGTAGCTGCTGCGGCAGTCTGCTGACGGGAAAAATTTGGCGTACGCTTGCCCGATCAGAGCTCGATTTTCACTGCCGAAGCCCGAGCACTCCTTCTCGCGTTGGAGTGTATCGAGGTATCCAACTACACTAACTATGTTATATACAGTGATTCCTTCTCTTGCCTCCTGGCTGTTGCTGGACTGGACTATTCTAGCAATGGTCATTTATACTGGCAACTGATGGGTATGACATCCACCTGTGCTGGGTGCCTGGTCGTGCCGGCATACAAGGAAACAAACGAGCTGATCGGTCTGCGAAGAAGGCCCTGAACTGTGATCTTGAACCGTGTCTGATCCCTCCCTCTGATCTGAAACCACTAATATCCACCCACATAAAATCCTAATGGCAACATGAGTGGGATGAAAACATTAATAAACTTAAAGAAATTGAACCATCTGTGAGAAAACAGACTCATCCGGGAGGTCGGCGGTACCAAGTGGTCCCTTAGACGCTGGCGCCATGGCCCCCGCCTCCATGCGGAACACAATGTCTGGGGCATGTTCCTGGGTCACGGCGGAGACCCCTCTGCCTTCACCTCCCGCCTCGCCCGTGACATAAGTTGCGGGCGGCCTCTGCGCATGTCTCGCGCCCGCCCCGCCGCTCACACCGCCCACCTTGATGCTGCCGGCACCTCGGGCATCATGCCTCGGGCCACCCTCCTCCTCGGGTACTACAGGATGCTAAGACAATCTAACCTGCTCTCCCCCAGCCCCGAGGGGTGGGGCGGCCCCCACACCATCACCCGCGCTGATGTCACGCCTGCCCCCGGGGGGCTCCGGGTAACCCTCCAGAGCTCTAAGACGATCTCATCACCCTCGGGGGCGGTCGCCCTCTTCATTCCCGCCTCACCGCGCTCCCGCCTGTGCCCAGTCGCAGCCTGGAACGCCTCCGTCGCCCATGTCCCCAGCCTTCATCATGCCCTCGGGCCGTCCCCTGGACCCTCGAACCCTCACCGTCCCCGCCTCCGAGACATTCACCCTCCACAGCCTATGGCGGGGCGCCGCCCAGGCCTGTCAGCGTGCAGGGGTCCCTCTCGCCGATATCATGGCCCAGGGCACGTGGACCTCGGGGGCGGTACACGCTTACCTCCCCCGCCCCTCGAGCCCTGTCCTCCGTTTTGGTGGAGGGCTCTTTGGGGCTTCCTGCCCATGAACACTGACATTACCTACTTCCATTGTTTAGTTAGCTTTACATTGTGTACTTAGCTTTTATTGTTCCTTCTACCTCTTCATTGTACCTTACCAGCTACACTTTGTTACCCTCACACCAATAGAGTGCTCTTATTCCACCCCTGCCTTTGTCTTCCTCCTTCGCTGCGGATCGGTCGTAATGCTTGCATTGCATTTGATTCGCGGTGATGGAGGAGTGCCCCCCCCCCCCCTCTCCCGACCATTGGTGTTATGTGGCTGTCACACTACGACGACAAGGGGCGACGACAGCCCAGCGACTTGGATTTTGTGAAAACCCGACGACATATGCAAATTCGGGCCAAGTTGGACGACAGTGCCGCGACAGTGCCCCCCCACCCCCACCAAAGTGAGAAATATGAAGAATGGGACGGTGCAAACATGTAGGTTTATGCGGCGGACCTTAGGAAGCAGTTTTCATGAGAAATATGAAGAATGGGACGGTGCAAACATGGCTCAGTTTAGCTTGCTTTTAGAGGGATGTTAGAACCGTCCCAAATATGAAGACTGCTTCCTAACAGGTCCGCCGCATAAACCTACATAAAAATAAACAATTATTCTCCATACTGCTCTATATATGACCAAATATTGCATTTATATCTATGTACCTTTTTGTATGTCACATGGGGGTTCCTACCTTTATTATAACCAAATTATAGATAAGTATTCATATTTCTGTGCATATGGTAGCATTTTTAGCTTTCCCATAACCGGTCAACAAAATCTGGGACGGTCCTAACATCCCTCGGAGCAAGCTAAACTGAGCCATGTTAGGAGCGTCCCATATTATGAGTGTAGCTTTCTATCAGTCGCCTCCTCCAGCCTTATATCAATGGACAATGCGACTGATGATTTTCTATTCGCACCGCCTTGTCCCGGCTGTCCGTAATTATCAGTCGCCTCCTCCAGCCTTATATCAATGGAGTAATGCTTTTCTATTCGCACCACCTTTACGCATTACGCACCGATCGCTACATGGAAAGCATAGGAAGCAGTCTTCATGAGAAATATGAACAATGGGACGGTGCAAACATGTAGGTATATGCGGCGGACCTGTTAGGAAGCAGTCTCCATATGATATATGAAGAAATGGGACGGTACAAACATGTGTGTCAGCCTATGCGGCGGACCTGTTAGGAAGCAGTCTTCATGAGAAATATGAAGAATGGGACGGTGCAAACATGTGTGTTAGACTATGCGACAGCTTAACGACAAAGACGACACCGTAGCGACAGCCGAACGACATCGGCTGTCGCCGGGTGTCGTCGAAGTTTTTCAACATGCCCAAAAACCCGACGACAACCCGGCGACAGTGGAGAAACTGGAGGTGTCGCGGAGGTGTCACGGCGACACTCGAACGACAACATAACGACACCGTAGCGACAGCCGACGACAGAGCAAAACGACAAGTCGTTGGGCTGTCGTCGGCCTTGTCGTCGTAGTGTGACTGCCACATTAGGTAATAGCCTCCCCCCGCTCCCAGCCCTTATAACCCGGGCCTGCTGCTGCATCCAGCCACTCCACCTCCAGTAGTGCTCCCTTCCAGTTTTCTTCCACCCACCCACCCATACATACCTACTCTTCCCATCCTAGGGTGGAGGGCTCTTTGGGGCTTCCTCCCCCTGAACACTGACATTACCGACTTCCATTGTTTAGTTAGCTTTACCTTGTGTACTTAGCTTTTATTGTTCATTCTACCTCTTCATTGTACCTTACCAGCTGAACTTTGTTACCCTCACACCAATAAAGTGCTCTTATTCCACCCCTGCCTTTGTCTTCCTCCTTCGCTGCGGATCATAGTTTACTAAATAAATTCTATCAATTATTAATAAAACTTTTCTTTTTCTATGGGAATTTGTTTCCCTTGACCACAAATATATGATTGTGAGCTTTGTAATTTAATGAGTGTCTATTGGCACATAATTGATTGTCTGCTTTTACATGTAAAAGCGATGGTTTGAACAAAACATTTCTCGCCGTGAATATGGCCTATGCTGCCGACACGACGTAAAGCAACAACCAATCAATTAATCAATCAATCACAGCATGGCAACTTAAAATTCTAACTTAAAATTCTAAAGTCATATCAGGATGAGTACCGACTTACAGTGCAGATCATGGTGACTTTATAGTGCTGCCCCACTGGCAGACCATCTGTTGGCAACATAACCCGATTTCCCACTCAGTCACATTATCCTGATACTGAACTAACCAGTCCTTGCACTATCCTAGTAATGCCAAGCACCAGGTTAGGTAGCGACAAGCATCAATGTTGTAAGTCATTGGTTTGACTCGGCCGGGATTCGAACTCCCAATCTTCTGCACGGGAAGCCTACGCTCTTACCGATTCGGCCACCACATCCGGTCGATTCAGAGAGGTTTGAGCATATAACTTTGGCACACGTTACATAGACAGAAAACACACACAAAACCTTATTGGAAGTAGTTCCTGAGAATGACGCTGGAAATTAATGGACATACCTTAACAACCTCTGGACCTGTGATGAATAAATACGAAGTATCCTACAAAGAAAATGACAATATTGTTTCAGCAAAGCGTAAGTTAATCTCGCTGGAGGATACAAGTTTCATCCCGTAGTAATACCTGTTGCTTATCCCAATTAAACCGACAGCGACAGACTGATGCACTGAATTAGGTAATTTAGACTATCCAACATGATACATACGCGTGAGTCAAAAGTGTAAATTGAGGGTTTTAATTTTCTCTTTAAAAAAATTAAGAAATACACTACTCGTAACTTTCAGAGAAACAAATACATATCTAATTTACATACTGTTCCACTTATTAAACATGTGTCGCCACATAGCAGTGAATACTGAGGTAATAGAATCTGTTACTGCAGAAGCATATGGTAGCAGAGTTTTGTCATGCTTGCCAAAATTAATTGTGCATGCTTACACTTCAAATATCTCCAAAGTTAGCCATTTAAAATTAAAGTTACTTCAAACTAAAGTAAGGTACATTATAGCAATCAATTTAATATCGTTATCTCAGAAAAATTACAGAAACTCAAATGCGCCGGACTATGAAACTTTAAGAATTGCACTACCCAGAACATTCAGAAAAACTGATATTTAAAGTTAAAAACGTCAAGTGACATGCAGGATAAACATCAGTTAATCATCATAACAGGAAAAACGAGGAGATTCGCAAATACATATTCAATAGAAATGTCTTTACTTGGTTGATGTTAGCTTTCTTTGTTTCATTTGTTACAAAGAAAAGATAGGCTCACCTTGACCATGAAGGTGAAGTCTGTGAGAGCGGGCGAGTAGACGGCGCCACCTGGTGGGACAGACAAGAAGTACAAACTCAAGGCACTGCGTTGCTACTGCCCCCCTAGTGGCGTAGTGGGGAAACAGGCCAGCAGAGGACCGAATGAGAAACTATTCAACGGAAGTAGTTTCAACCTTGACAATTGCAATAGGATATTGAAATATTAAAATTTGAAAGAACTATCAAAACAATATAAACCACAATAATATAAACTTCAATCAAGCCAAATACCTGTTACATGGGAAATAACCAAAGAATGACTTCCTTACAGTTGCCACCCTGCATGCCCCACATTCTTCCGTACAATGTTATTTGACAATGAAAGCCACAATCGAGTAATCTCAACAATAGAGACAATCATGACCCATCAGAAAATGATGACTATTATATAGAAATCTCCCCACAACACTCCTTAATAATTAAACAAAATTGTAATGTAATGGAATTCTGTTTATCCAACAGTCCTTTTTTTTTTAAATTGCAATTTAATGGAATTCTTTATTTAAATCTTTCAGTCAACAAAATAAAAGTAATAAGGATATTAATGTAATTTAGTGCACTGGATAAATGTAACAATATTAGTATATCTACTTATATATTTGCAATTTTTGCATAAAGGCAGGTATGATGTCTTTGACCAATTTAAAAATAAATAAAAAGCTGGTAACGCCAGATTTTAGTATGCAAATCTACAATACCATGGAACCCAATTATTAAGCCAACAATGGTTAGCTAGAGCAACACTAGCACCAGCACACAGACCAGACGGGATGACCGAATGAATTGAGCGCCCGTCTCCCGTTTTGGTAGATCGTGGGATTCGAACCCTGGTCGAGTCAAACCAATGACATACACATTTATACGTGTCGCCTCCGAGCCAGGCGCTCAGCATTTTTAGGATAGGGCAAGGACTGGTTAGCTCAGTGTCTGGATAATGTGACTGCGTGGTATAATCAGGCCATGGTGCTGGTAGCCTGGTCTCCCAGTCGGGCAGCACTATAAAGTCGCCATGAGTGCACAGTCACAAGTCGCTATCCGCGCTGATATGACCATAGCTTGGTTGGTTGTTGGAGTTTTACATCCTGGTACGCATATCAGGATGTGTATCCCACTCAGTCACATTATCCTGACACTGAGCTAACCAGTCCTTGCCATATCCTATTAATTTTGAGCACCAAACTAGGAAGCAACAAGTATCAATTTTGTAAGTCATTGGCTTGACTCGACCTGGAACCAAACTCCCCAATCTGCCAACAGGAGGCCTGCGCTCTACCGATTCGGACACCACGTCCAGTGATATGATCTTAGATATTGCCAGGATGTAAAATTCCAATCACACACACACACCTGCACACGGGCCCATGATGAGCGAGATCTGTGGAATGACTCCTGACGCCATGACATTACGCTGGAAGATGTCTGCATAGCCAGCCAGTGATACGACACCCTCCTGAATGCGCGCGCCGCCAGAGTCGTTGAGGCCGATGACTGGAGCCCCAACCAGCATGGCCTGGTCCATCACCTACAAAACAGCAATGTACTTTAATGTACATTGTATCTTGCTGCAAATACCTTGCTGCAGGAGACGCATTCCTGCACTATATTGAATACCTCTGCCGTACGCTATACAGCATAGGCTGCTCCCCCAGAATGTTCAGAATGGGGTGTGCTGCACACAATGCAGCACATTCCACTTCCCCATCACCATGTACAAACCCAACATGATCGCTTCAACAGCTGGAAGACCAGTGTCCCCGGTGTTGACAAAATGTGTTCAGATGAATCAAATATTTACCTTTTTTCTTTTTAAATGGACACACACTCATTTACTATTGGTGTGGTCACCAGACGAGATAGGCAAATATATGGGGGAATTTTCTTAAAACCATACATTGTGAAGAATACATAAACATAGATGCGTTAAAGCAATATTTGGGTCGGTCTCTGAAACTGGGTACCACTTTTGTGACATGGAAACCAAAATTGAAAACATTCCAAATAATAGCAGAAAACATAAATAATATTAGAATCCTTATTCTAACAGATATGTCAGAGTTAAAAAAAACTATTTCACCTTTTGATTTTGATCTTATGCAAATTGGCGCATAATTTCCAAATTGTGGTTGATTCGATGATGGGAGCCGGGTACCCACCACACTCCCAGCGGGCAGGACGAACATCACTGACCTGGAAACCTCCCCCCACCTCCAGCCATTCGGTTTCGCTTGGCCGTTGGACACTAAACTTTTACCACACCCACCCACCTCTATTTTAAGGACTACTTCGTAGGGGTCGGCCCCAGCGGCCTCAGAGCACCCGGCGATTGGGGAGGGCCCCCGTGACATCGATGCCGTCGACTGACTCCTCTCCCCCCCCCCCCCCCCCCGTTGTACCTTTCATAACATTGTCAATAAATTAACCTTTCTCCCACTTGGTCTCCGGCTTCCCTTATTCGAATCAAGGACAATGCTCAAATGTCCTGTATAACATGAAAGTAACATCATTTTAACATACAGAAGACATTCAAACAAGATTTGATTGATTACAGTTAATCAAACTAAATTATGTCATACAAGAAAAAAGCTGAAACAAAAATGTGTCAATTTTGATGTAAATGTGTAAATATGTAGATTTTCACTTCACCACGAAATCATATAAACATACTTCTGATACATTTTGTGGGATAGATTAAATACATATATATTATTCCTAACATACTTAATCCATAGAGGCAACTATAGTTATTTGAATTAGTATTTTTTTTTTTTTTTAAACACCTGATGTTCGTCTATCATTTGAGTAGTGCACTTTGAACCAACAAGTTTTGGGAACAGAAACTTCTCCGTATTAACATCACGTAGTTTAGGGAAGTTATTTATGCAACCATGCACCAGGTTTTTGGAAACAAGAGGTTTGAGGATGACTGAAATGTGTTAATATAACATTGTGTTAATAAATATTACCGAAACTGCCGTACATATTGTTCAAAGATTAGATGATGCACTAAATTCTCTTAGTTTTATTTCAGTTCATGGAGCATTGTAACCATACATATGCCGTAACCATAAATATGCATAAATGGCACGGGAGAATGTGGCTCACTGAAATTATAAACATAATTCTACAATAGGAATCTTAAGCACCAGGTTTCCGTATGAACCACGTAAAACTGGCTTTAATTAATTGACCAGGCTTGTTTCCAAGAAATCCACAAAATATGAAACTATACATAGCATTTGTCAACAGTCTATACACATCTTGACCATCAACGTCACTGTCACGTGACCCAGACTTCCGGAATGGTCTGGTTAGCAAAAAGAGAAGATTGACGGTGATTACAAAAAAAAATTAATAAAGAAGAGTTTTTATATTTTGTTTATAGAAATCAGTAGAGCAATACTTCCTTTTCATAACGTTCAAACTGTGGAAACTGTCAACACACTGGATCTCAGCTCACTGTGGTTTTGTCACTGTGTGCACCCAGCCAATGCTTTCAAACCATTGAAAATATATGAATAAATAAGACTCACAGAACCTAACTATAACCCAGCTCCAAGCCATCTGTTATAATAGAGATCAGATACAAGAAAAGAATGCAAACAATGTTGAATAAGCATTCTAGTGATTACACAAATATTAGCTATAACCCGTGCACATGGGTTAAAGGTAAGCTCTGCATCAATCCTTGGACAAATATTGTGTTGAACTTTCATTAAATATATATAGAATAATTATGTGAGACTTACCTGGGTATAGTTGACACATAATTGTTGTTTTACCGAGTCCTAGGCCTCGGCTTGTTATAGGTCAGGGAGAGGAAGCGCTACCCAATGAACCGCTCTTTACCTAGCTAATTCTGTTAATTTATTTTGTTAATTTATTTTGTTAATTTTCAAGTCTCTGGTTTGACTCGATCAGAGTTTGAACCCACAACCTCCCGCATGGGACTCCAGTCGGTGCCCTACCAATTCAGCCATCATGTCCAGTGCTCAACTCAACACTTCTGGGAACTGATTGGTTTCCTACTTTTTGGGTACGGGAGGGTGGGCCCTGACCTATAACAAGCCGAGGCCTAGAACTCGGTAAAACAACAATTATGTGTCAACTATACCCAGGTAAGTCTCACATAATTATTCTATTTCACCTCATCCTCGAGCCTCCTGGCTAATTATAGTTCAGGGAGATGTTTACGTACTTATAATTTCCATTTCACCTTCCATTTCTAAATTCCTTATAGTATTAGAATTCAGAACCTAATCATTTCTTTTTAACGCAGTAAACTGATAGCCAAGGAATCTTTTCTTCAGCCTTTTGTTGTAATGTCTTTGTGAACATTAAAACATTTATCCCTACTGGTACAGAGTAAATTAATTTTTATTGAGACCCCAGTCCCCTGAAATAGGGCTGGAGAGATATCTATGTAATATCTTATATTCTATGAATATATAACCTCCAATTAAATACTGCCAGCTTTTGTCTTGCCAAGTTACCACATATAGAGATAATTTCTGTGTCCTCTGATGACTCCACAGTGTAGTTTGCTACCAGTTAGCAAAACATTGTGATGCATTAATAGGGGGTCAATTCAGTGACCTCCCAAACAGGTAAGTTAAAACGTTACCAATACATCCTATCTTAACCAGTATCATAAAGAAACATATATGGTTTTAGCAAGTGCTTTCACTAAAAGGAAGCTGAAGTGCAATATTACAAAATGGTACGCTATCATAAATATCCTTCCATACTTTCCAATGTTCTTCAAGTCACTAACTGTAGACCAGTAGAGTAATGGTTTCACCAGGTAATATGTGTTCAAATTACAACCCATATCATACGACCATATACCAATGTGGGTATACCTAGATATGTATCACACAGAGAACTGAACCCTCCTATTGAGTTCATCCATATCATACAGCCAAATACCAATGTGGGTATACCTAGATATGTATCTTACAGAGAGGTGAACCCTTGTATTGAGTTCACACTGAATCCTCTGCCACCCAGGTCAATTTCTTAACTTGATTATGTGCGTGTTGTTAACACCAATGTGGAGTCACATGTGCATGTTGACAGTATCTTCTGGCCATGCAACTTTTGGTAGCTCAATCTGTTCATTGAGTGTTTTAGACTTATCAAGTCTGTGCCCCTGTTTCTTTCCAGAACACATGTTCCAATGTGTAAGAATATGAGGTTCGAGCCTCAGTGCATCAAACTATTATGTTTGTGTCCAAACTGTATATAATCCATGTTTGTATTCATATACAATGGTCGATGGCAACTGAATCAGTTGAATTTGACAGATGTATCTAGGTGTATTACCAGCACCTCTGTGTACCTATGTTTATAGGGATTTCTTGTCCATTATATTCACACCTCTGTCAAAATATGCAACCTAAGTTTGCTATGGTGTTACATCTGTAGTAGTGCATATTTAAAACATTAAATTTGTAGTTCAATATGTTGACTCAAGTATGTGTCAAGGTCTTTTCATATACCAGGTTTCCTATGCAAAACATGGCAGCCCTACTATGGGCTTAACTTTATCAACACTCCATGCTTTGTTGACAATATGATGCAACAGATTATGTGCCTGTGTATGATTGAAACAATTTCAACAGTTATCTCATAACCAAAAGTCTGCCTACTGACAGCCCATCTGTGCAGGTTCAAACTAACATATAAAGCATGCACCTATTCGTATTGACAATTTGTGTCGGTCAATGTGGCCAAACATGGTAAACACATGGCTATGTATATGCTGAACTCATATCCAATCTGCTAATGCATATTTATGCCAGTATTGATATTAATCAACACTGTTGTCATTATCCCATTATAACAATGCATTCTCTCCATGCCCATTATATCCACTGTCTAATGCTTATGTCAATTCATGGACATTGTCTAAAATTTCTAATGAAATGAAATAATTCTCAATTCCCAGTCTAGCCTCACATCAGTGGCAGTAAGTTTTCCCCATGTTACCAATGGGGTAATAATATGGATGTAACCAGTTATCATCTGGGTCTAGCCTAGGACCACCTCCAGCTATGACTGAACCCACTATTATTGTTTACCAATGGACTGAGCTCTGAAGTCTTCCTAAGAGCTCTGAAGTCTGAAGTCTTCCTAATAACTTAAAGAGCACAATAAACCGATCATTAAATAAAGAGCTGATCTGTATATATGTGAATTGTTGGCCCAACAATGCTGCCGATAGCAATGTTGTAGTACTTAGATTTATTAAGTAATCATTAATAAATAATTGGCCTAATTAAAGTCACTGCTATAATTTCAGAAGATTCAGAATAAACACTTTGTCTCTTATGTGCCTATGCATCATGACAACAGACTGCTAACAATATTTTATGCAGTCAACTTTGCTTTAATTATTCATCCAACTAAATAAGTTGGGTAATATCTGCTTTCTAAGTTAGACAATATATATATATATATTCACCATAATAATATCTAAATTAAGAAAATTGTATGGAATTTCCTAAGAAACACAAAACCCCAGTTATGGTTACAGATACATCTGTCAAACTATGTTCGGCACTGTTTAATATAACAGTCTGTTATGTGTTATTATGCCATGCCCATTGGGATAACCTGATAACCTTAGATGTTGCTATGACAAAAAACTCCAATAACCAACCAAAACATTGGTAGTTGTATGTTGGACTTAGTAGTGTTCTTTCCTTACACTAGGTAAGTGTATGTCAGACTTTAAATGTCTGCTGGTCTGGGTATGTATATACCACAATTACAGAGGTATTTGTTTTGTGCCTAGCACACCCAATCATGTCCACAGCCAATAGAGCTGTTTATATCCAAGCTAATTACTTACTACTACCCAGTAGGTAGATGTCCACATGTCATATACTATGATTGCATACACCCCCATTCATGTAATGGTGTATATCTAGCCTGGCCTCTGAGTGTCAGTGTGGTGGCTTGATGGGCTATTACACTAAAATAGCCCTATGTACTGAAGTGGGGTATTGTGTAACCCCAGCCCTTGCTACTGGCCTGGCGCAATCATGCCCATAATACCTAAATTGGCTGGGTCTGTGCCCTCTTAAAGAGAGGTATGTATATGTACATACCTGCATGATTCTGGGGTTTACCTGCTCAACTCCTTCAAGTTCCTAGGCCCCAAATAGGAGTCATACATTTTAGGACCATGTAAAGCCATTGCTGGCCATGTGTATATTCAGCCAGTTTTCCCACCACTAATTAGTGTGATAGTGTTGCCAGTAGGCCTATGCCTTGGTTAGCATGGTTCACAGACTTTGTCACTATTTTACTATTGCAAATAGGAAAAACATATAGTGAGTGCAGCTGTATACACCGCATCTCTGCAATTGTAACGGCCAAATCTAGCCCACATTCAAGGATAACAATAGTTAATCCTTGTGCCAACCTTATTTCCTATAAGTATGACTTTTATGGTTCTTTAATGGCCAGTCGCTGTGACAGCACTGGAAATGTGCATGATCATTTGTCACATTGGTCACCCCTCTGTGGAGTACCAGTTCACTGACTTCATTTCCACTATTTTATTATTATGTGTATGCATACACACATAGTGGGTGCACTAGTGTACGCAGTGTCTCTGCATAACTATGCTGAGGAGCCAATCCCTCTAGTTTGTCGGAAGCCATCTCGACTCAAGGAAGTATTTGCATTCCTTGTAATTATAATCAATTTATCATATTGTTACCTTCAAATAACCTATTTGACCACCCTCTGGGACTGGCACTGGCTAGGTGCATGGTCAGTTCATGTATTGGCTTGGCACTCGGCCTTATTTGACCACCCTCGGGGACTGGCACTGGTATGTGCATGGTCAGTTGTATTGGTTCGGCACTGAGCCTAAGGGTGTCACCCCTCCCAACAATCCTACCGGTGGCTACCGTGCCTCCGGTAGTTTCACGTACACATTTTTACTAATTTTGAAAAAAATTTGAATTAACTGAAGTTTAAATAAATCAAATACCAAGTATCAGTTTCACTGTTAAATATTTCGCTGCTCACCTTCTTACACTACTAATCTTAGTCAGTTAGAAAAACAAATAATTTTATTTCACTAAATTTCATGTAAATGTCATGTAGATACATGCTGTCGAAACATACCCATGTGTCAGAACACACAGAAAAAACATACACATTAGACTAATGTGTGTATGTGTAGTGGGAAAATGGGTCATGGTGACAGCACTAAAAGTCACCATGAGCACAACTGTCACAAGTTGGCACCCATCCTGAAATACCTTAGATGTAACCAGGATGTAAAACCCCAATAATGAACCAGCAATAACATGGATAGTCAATTGTCATTGAATACAAATCAAATACTAAGTATTATTTCTCATGACTGTCAAATGTACAGTGTCACAAATCCCATGTGTATGCATGTATTAATGCAGTGACTGTGTTTCAGCCCTTGTCCTATGTATTGCCAGTGTGTTACAATGTCTATAGTACCTAATTTTGGCAACCCAAAGCAATGTTATTTTCCCCATAAATGTCTGCAAACATTTTCATCTATAGTGAGTGTCCAAATATAACTTTGAACACCACAAACCCCATGTGTTTCAACACACCATGTATAATGTCATGTATTGACACCCAATGCCTATGTCACATTCTATGTTAAAAATGACATAATAGCCACTAAATATTTCCATATTATAAAATAATATATATGCCTGCAGACATATCCCAATAAAGAAAAAGAAGTCTAAATGTACTTACATAGTATCCAACTAGTCTAAATGCCAGTGTAAAGAGTAGTCCAGTCCTCACCATTCCATGTCTGCTCTCGGTGAGGTGAGCTCGCTAAGTGGTTCATTGGGTAGCGCTTCCTCTCCCTGAACTATAATTAGCCAGGAGGCTCGAGGACGAGGTGAAATATATATATATATTCACGGTCTCTGAATATATTCAGAGTCTGTGTATATATAGATTAGTTAGACGAATCTTACCTGGGTATAGATGATGGATAACTATTGTTTTACCGAGGTAGGAGCCTCGGGTAGACGTGGGCGAGGGAGAAGGAAGCACATCCGGGTCCAGCAATCTTTACCTACTAATTCAGGATAAAAATGATTCCAAAAAACCAAAAAACTATGGTCATGTGACCTAATCTTGGTACAAGTGATTGAATAGACGTGGCAGGGCGTGGTGGGTGGGCCCTCGCCCACGTCTACCCGAGGCTCCTACCTCGGGAAAACAATAGTTATCCATCATCTATACCCAGGTAAGATTCGTCTAACTAATCTATTTTACCTCGGTATACCGCCTCTGGCTAGCCGCAGGCTAGGGAGACCTTTACGTAATATCATTTTTATCCTGATATTCCTGTTAGTTACTATTCTATTATCAAGTCTTAATTAAGTATGTTTGTACAATTGTTATGACAAAAAAGCGAAAAAGTGCACTTTGTCTCACCTGTGTCTTTTAGTTGGTGAGTAGCCTCTGTGCGATAGGTTGAGGCTTCTCTAGTCGCTTGTGATAATGTTTTGCAAACGATCTAGCAGTTTTCCATCCTGCATGAGCCAGGATCCGTTTCACGGAAATGCCAAGTAATCTGGCCTTAGATACCATTGCACCACGTGTAGAGTGCGATGAATATCTGTTTGTGTTTACTCCTGAAAGTTTTAACACAGTCATGGTCCATCTGGCGAGGGTGTCCCTCGAAATGCCCTTGTGTGGCTTAATAAAGCTCACCAAAAGCTGCCTTGAGTTGCGTATTGTTCGTGTCTTGGATATATATGTCCGTATTGCGGAGACTACACATAACTTGCGATCCTCTGTGAAACTAGTGACACTTATTGTCGACAGGGGATCACCTAAACGATTTGATTTCAACAAAGTTGTTAGATCAAACGTTGCTTCCTTGCTATCGATTTCAAGACCATTGAGCGACAGGGCGACTATAGTTTGGCCCCTGTGTCCTGTAACGAGCAGAAGGAGCAAAGCTACTTTGAAGCCTAATAGCTTAACGTCCAGGAACTTATTCTCTGGCCAGTCCTTGAAGAGTTTAAACACAAGAGAAACATCCCAAAACCTATTATATTTGGGTTTGGGAGGGTTCCTCTGATAAATTGATCGTATGATCCAGCAAATAACATGATGTTTTCCCATTGTTTCGCCATTAATCCTAGGTAGGATTATTGAGAGCGCACATCTGGCTGCATTGATAGCGCCATACCCTAAACCTTCGTCTTCCAAAAAACGTAGGAAACGTCCTACCTGGGATATTGTTGGGTTCATAGGCTTAACTTTCTTAAGTAAGCAATAAATACCCCATTTCTTTAAATACGTGGTATACATTTTTACAGTTCCCTTCCTCCAGGCGTGAGAGACCAAACGTTGTTGTGTAATCTTATCCAAGCCGAATTGTTCCAAATATTTATTTAAAAAAGGAATGCTACCAAAGGAGTCATCGACACGTTCCGTGGCGCGCTAACGGTCCCTGATGTTTCAGATTTCCTCGGTATCTTGGGAAGCATAGCATGCTTTTGGCCGTCGCGACTAGTCTCGCTAGCCAGGGTTGAGTGTCCCATTCGGGGACGATGAGGATGGCGTGTGTTTTCTCCATTAGTATCTTTCGGGCGACTTTGCTAATAATGGTAAAAGGGGGGAAAATGTAAAAGAAATGATTTTGCCAAGTTAGCGAGAAGGCATCTATGTGCCAAGCATGTGGTTCTGGGTGCCACGAAACATATTTCTCCAGTTTAAAGTTATTACGTGAAGCAAATAAATCTATATCCGGCCAGCCCCATAATTTACAGATTTGTTTGAAAATTGATGGGTTTAGTGACCACTCTAAGTGGTCATGGAAATGGCGACTCATCTTATCGGCAAGGCAATTCTGCGTTCCGGGTATGGTTGTTATTGTTAACCAGACGTCAAACTTTTGCGCCCAATTCCAAATGAGTAGTGCCAACTCGTTACACTTAATAGATTTTGTACCTCCCATATTTCTGACATAAGCCATGGCTGTGGTGTTATCCGTAAGGATACGAACATTATTTTTGGGTACTTTAACAAGGCTGGTTAAACCTAAGTAAATGGCTCGTAATTCTAAAACATTAATATGTTCAGAAATTTCCGATTCTAGCCATCGTCCCCCCGTTGCTACATCATTGCGATGTGCCCCCCAACCTTGGAGTGACGCGTCAGTCGTAACTGTAGTATTGGGCTCACCCATTCGAATGGGATTGGGGGAGTTATCAAAGTGACTTAGCCACCAAAAAATGTCGGCTAGTCCACTTTCAGAGATAAACATTGTCTTTTCAAAGTTACCCTTGGCGCGGGCCAAAGCTAGATTTTTATCGATTTCCAGGGACTTAATGTGTGCGGCCCCATATAGAATAGCAGGGCTGTATGAAATCATTATACCGATTAAGACTGCGACCTGTCTTATCTTTGGCCTAGAAATGTCTAACAGCTGTATCGCTGTGTCCCGCAGCTTATCTTTCTTTTGTTGTGTAAGTGACACGGTCATGGCCGTCGTGTTCAAAATGAAACCTAGACACTTAAGCTGCTTAGTAGAAGAAAACACAGATTTCTTAGCATGGATGAAGAAACCCAAGTTTGAGAACAGTTGACATAAATCTTGAACGGCGAGCTCGCATTGTTCGAAAGATTGTCCCATAATGAAAGAATCATCAATGTATGGAAACATACAATGACCCAGTTTAGCCATGTGTGAAAAAAACGGTTTCAACAACTTAGTAAAAAGTTGTGGCGCACACGCCAAACCATTAGGTACGCAGGTAAATTCAAAAAGCTGGTCATTCCAAACAAACCGTAAATATTTTCGAAACCCCTCTTGAATAGGGACGGTATAGTAAGCATCTCTTAAATCACCACTCGCTAGCCAACACTCTGGGGTGATCAGATCACGAGCTGTTTCTAAAGAAAACATTTTGAAATGTTGGTATTCAATGATTTCATTCAATTTAGTTAAGTCTAAAATCATGCGAACAGACCCATCTGGTTTAGGAGTGGAGAAAATATTGGAAATGAATTCACCTTTAGTATGTTGTACTCGTTTGACAATGCCTTTGGCTTCAAAAACCCCAACCTGTTCATTTAGTTGCAATTTTTTTTTTGTGTGAATTGAACTTATATGGAAAAGGTGCTCTTTTCTGTACAGGGAATTCTGTGAAAGGAATAGCAATGCCTCTAACAATACTAAGAACCTCTGGGTTAGTGGTTACTTGTTGCCATTGTTCTAAACAATTAACAATGTTGCCCGCTTGAAAAAGGCTTACGTCAGTTTGAGTTTCCTCTGTGACCATGTCAGGGCCAGGCTGCTGAAAAGTTTGTGTGGCGTTCTCTACTTGTTCCCTGGTTTGGGGAACTGCGGCTTGTAACCGCGGTTGTCGTTCCAGTTTGAGGATTGTCTGTCGCCTCGACCTCTTCCCCTCTGGCTGAATGCGAAGGATGGGCCTCCCCTGAACGGCCTTCCTCCTAGGCGGAAGCGAAAATCCGTGCGGCTGCGGCGGAACCCGAGTGGGTTTTGTGATTTACGGCCTTTGAGTTCCGTGTTCTTAGCACTCTTAGTGTCCACCTCTACCTGCTTGTACAAATAAGCAAGCTGACCCCCAAACATCTTGGACTTGTCCAGAGGTTTGCCTTTGATGGGGGTAGGTCCGGAATAGACGGTGTATTCCTTGCCGTCATGGTCCGTCATCTTCTTTGACCGGGCGACCTCTTTGCCCGCGTCGGTGGTGACGGATTTAAAGACATTTTCGAAGTGGCGATGTGTCATATAGTTGCTCGCTGCAGCGAGCAAGGCAATGCCCCTATCCATTACCCGAGCTAAGGACGAGAACTTATTCTCGGTCTGCATGCGGTTAGCAATGGGGAGAATAGAAGTCAAGGAGCCCAAAACTGCCTTATGAATTACAGAAAGGGCAGTTTCATAGCGGCGACGTTCGTCGGACAGATGGATGCCAGCATCCATCTCCTTACACACCGTAGCGGGAATACCTTTGACGGGAAGACCAATTTATTAATGACCTCAACTGGTTTGAACGTTGTAAAGTGGCCATTGACGGTATTCCTCATCATGGTTGTGGTACGCACCTTCTTCGCCTTTTTCTTGACAATCTTCTTGCCAACCTTAGCGCCTATTTTGGCGTACACTCCCGCGCGTTCCGTATCGGAATCTGATTCCGTGGAAGAGGAGTCGTTTGACGAGTCCGAGGACGAGTCTTTCTTTTTCTTTTTCTTTTTCTTTGACTTCTTAAGGCGTTTAGCGTTTGAGGCTTTGGTGAACTCGTCACCTGAGCTGCTCACAGTGCGGCGTTTCTTGCCGCGCGCTTTCGGTTTCGGAACCTCGGGGGCCGACACCGTGTCCTCCTCGTCATCCGAAAAGTCCTCCCAATCCTCATCAGGGATTTGGGGAGGGCCCGCATAGGAAAGAGCCTGGAATTGGCGCATCTTGTCCTCCATCATGGCTGCCATCTTAGCCTCCCAATCACTTGGTTCAGGTGGCTGGTCACTGTCCCGGTCGGAAACCTGTGCCCCGGGCTGTGGAGACGGCGGAGCCGTAGGCACTGGTGACGAATCGTAATCCGTAGGGGCAATGCCCTCTGCTGCCGCAGGCTGCTTATTCCGCCGAGTGGCCATCGGTTCCTGTAACGACAAAGGTGTTACTTAACCGGAATCATCTCAACGACACAAAGTGTAACCAGTAAACTGGGTTGAGGTATATGGTACAGAATAGCGTGTATTACAACGTTTCAGTACAGGCGTGAAGCTAAGTTTTGCCGTAGGGTTATGGTAACGAAACCAACCAAACGGGGGGGTATCGATCCAAAGATCGCCCACTCTCTCTGTTCCGTACACTTCTCCCACCCGCGGCTACGACGCCAGCAAGTTGGAGAAAATATTACGAAACTCGGAGGTTCGCCTTAAAACCGGTCTGGGGTGTTTATAAAAAACACCCAGAAGCATCCCCAACAACATCCTCTATTCAGGATCCGGGAGAATTTTCTTAGGAAATGAGCAACTCGGGTTACCATTTCTCCCTGTCTCAAAAACAGGTGTCGATAGAACAAAGGACTATCGGTTTCGTAAGTGCCAGCGGCACGCAGTGTTCTATCCTCAAGTAAAAAACACGTACAAAGTCCAAATTGGACCTGAGAAAGTTCTGAACTTTCATAATGTGATGCTATAATGCATCATACACAGTTTATACTAAAATTTTTCATTACTTACTTTGTGATTAAGTAGAGTTAGTAGATAAATCCTGTTGGAGCAACTCACAAACGTCCTCCCGTTGTGAGTCACTTATGCTAATTGCTGGACCCGGATGTGCTTCCTTCTCCATAGCCTGCGGCTAGCCAGAGGCGGTATACCGAGGTAAAATCTATGTTTTCTGCTATATTCTGGACTCATGCACGGTCCCGTTTCAATATAGTGCCGCCATCTGGTGGAACCCATGTGTACCATTATGCGGCAAACCATATCTGTGGCGATATCTAATGGTGGAGTTAACAACACTCACAGTTAAGTGACTCAAAATAGATACCACTCTGGTCGAGATGAACAAAGTTAGTTTTAAAAAAACATCAAAATTAATATGAAATGTGTACTGTAGGCACAAAGAAGCATGCTATTAACAACCAATATATGGCAAAGCATCAGTGGAGTATGATTATGCGTGTTGGCAGCGCCCATTAACAGAGGACTAGTGATCAGAACAACCCTATTATATATATAATTATTAGTTACTTAAACATCACACATGTCTCACCTTGCATACTTTCTTGGCGTGTGCACCAGACAAACTTCCCCCAAACACCGTGAAGTCCTGGTAATAGAGGAGTTAAATAAATACACAGATATACATAATTCAAACATGTTATTCAGTTCCCATATAGATATCACGAGTGGCAGCCAAATAGCGTACGGCAAATACACTTGTCACGATTAAATAAAAACAACAATAATCAATTTTCAGATAAATAATGATTATGCTTTGACAACCCCCCATCGATGCAGGGGCCAATGCATTTCCATAATTCGCAAATGGCTTCAAAGTGCAAAGACGAGTATACAGAATATGTACCATGAACACATATTTTTCAGTTTCATAATGCCTTTGTTTTGCTTTCTCCCCTACACATTAAAAAAAGGTGATTTACTTTGTGATAACTGATCGATTTTGGAGATGTTTGAAATAAAAGCATGCCCATTTTATTTGTGTGTGCACACCAATTGATTGGTTGGTTGGTTGGTGGAGTTTTACGTCCTGATAACATCTAAGGTCATATAAGGACGGATCCCGGGTTCTGACAGTGCGTACTCATGGTGACTTTATAGTGCTTCCCCACTGAGAGACCAGGCTGCCGCATACCACTTGAAACCCTGTGTGTTATGCCATAGCAACGTTAATTAGGTCACATTGGTGTTTTTGGTGGGTTTTTAAAAACAGCCACTTTGAATATTTCTAAGGGAAACCAGCCTCCTAGTTTAATAGTAATAGTTTGGGGCATAAGATCAAATCTGGATAAGTATTTTGGTTTTGAAAATACACTTGTATTGAATTGTCCATGTTATATGTAACATGGGTAATTCACAGGACGGTGGTCGATGCCAAAACGACTCAACACCTTACACCCCGAAAATAGAATTTTAAACACCCACTTTAGCCACCTCTCACTATAAATTTCTATGCTTCATACACATGTGAAGATATGGAATTCAACTGTTTTTGATAGGAATTCAAGACTATTTTCATTTGGATTTCAGAAAAAGAAAAAAAAAAGGCGAATGGCGATTTTGGACTAATTTAGATCAGTGGGGATAGTTTAATAATAAGAATGCAAGGCTTTTCAAGACTAATTCCCCAAAGTAGGTTAAATTCAAGGCTTTTCAAGGACTTGAAACGGGGCAAATGAAGTTCAAGACCTTTCAAGACTTTAGAGACCCCGCAAGGACCCTGCAATAGACATTTTCCATGTTTGTTGCTGTTTCAGATCCCAGCAACATCTAAGGTCATATCAGACCCCGTAAGGACCCTGATTACGCAACTATAACAAAGTATTAGGAATTGAGATGGAAAATTAGCTGGTTTCTGGTTTAATCACATCGCCACCCACCCCGACACAAACCGACGACTGTCCCTGACAGCTTACCTGGCTAAAGACGAAGGCGGTCCGACCATTGATGGTTCCTCTCCCCGTGACAACACTGTCCCCGGGGTACTGCAGGTAGAAAAGTTTTTAACGTCAAAACAATTACTCAGATCAAAAGTAGATGCAAAAACATCATTCATTGTGGTCGCACATCCAGGGACGAAAGTGGTCTCCGGCAAAAAACCCACGGAAATCATCTTATCAAGTCAAGATTATTAAAACAACTGCGAATTTCCGTGAAAACGTGCACCCCCCCCCCCCCCCATTTCATAGGATTAGCACTGTCAGTCAATCGTGGGAAAATGCTGGAAGTCAGGATTCAGCTGTCCTTGTTGTGCCTATATTATCACCCATACCTAACTCCCTCTTGCTCAAGTTTTATGATCTAGTAACATTTAAGGTAATTTAAGATGTTTGTTTGCTGTTGCTTCACGTCCTACCAACATCTAAGGTCATATCAGGACGGGGGTAATTTAAGAACGGGGTTCAAACTATCAACTGTTGTCTATGGGGGGGGGGGGGGGACATTCATAGTGGTGGTTGGGGGGGGGGGGGGGATATACACCAGGAACAAACAAGTCATTATATATACTGGTAATTAAAGAATGGCTCTACTGCTGAGTGGTTTATTAGACTGGTTCTTCTGTTAAGAACAGCTTTGTGCGAAACGTGAGATTAACTCATCAATATAACACGGTCTGTCGATTGTATACTAATAGTATGTAGTGTGATGTGTTGAATTCCAAACAGTTAATTTTTATGTACCAGGGTATGTATCTATGGATTTAAGTAGGGTTGTTTGGGGGCTCGGTCATAAACATTACTTATTCACATTAGACCTGCCACTAACCTGTTTTTCATCCATTCCAAAGTCGCGACAATCATGTTCCAAAAACATGTCATATTCGATGAAGCTGCCATTGTCCATCAACAGACTCACCCTCTCACGAGCAGTCAGCTTACCCTGAAAGCAAAAAGTTTAACAAGAAATGAAGACACACTTCGTCAGAACAAAATAAACTGCAAATGGAAAATAGATGAATTAGCTCTTTGTCCTGCTTCTTGCGAATGTAGATAACGATTTTCCTTCACTTGCTAAGGAATTAATATATATTTCTAGTTAAAGCACAGCCATTATTATGTTTTGAATAGTGTAAACGGACGGTGGTCGAAATGCGTGTAAAGGTTACTTGTATTGTCCGATGGGTTTGAGTTTCAGCAATCTTCTGAGATACTTACATTAAATTGGTCAATAACAGCTGAAGTGAAAACATTTCAAATTAATGTTGGCAAGCATCTAAAAATGTTGGCACCATAGGCTTCAGCAGTAACAGTAGGTACTCTAAACTGAATTTTTCTTTTCATGAAGTTAATTTGCAAATGGTACAGTTGGAAAGGACTTTGATTATGATTACAAATATATAATAATGGAAAATTGGTCTATTAGTCCCTGAGTTATGGAATTTTTAATATTAAACTTTTTCCCTTAATTTTAATACATTTTTCATGATTCTGCAATTGCTTAAATCCTGATTTTGAGGCTGCCTGCTGAAGGCAAATTACATTTTAATCATATCATTATTCTTTTAACTTATTATCTCTAGTACACATGCTAATCTCACTTTTTTCCAGACCGTACAAATAAGTATTTGTTGAGCAATTTGACATCAAACATGGCAAATCATGTGATTTTCACTAACCATCCATGAGAAAATTTTGAGAAAATTAATATCTCTGGTTCTGTTTGAGATATTGACTTGATATCAAAATGATCAGAATGCAAATATCGATGTGATTACATTGTCTTTAAGCTATGTCCACATGTACAAAATCTAACAAATTTGATTGCTCTAATTAGCATATCCATTCTATGGTTATGTCCAAACTGCTGAAAGTGAGTGCTAAATGGTGGTTAACAATCTACACAGATTTGTAAAGAAAGAATTTGTCTATGTAAAATTATATTTTTCATAAACAAATATTTGGTAAAATCATGTTTTACGATCATTCCAAAGTTTTCAAACCTCAATTTAAAAATAATATTCCGCCTGATGTCGGTCGTAATGGATACAAAACTAAAGCTAGTGATCTCTACCGTACTGTGAAATTAGTTATTTTTAGCTCTGATGCACTCACTCAACGTTCAAAGAGGAGTAGTGTGCTGAGAGCAAGTCTCCTATTTTTCCCAATGGCCAGTCAGCATCAGCAACCAGTCATATGTTTGGAGTACCTAATAACAGGTTCTATTAAATTGGCTTACTATACTTTTCCAATCAAGAACAGTGCTTAATAAGTGCATCAAATCAATATCTAAGTTAGAAATGTAGAAGCAACAAATCTAGGTAACTAAGGCAATAAGGGTCATGGCTTTGAAAATTTGATGATTTCATCGGACTATGCAGCATCAAGTTATTATGACCATGAGCAGAGACCTGCAATATAAATTATAATGTGATTACATAGTATGCAGAATTATTGATACACAGTAGAATGAGTAGTGAGTGGAGTAGTTGACTACTGAAACTGAGTAGTTTTTAATTAACTATAACCAAACACCTTCCCACACTTTTTATCCTGTTGAATACTGGATTTGAAGGGGATATTGAAACCGGTTCCTTACATTTAGAATGATTGATTGGTGTTTTTTTTTATGCCGTATAGGCCGCATAGGCAATATTCATGGCAATATATTTTTTTTTAAGTATTCAACCAATGCTTTTACAGAGTGCAAAACCATAGAAACAATTTTGTGTCAGTAGACACTGAATTTAAAAAGCTCACACTCACAGTTATATAATTTGTGACTAAGGGAAATGGAATTTAGATAAAAGCTAAAGGAATATGAGGTGGTATAGACGAGCTGCCCTCAAAAAGGGTAAAATGGTTTCTTGTTTTACTTTTGTGAAAACGTTGTGCAGGCTGCCTAGTGTAAATCTGTTGGTGCAGGCCCAAAAAATCTACACAACTTAATCAAATGTGCTTGAGTGTCAGTGGGGCCTGACACCCAATACACTCAGGGGGAAGGTCCCCCAAGAGCAGAAAAGTATGTGTAAGCCATGAGTGACCAATACAGCAGCGGCTAAGGACCACCGACCTCCTATATAAGTCTGTGGTGGTTTTCCCACTGATGGTTCAATTTCTTGGAGTTTGTTGATGTTTTCATCCCACTCATGTTGACATTTGGATTTGATATGGGTGGTTATTAGTGGTTTCAGATCAGGATGCGGGATCAGACAAGCCTTCTTCGCAGCCCGATCAGCTAGTTTGTTTCCTTGGATACTGGCATCCCCACGCACCTAGCCCAGGTGGATGTCATATCCATTTGTTGCCAGTTGGTTTATTTTATATGTTGTTTGTTTGTTGTTTTACATCCCAGCAACATCTAAGGTCATATCAGGACAGGTACTGACTTGTGACAGTGCGCATTCATGGCGACTTGACACAAAGTCAGGAAACAATCCATCCTATTGTCACATTCTACCGTTGCCCAGATGATGATGTCACAAAAGAGAGTTTTGTATTCATCTCTGATGATCTGAAACATGATTCCAATGCTGTACACCACTTCACATGTTTGTTGCTGCAGCTCCTGAAGAAGAAGGGCCTCATGTTCCATAGAAGGGTGCACTTTTCAGATGGCTGTGCCCAGTACAACGGGAAAACAGTTTTGTTGATGTTTCTTTCTCAGCAGAAGACAGGAATCCTCAGCGAGCGACACTTTTTCAGCTCAAGGCATGGCAAGAGTGCGTGTGATGGAGAAATCGGTGTTGCGAAGCGCTCTGCCGCCTTGGCCATCAAGGCTGGAACTGCAATTATCTCCAACGCAGCAGAGCTGCACAGCTACTGTGCCAAAAAGCTGACTGCCCTCAGACAAGGCAATACACTCACACAAAAGGCATACTGTACTGTTTGTGCCGATGTGAGCAGTACAGTGTGACATACTGGGCAGGACCAGCAGTGAAAGAAAGGCAGTGTCTGGCACTCACACTTTGCACTCTATCCGAGGATTACTGCCATATCAGGTCTCAGCAAGGACACTCAGCTGCTTCTGCAAGTTCTGCCAGGACCCAGCTTCAGCACTAGATGGACAAGAACCTCACAACTTGCTGAAAAATCAGCCTGCCAAGCGCCATGGCCGTCGTGCTCTCAATGCAGATTTACAGCATCCCATCATACCTACTTCAGATCATGAGGTAGGCATGATCAGCACATTACACATGCATGCGTCTTTAATTCCTTATATTATTCTCTCCCTTATATTTCTGTGACTAAATGTCTTATTAAATTTGTCTTAGAATAACTGAATTATCTTCTGATTCAGTTTTCACATTACTGTTTTTGTGTTACAGAACTGACAACGTCTTCCTTTTGAATGATAACACCATGCCTTGATATTACAGTTACCATTGTTGGTGGCAAATTATGCACCTCCTGGCTCTCCAGAGATCGTCTTGGACTCCTGTGTTTCTGATGCACCAACTGAGGGAATACAGTCTGGAGAATGCAACAGCTCAGACAGGTAATACTAATAAATTTTAAATCTACTTTTTGTAAGAATTGACTTGAAAAAATATTATGACTGATTTAGTGCTTGCAATACATTTATAACACATTGTTTTATCTCCCACCCACACATACATGCATGCATCACAGTTTGTGTGTATACAGGTATCTTTCTATTTTAGGTGTGATTAAACAACCAACTAATCTTTTTTCAGATTCCCATATGGGAGGTGGTAACTTGTTTAGAACAAAATATACATATTAAATATAAAAATAAATGATTAGTAATAGAGTAGCATTGAAGATATGAACTACATTTTGTTTTGTGCTTCCATTTCTTTTTTTTGTTTTGTTGTTTTACGTCCTATCAACCATTTCTTTGACTTTTTATTCCTGTCTCTGAATGTGATGTGTTCTGGACTGCAACTTATATTGTGATTTCACATGTTGGCTCTATTCTAGGTTCTGGACTTTAATAAATATTGTTTGAAGTGAAAGCTTCTTTTAGTTTTTCATGAGAACAGATGACCAATTCAATTTTCATGTTAAGTTTCAATCAGTTCACATAAATGTTATCAGTCATGACAATATATTGTTTACATAAGCAAAACTTGTAACACTCAAAAGACATACTTGTATACATGTAATGTGTTCAAATAATACCCTTAACAAAAACCGTTTTGTTGGCATACTTTTAGCAATTTCTGAGCCAAGTTATTATTGAGTGTCACATGAAACATGCATTACATGTCACATGACACATGCATTACAACTCCAATAACATCAGAAGTAAGGGAAGTATTCCAAAATTACTTTGGTGTTTGTTTGGTCTTGAAGAAAAAACTTTTCCTTTCCATGTCACACATGTTTCAGTGTCACAATTTTATAAGTCCTCTTTTTGGACGGACCCTCAGAAAATTGCACTTAGTTACTCCTAGTGACTACAGTTCAAAACCGTACTAGGAAATAATAAGGGCCCTGTTCTAAATCTGACACTAGGAGGCTTTTTGTGTCACACCGATACATGTGTGACGTTTTCTTCCTTTGTTTTAATGTTTAGCATTACAAGTGTGTGACCCAAAACCTATATATTTAATAATTTTGTAATTTTTTGTTCTAACTTCCTAAATAATCGAGATATCTAAATTAAATTTTCAGTGTAAGTAGATGCCTAACTCCTCTGTCAATTCCACCCATTAGAATAAAAGTAAATGAACACATTAGTGAAATATTTGTGGATTTTCAGTTGTCATTGATATGATTGATCTTATAACACTGAAAATTTGGGGACCTAGCAAAGTACCTTTTCGACCTAACAGCATCATGAAACTTCACACAATGGTCAATTAATAACAGCTTTAAATGTCCATCTACCTTTTATTAGTTTTAAAGCTACCCAAGATATATAGCAGGTGGAGTTTGAGTGTTGAAATCAAGTCAAATCTTCTGAATGTGCACAGACACAGAAAAAGTGAACGGATTTGCAAATTGTAAACATGAGGTTGTAGATGGACATTTTATCTACATCATAGGCTGAAATTCATACTCATACTCATACTCATCCGCTTCTGATTTTGTTAGGCTTATAGCCTGTATCAGGTCGATGCATGTCAAAATTTGATTTACTAGGATTAAATGCATCGAGTACCGGATGTGTGCAATATTGCAGCCCCCTCCAATGCTTATCCAGTCTGCCTTTTAAGGCGTTGACGGAAGGCGCTTCTATGACATGTTCAGGCAATGCGTTCCAGGCATTTACTATCCTGTTACTGAAGAATAGCTGTCTGACAGGTTTTATTGCTCTTTCCTTCTTCAGCTTGTATCGATGACCTCTAGTTTTACAGTTGGCCAGCTTCAGGTATCTAGCATCAACCGCATATCTTCCAGTGACGTGTTTGAATGCTTCTATTATGTCTCCCCTGGCCCTTCGGTAGTATAAGCTGGGTAGGTTGAGAATCCTGAGACGTTCTTCCGTATGGTAGTTCTCTTATGGTTGGTGATAACTTTGTAGCACGTCTCTGTACACTCTCGATCATTGACATGTCCTTCTTGAACTTCGGTGTCCAAGCCGTGTTGCCATACTCAAGGTGCGGCCGGATCAGTGACGTGTACAGTGTCTTCACCGTGTCATTGTCTAGATACGTGTACGAGCGGCGTATCATGCCTAGAAGCTTGTTCGCTTTGGTCACCTTTTGTTCACTGTGATATGAGAAGGTGAGTCCGATGTCCATGTATATGCCAAGATCTTTCTCTAGTTCTGTCACTTGGAGCTGGACTTCTTCTCCATCTTGGTGCATGTAGTAACTGAGATTTTCATTTCTGTTACCCAGGTGCATGACCTTGCACTTCTGTGCATTGAAACGTAGTTGCCACAGGTTGGCCCAGTCTTCAAGTGCAGTTAGGTCTTTTTGTAGCACCTGTTGATCTTCAGGGCTGTTAACCTCCATATACAGCTTTGTATCATCCGCAAACATCTGGATGAATGCATGGATGACCTCGGGCATGTCGTTAATGAAACATATGAACAGTAGGGGTCCCAGAACACTTCCTTGCGGAATACCACTCAACACTAATGCTGCCAGGGATTTCACACCATTGATAACTACGTGCTGTATTCTTGCATGAAGGAAATCCTCGATCCAGGTCCATAGTTTTCCAGTAATACCGAAGCTCTTCATCTTCATGAGTAGGCGTTTGTGGGGCACACTGTCAAACGCTTTGGCAAAATCTAAGTACACTGAATCTACGTTGCTGTCATTGTCCAGTGCTTCTGTCCATCTATCTAGAACTGCCAGTATCTGGGTTACACAAGATCTCCCCTTGACAAAACCATGCTGGAACTTTGTCAATAGTTGGTTCTGGACGAGATGGTGCATGATCTTATCATGTATTATAGACTCCAGTGTTTTACATATGACCGAGGTTAAACTAACGGGTCGGTAATTTTTAGCCTGATGTCGGTCGCCTTTCTTGAAGATCGGGGACACATAGCCGATCTTCCAGTCTCTAGGTAGTTTCCCTTGGTCGATTGATTTTCTATATATATTGTACAGTGGTTCAGCTATTATAGTGTGTAGTTCTTTCAAGATTCTCGGGGATGCTCCATCCGGGCCTGCAGCTTTATTTGGATTCAATCTGGATAACTTATTAGCTACCTCGTCTATGGTAAAATCTGTATCTTCCAAGATCACATCTGTTTTAGTATCTGGGATGTTTGGCATATTGGTTATGTCTTCTCTCGTAAAAACTGAAGAGAAGAATTTATTTAACACTTCTGCTTTGTCCTTATCTGTAGCGGTGAGACTGCCATCTTCTCTGGTAAGGTGTGCAATTCCGGATCTTGTCTTCATCTTGGAGTTTGCATATCTGAAGAACGCCTTTGGGTTTTTCTTACATTCCTTGGCAAGTTTTTTCTCAAACTCCCTCTCTGCCTTCCGGCATTCCCACTTGGCCTGGTTTCTAGCCTTGGTGTACACTCGGTAGTCGTTACCGTCTCGTGTTTTGCGCCAAGTGCGAAACGTCTTGTTCTTTGTCTTTACCTTTTCTCTGGCCTTGGCTGTCATATATATAGGTCTGTTTAGGTCTGTAGGTAGATGCCTCAGATGCCACCCTGCATGCACTTAGACAAGCACCAACAGATTCAGAGATCTTCAAGGTGATGATGGGGGCTTGTATCGATGCCATTGTGGAGCTGCTGGAGCGCCAGTACAAGAAGTATTTTGGTGTCAATATCACTGACAAATTGAAGGAGGAGACAAAATCTGCCCGTACTCACAATATAGATGCCGAGGAGGTGATGGGGATGTTCTCGGCAGCAAAACAGAGAGCCCCAAATGCAACTATGTGTTTTCTGTCATGTAAACTGAGGGCCCAGAAGAACCGTACAATGGAGTACCTCTATGCCATGCCAAACGAAAAGAGAACCATTATCGTAAAGAAAGCTACAAAGCTGGGGCTGGAGCAGCAGCAGAGGCGGAGAAAAAAACAGAATGATCTAAGGGTCGAGTTATCAAAGAGGCAAGCAGCAAAGGAGCAGGCAGCAGAAACAACAGAAAGGAAACGTTTGGAAAAGAAACTCAAGAACCTGAAAAAGAATGAACTTTCCGAAAATGTCCTAGAACTCTCGGATGAAAAACTTGAAGGAGTCACTGAACTGTTGGCAGGCAAATGTGTTGGCAGAACTATTTGTCATGTGTGGTCTGAAGATGACCAACAAGTCATGTACAATGGCAAAATAGAGGAGCTACAATCTAAGGTGAAAAAGTATGTGGTGGCTTATTGGTCAGAGAATGAGTCTTATGACAATGCTACTGACTATGACGTATCATTCTTTGCCTTGGCAGCTGATCTCATATATGATGATCTTGTGCTTAACTGATATTTTGAGAATGACTCTTGATCGTGATTTGTTGATTTACCTTTATGAAGCATGTTATTTTCATGTCACTTATTTTGTTTCAAATGTCATCTTATGGAATTGCATCAATAGAACATGAATTAAGCTAGCTTCACTGAAAATTTCATCAAGATATCTCAATTATTAAAGAAAGTACATGAATTTCACCAATTTCAGTCACAGAAATGTTTTGTTTCAGGTCACTTTACTTTTGTGTCAGGTCACTTAATTTTTTTTCAAATGTCACTTTATTGAATTATATCAATATAACATGTCTTAATCTAGCTTCAGTCCAAATTTCATCGAGATATCTCACTTATTAAAGAAATTACATGCATTTTCCCTTAAAAGTCACCAATTTCGGTCACAGAAATCTACTGCTTATACCGTAATTTTATGTAAGAAAATAATGACCAATTTCAGAGTTGGAAACGGCCATAACTTCCTTAATACTCCACCTATTCCCATAATCTTGGTGTCATGTTAAATGGCATTTCAAGCTCTTTCCAGTGGTGCCTTTATTTTTATTATTGAAGGGGTTTGAAATTTTTTGGCACATACCTATCTGATGCGGTTTCGACTTAGGACTGAGGATAGCATTTTGGGGGACCCCTCTGTAAGCATTTTGGTGGCCCCATCTGTTACCAGAACGATTTTTCCGGGAACAGATATTTGGCATAAAACGGCCGTCGCGTAGAGTGCGGACGTGCACGTACCTACTTATAGACAGCTACCAACACTAGTCTACAGACTACAGACCTTTTTGTGTTGGGTAGCAATTCTTGCATCGCCGCCGGCTTTCAGAGCTTTTTCACGAGTTTCATCGATTCTCTTCTTGACAGCCAACGTATGCTCGGCTGTGCACCATCTCCTTCCGATATAGCCACCCAATGCTTGTTGGGGGGCAACAAATTTCCTTAAAACGAAGTTTGCAGAGCGAAGCATGACTGAGTCAGTGAGTGCTGTGTCAGTCTACTGTCAGTCTCCGCAAAGTGAAGTTACTTCTCGTACGAGAACATCACCTTGACCTTTGCTGCAGGACTGTAATACTTGAAAATCGCGAGGTGTGAACCTCTTTTTTAATGCTGAACCGTTATCGGACTGAGAAGCGTCACCTGATTATATTACAAATAGTCACATTATGCGAGTAGACGTGATACATATAATTAGAAATGAAGATATTTGACCTCTATATTTCTTTACAATTCCTATTCGACTGGGACCGAAAGTGGGTTTCTATACATATGAATCAAATGTGTCTTGTGGCTCCATCCGTAAATCTTGCGGATAGAAAGGTCCCAGTAAACCCAGTCGAATGCCTCCACTAAAGGTGAACGTGTATCAGCACTGCGATACTACAGCCAAAATGTCAGCCTCCACTCGAAGCCGGTCCCGGGCTAATCGGGAGAAAGAATTGCGATTAAAAGCAGAACGGTGTGTAGCTAACACTCCCATACTTTGTAAATCGGTAGTATAGTTCGGTTGGACACATACAGTAGGCTATTTTTGGGTGTATTTGTTCATAGTTACTGTAGTACAAGTAACAACAGGTTGTTCACCACGCAAGTCTGCCAAGTGTAAATATTACGGAGTGGCTATACTATAGAGGGGGTGTAATGACGTCATGAAGCAACTTTCGGTGGCCATATTGGATTACATACAGAAGGCTTGCACCTGTCTACATTGTGCTTATTTACCTATTTGTTGGTTTATTTGTCACTGTTTTGAGCAGTTTGGCCTCAGAAGTTGTTAACGTGCTGAAAGTAAACACATTAGATGTAAACTGCCCAGAACAGCTCAGAACGCAAGGAAAATGATGTTACTGCATCAGCATACATTCACAACAGAGCTAGGCAAGGGTGCTCATAATCCAAGATTGCTGACCACTGAGTGATGATGTCACGTGCACTCCCTCTATTTGTATGGTACGGTGCGCCGTATGAATAGCTGATATTCTATTCGTAAGGCGACAGCACAAATTAGGTAAAAGGTCTAATTAGGTTGAATCGTTCAAAGAACACTTTCCCACAAAGAATCGGGTCGGGTAAAGTCGGGTCGGGTAAAGTGAGGTCGAGTAAAGTGATGTCGGGTAAAGACATCACTTTACCCAACCCACTTTCCCACGAGCTGTATCAATAGCAACTAGACTTTGTATGGCTGATTAAGATCTGGGTCAAGCTACGTCACATGACTACTACCATTCAAATAGACACTGATCTATTCGTATAGCTGCCATACAAATAGCAACTACCTAAATATTATATACATCAATAAATAATACAAATTAAAATGCTGACAGTGATACTAGTCTAGTCTCTAGATAAAAGCTTCACATCTGTCTCAGGATCAGGGCTGCGGGAGTAACTATTCTCATACTAGATTAAATATTCACCCCTACCTGATGTAGTTCCGGAGTCACAGTGTGGCTTCAGAGGTAACCGGAGCACCGTGGATATGATATTTTGTCTCCGACAGCTACAAGAAAAGTGCATTGAGCAGGAGCGACCACTGTTCATGGTATTTGTCGATTTCACTAAGACGTTTGACACAGTCGGGAGGACTGGGCTATGGCAGCTACTGAGGAAGTATGGATGCCCAGAGAAGTTCACAACTATGATCGAGTCTCTACATACAGGAATGATGGCGAACGTTAGTGTTGGAGGGGAAGTCTCGGAATCGTTTGGGGTTACCAATAGGGTCAAGCAAGGTTGTGTACTGGCCCCCACGTTCTTCTCCATCTTCCTATCAGCAATGCTCGACGAGGCTTTCCGAGACATGGGGGATGGCATCTATATACAGTCCAGACAGAGCGCTGACCTATTCAATGTCGCACACTTCAGAGCGAAGACCAAGACTACTCGGATACTGGTGAGAGAGCTGCTATTCGCAGATGACAGTGCACTGGTTGCCCACTCTGCTGAAGAGATCCAGAAAATAGTGGACGCTTTCTCTGATGCATCAAAGAAGTTTGGCCTGAAGATTAACATCAAGACGACGGAGGTGATGTACCAACCCAACTCTACAAGAACCCGAGAGGAGGAGATAATGGTTGACGGAAACAAGCTGAACTCTGTTCCGGAATTCACCTACCTCGGAAGCACTATATCAAGTGATGGACGTATTGATGCTGAAATACAGAGGAGGATGGCCAAGGCTAGGGCATCTTTCAGCCGACTACGCCAGAGACTCTGGAACAACCACCATGTGTCCATTCGGGTCAAACGCAAGATCTACCGTGCAATCGTACTATCCACCCTACTATACGGAGCCAAGGCCTGGACAGTGTACAGACGACAGGTGAAAAAGCTGCATGCCTTCATGATGCGACAACTGCGTTCAATCATGAGGCTAACCTGGAAGGACAAAGTGACAAATAAGGAAATACTCGAACGGACAGGGCTGCCCTCTATGGAAGATCTTCTGATCAAAAAGAATCCCCGGTGGACTGGACACCTCATGAGGATGTCATCAGACAGGCTACCAAAGCAGATCCTCTATTCTCAACTGTCTTCTGGTTACAGAAAGAGAGGGCGCCCTCGTCTCCGGTTCAAGGATATCATCAAGAGAAACCTGAAGCTGAGAGACATTAAGACCGACTCATGGACATCACTCTCACAGCAGAGAGCTGAATGGAGAGCAGCAGTAAAGTAATGAAAGACGTCTTTGTCGCATCGCGACCGACAGCATGATGATGATGATGATGGTTTGACTTGACCAGGGTTCGAACCAGTGGGTTTGATTCTCACAGCAGAGAGCTAAATGGAGAGTGGCAGTCAAGTAATGAAAGCAGTCTTTGTCGCATCGTGACCGACAGCATGATGATGATGATGATGACATACCCAAAAGCCTGAACAGGCAAAATACTTCAGCCTTCACGGCTTCAGTACTACAGTGTCAGCACTGACAGTAGGAACTAACTGTGGAGGTGGTGGTTACAGTGAGATGGTGCAGTGTTTATCTTGGTTACTCCATCAGCACTGTCTCAGAGACACTCCAGGTTAGCGGGTAGGGGTGAATATTTTAGCTATGTTTATCTATATTGGCACAGAGTTGGTCAAATGGAAGAGAGAATGTCAGTAGAATTAAAGCTGCATAGTCCAATGACATATCAAATTTTCAAAATCAAACCAATTATCTAGATTTGATTTTACATATCTAACTTAGATACTGATGCACTTATTAAACATTTGTTTCTGCGTATAAAGCAATACTGAGTCAATTCAACAGAACCTGTTACTGCAGAAGTCTATGGTGTCAGAGTTTTGGCAAGCTTGCCAAAACTAATTTTCCATGTCTGCACTAAAAAGATCTCAAAAGTTTACCATTTAAAATAAAAGTAACTTTGAACTAATGTAAAGTAGATACTAGTGATCGATCTAGTATATTTATCTCATACAAAATACAGAAATTCAAAATCATCAGACTATGCAACTTTAAACAAATGCAGATTTCCAAGAAATCATTCCCGTTTACATGGCATGATTCCTACGTTCCACGGGTAAACTCGACGATTCACTGAAAACTCATATTAATGTTATTTGTCGAAAAAGATTTAGAATGTTGATCTAGTCACATTTATGATATTACATATGATAACATGTAGATAAAAGATTCACCCCTACATAGAGTAAGAGTGAAGAACAGCCCATTAGACAAAGTGTCAAAAGCTTGGGTAAATGAAATGAAAACATGATTACAATAAACTGGTAACTTCAAAAGAGAATAATAAAATGCTTGTGCTGGGTAGGCCTACACATCCTGAGAAAAACACCGATGTATATGTATGTCAGGTAGGGTATTCACACAAGTAGTAACTAGCTCTACCATTATCTATGTAGGCTGCTTGTTGAAGAACCCCCCGTTTACCAGCCATGGACTCCCTCAGCCTACACAGCTTTCAAGCTCATCTTGTCTGCACGGCTGTGTGCTGCGATATGGAGCAACATCTCAGACTGCGACGAGGTCTTCAACTACTGGGAACCGGTACATAGAAGTCACTCAGTTACTTATTGTTTTTTTAATCTTCAAAAACCTTTAGTTTAGTGATGATTTTATTTACCCTGCTCATAATGGATAAGTGTGTTAAGACTTGTTTTCACCGTTGGGCAGCACTAATCCAATTTGATTTAAATCTTCTGAATTTGTTTAAGTAATACTTTAGGTTTTCTTGTTTTCACCGTTGGGCAGCACTAATCCAATTTGATTTAAATCTTCTGAATTTTGTTTTCGTAATAATTTTGGTTTTCTTGATTCCTGTTTATGGCTTGTAACTGTTTGCAGATTGCAAACAGTCCAAAACTCAGCTTTTACTATTCTTTGTGTTAGTCCATTTATGTACTTTGTTATTGCAGGTACACTACCTGGTGCATGGCTCAGGTTTTCAGACGTGGGAATATTCTCCAGCCTATGCCATCCGTTCATACGCCTACCTTTGGTTACACGTATTCCCTCTTCGCATCTACGCAACATTTTTGCAAGCTCACAAGGTATGCATGCCTACTTCACAAAGAGCACATACTTCAAACAATTTTTCTTCATATTTATTGTCTTTGTGTTATTTCTTGTGGGTATTTGTATCAAGGGGATAAGTAATCATGCTCTGCGTCACTGCACACTGAGGTAGTCATCGACATGCATAGACCTATAATAATATTGGTATTTATCGCTACATTGCAAGGGTCCCAGTGACAAAAATATAAAATGACTGAAAACTAGGGGGGTTCAGGGGCATTCCCCCTGTGCGGCCCCCCCCCCCCCGAATTTTCATTTGCTTTTGTCGTCTGCTCTCAGAGTCTTTGTACCTGAACATAAGTTTTCATTTTTAACCAACAAATTTAGCGGATGAGATTTTCTCTGCTGATTTGGAAACTCAGTTTTTGCTGAAATCAGCGATTTCGCTGAGAAATGTGATCCCTGCATTGTTTGGTTACTAGGAGTAGGATATGGCGTGTGCTGGTTGGCGCAGTGTGAGAACAATATGACGCGGTGGGACGTTGTATCATGGTGCCGATGGCACTATATTACAAGGAACGAGGCAGCTCTATAAAGTTGTCGTGAGTGGACTCTGTCACAAGTTAGTACCCATCCTGAATGTCTGACCGCGAATGTTGCTAGGACGTAGAAACGTAATCGCTCACTCACTGATGATGGTTATGACTGGTGCTACTTGGAGTTGGTGGCTATTTCTGATAGCTTGGTTGGTTGGTTGTTGGAGCTTTACGTCCTGGCAAATTCTAAGGTCACTCTGCTAGGTTTTAGGCGCGAATAGTGGTGGGCAGCAGCACCATTCTCTTACTCAAATTCAATTTGAATGTCCTAGGGACCCTGTTTCTCAGGGAAATTACTGAGTTTTCAAATCAGTGGGGGGGAAATCCTGTCTGAGAAAAAAACCCACACTTTTAATTATTTGTTAGTCTTGAAGTCTTAAAACGGTTGGAATTTCAAGGCCAAAATATGTCTAAGTAGGTGCCAAATGCACCATTTTAATCGTAGGTTTTAACAACTTTCCTATGGGGGGCGGGGGGGGACATCCCCCTGGACCCCCTAGTTTTTCCATATTTTTGTATTGTTGTCACTGGGACCCCTTGTTCCTTGTTCTTGTATTCTGCACGAAGATATGTACTGAAACCCAATTTTTCTTTTTGATTAAAGTTGTTATATACCTAATAACTGTGACTGTGTTCATTATTTTTGGTTGAAACCCATACAATGAATTGTAAAAGTTAGTTTGATTCACCGATGAATGTAAGTTAATATATGCACTGTATCTCTATTAGTAAATAGATCACCATTTATTTTCTAGATTCTCCAGTTCTACTTTCTACGCTGCCTGCTTGGTTTCATATGCGCTTTATGTGAAGTATATTTCTACAGGTAATTAACAATGTTAAATGCCATGTATTTTTCAATAACGATTCAGCTCGGTTACACATGCACATTATTGATAGGTTAGAGAATATTATAAATTGACTCCAACAGATATATGTCACACTAGTCTTGGGTGAGAAGTCGGAGTCAGGGAGCGGGACGTAGCTCAGGTGGTAGCGTGTCCACCTGTGAAGGTGTCGGTCATCCGATCAATCCTGCTCAGTGGACACATTTGCAGTTTGGGCTATTTTCTGTTTCAACCAGTGGTCCACAACTGGTTCATCAAAGGCTGTGGTATGTGTTGTCCTGTCTGTGGGAAAGTGCATGTAAAAGACCCCTTGCTGCTTATCGGAAAGAGTAACCTATGTGGCCGCAGTGGGTTTCTTCTAAAGAAATATGTCAGAATGACCATATGTTTGACGTCCACTAGTATATGATAAAAATCAATGTGATTTAGAGGCGTCGTTAAATAAAACAAACTTTTTAGAAGTCGGAGTCGCTCACGTAGATACATTCATAAACTAATTTATTTTCATTAAAGTTTTGTCCATCAAAGGTATGTGATCTTTAGGATAAAACTATATTCCAGGAATTTCAGAATGTTATCAGTGCCGGTGACAATGCCCAGCAGGAGGGTTTCGCTGTCATTCATGTGGAAAATGCAGGACCCATACGGGGCCTGGAAAGTCTTGAACTTCATTTGCCACATTTCAAGGCCTTGAAAAGCTATTTTGGGTAATTAGTCTTGAAAATACTTGAATTCCATTAAACTGTCCCCACTGATATCAATTAGTCTGAAATTTCCATTTCGACTGGTGATTTCAGACTAAATCCAAATAAAAATAGTCTTGAATTACTATCAAAAACAGTGTTCAAAAGGCTTGAATTCCATATATTCACATCTGTACGGACCCTGCTATTGCCACCATGTGCCCCCAATGTGACGGTTCCATTGACGGCTCCTTCTAGGGGTGTCTGCAAGCACCTGGGTGCAAACACGGGGCGCCTGATGCTGGTCTTCCTGCTGTTTAGCACAGGGATGTTCATCTCATGCTCCACCCTGCTGCCTTCCTCCTTCACCATGTACTGCACGATGACGGCCACTGCCGCCTGGTTCCTTGGCCACTATCCGGTCGCCATCTTCTCAACTGCCGTGGCTGCTATCGTCGGCTGGCCTTTTGCAGGGGCCCTTGGGTAAGGATTGATTGATGATTTGTTTGATAGTACAGGAATGAAAGATCTTTGCGATTTCGTGGATTTCCGTGATTGTTGATATTCACTGGTTAATGTTCATAAAATGTCAATATATTATATATATATATATATATATCTAATAGGAAGCAGATGTTCTAACCATCCGGCCATCCTGTTTCGGTGAACCTATTTTTAGAGCGTGACCATAAATTAATTTTTATGTCAGTATTTATTTTTGTGTATCAGATTTTCTGACAATTTTTCCTTCCACCCACATGATTGGTCTGATAATTTATTTAAAAAAGAGGAAAACAAGAGCGTACTATATTGTTTTGGAACAACTGTAATGAATTAGTATCAATGCGTTCAAATACATTTTTAGCACTATATAATCAAACAGGCATGGTATACATACTTATAGTTAGATAAAAGATTCACCCTGTACTTGTAGTACACGGGTGAACGACAACGTAGTGTAAATACGGGCAAAAATAGCTTTAGTATGGAACAGGAACTAGAAACTGTGGTTCCAGGATCAAATGGCTACATATATTGGCACAGAGTTGGTTGATTGATTGGTGGTTTCTTTGCGCCATGTCGGCAGCATAGGCCATATTCACTGCGAGAATTGTTTGTTTTTTATTCAACCATCCCTTTTATAGGATGCAAAAGTACAGAATCAATTTTCTGTTGGTGAAATGGGAGAGAATGCCAAAAGACCAGATGGCGGCCATAGAACGCCGTCGATTTCACCTTTAAATTCTATTGAATTATATGTTTTATTATATTTTTCAACTCAAAGGTAGCAGGGAAATATGAAGGCATATAAAAAGAATAATTGTTGCTTCTTAGATTGTGAAATTAGGCTCTCATTTCATTTCCCCACTTTTTTGACAGCTTTTATATAGGGCTGGTATTCACCAGTGTACTGCGAGTACAGGGTGAATCCTTTAGCTAACTTATAGTATACATGGATAAGTTCTCCATTCTATAATTAATTTATTTTTATTTTGCAATCTAATTTAATCGGTTTTGAGATTGTTGTCCTCATGAATTACTTTGAAAATATAATGTCCATGTAATTGTATTGTCGTTGTTATTATTAACATTATTTATCAACAGGATCCCAATTGCGTATGATATGGTGATAAGAAAGCCTCGCATCTGGATATTCATCAAATGGTCGATCATATCGGGAGTTGTTTGCTTGGTGAGTAACTATTGAAAAGCAACATCTAAATACATTTTGTAATATTACCTCAATAATAATAATAATAATAATAATAATAATAATAATAATAATAATAACAACAGTAGTCAAACTTATAGTAGTGATATTGGCAGGGTCGATACGGCGCCCGGAAAATCTTGAAGAGTCTTGAACTTCATTTTCCCCATTTCAAGGCCTTGAAAAACCTTGAATTTAACATATTTTGGGTATTACTCTTGAAAAGCCTTGAATTTAATTAAAATGTCCCCACTGATCTAAATTAGTTCAAACTGATATATTCCAACGAAACAACTCCCACAACAACTAAATAAATCTACATTACTAACACAAAGGTCCGTACACTTGTGAAGATATGGAATTCAAGGCTATTTAAAGGCTTTTCAAAGCTGTTTTTGATAGGAATTCAAGATTATTTTCATTTGGATTTCAGGGGAAATCAATGGCAAATGGTGAATCTATGAAACCAGTTAGTTGGAATATATCAGCTTGAATATATTAGACCTGTTAGTTTGAATATACCAGGCCTGTTTGTTTGCCCAGTAAGTCCCAGATTGTTGCTGAACTGGTGCTGTTGCTGTGCAGGTCCCGCTGGTGCAGGTGGACTCCCATTACTATGGCGGGCTGGTGATTGCACCACTCAACATCCTGCTCTACAATGTGTTCAGCGAGCATGGACCCGAAATCTATGGTACGCAAACATGCCACATTTTTTGGATGGCAATCTGTATTTTTCACCTAATTCACCCACTCGGACAAATGGAACAAAAACGGAATATAGTATATTATATTTATTTAACATAAAATTAATCATAACCGATTGACGGTTGAGCAGTATCGTTCAGGTTGGTACAGAGACCGAGCAGGAATAGCAGTTCAAATATAAGTGAAATTCATGGTATCAAATCAATGTCTCAGCCGAAATTTAACAGCGCTCAAACCTCTTATCAAAGGGTTGGGTGGGTGGGAGAGCGAAGTAGACAGAGCAGCGACCCGCGGAGAAGTGAGGCAGGTAGCGTAGTGCGATTCGTGAGGAAAGCTAAAAATAGACAGCGCCTCGTGTGCAAATTACCCATGTTAGCCTGCAGCCAACATGCATAAAATCCTGTATGAATCTGTATTGTATAAAAATTCATACACCTATGTCCCGCATACCATAAAAAGAACACGTGAACACAATTACATCATTTTATTATTCAAACATTATATACAACAAACCACTTTACATTCACATACAACATTCATCAGTGCTGAACATACAATAAACAATTGTTCCATTAGGTAATATATAATAAAAAATGTGAGTACCTATGTTAGTATTGCTGGATAATTTGCTTTATGTTCTTTGTTTCAAATTTATGTGTGTGTTTTTATGTTTACTGTTGTATGTGGCGATTCTGTGATTTTCATTTAAACCATTACTGTTACTTCTCGTTTTTTTCCAGGAGTTGAACCCTGGTACTTTTACCTGTTGAATGGCTTTCTAAACTTCAATATTGCCTTTCCGATGGCCTTACTTGTTCTCCCTTTCGCAGTAAGTATATGTATATGGTGTTTAAATAAGATATTTATTTTCAGTTGTTTCAGCTTTAATCAATCCTGAAATAGGTATGTGGGTTTATTTATGCCTTGCAAATGACCATAAAATCCAAGGGCCTTCCATGGTTTATAGCCATCTGTAGAAGTGACCTATCATTGTGTAGACAGGTTCTAATCTAATCTCTATGGGGGTAGGAGATGGGGCAGGGGTCATTAGCTGGGGGTGGACTTTTCCACTAATTGACTCCCTCATCTAATGTGCTGCCACCTGTCAGTCCTACCATGTGGTAGCGAAGGTCATATGTCTAGGTTATTACAATATTATTATACCACACTAGATTTAACCTGTGCTGTGCATGTGTTAAAGCTAGGCTCCTCATCAATCCCTGGAACAATATTGTGTTGAACTGTCAGAAGTGAATCAAATATGGCGCAATACAGGTGGCGCCCCATCTGCGCGCGCTGAAGGCGGTTGGCGCGCGACTCCTAATACATGAATAATATGTACGAACAATAATAAATATAATAAAACCTATATGTGAGCTCCGTTATTTATATTATTATAATTTAATTATAATACACATATTTACGTTCTCTCCTATATTCTGGACTCGTGCACAGTCACATTTCAATATAGTGCTGCCATCTGGTGGAATCCATCTGTACCATTATGCAGTAAACCATATCGGTGGTGCTATCTAATAGGAGAGTTAACAACAATAGTTACATGACTCAAAATGGATGCCAGGAGTAGTTGTTGTTTTTTTAATAGTTTTTTTTAATCCATCAAAATTAATATGAAATATATATGGTAGGCACAAAAAAAACATGCTATTAACAACCCATACATGGTGAAGCATCAGTGGAGTATGATGATGCACATTGGCAGCACCGATTAACAGAGGAGTAGTGATCAGAATGACCCTTAAACTTAACCACCTTTCAGTATTATATATAGATAAGATTGAATCCTTAAAGATTTCATGAAATGATTGTCGATGCATTTCGCTGCAGCTGCTGGTGCGGTTTGTGCTGAAGCAGGAAGATCGCGGGTCTATTCCACTATGGCTTTCCCTCACTCCCATGTATATCTGGGTACTCATATTCTTCACACGACCACACAAGGTGAGACTCACTTTCGGTGTTACGGCATACTACTAACCCGCACTCCAACACGCCAGTATAGGTTTGCACTCCTACATAATCATATCGGTATAAACCTGCCAGAATAGAAAGCTTATGCTGGTACAATACTGTCTATGTGGTATTAGATTGCTCGCCCCCTTATAATTCTCATACTAAATCAAGGTTTGTTTGGTTTAATTTGCAATAACTAAGGTCATATCAGGACAATTTGATAGTGTAGTGAGGCCTACTGGCTGCACTGCTCTCTTACCAAACTCACCCCGCCCCTCCAGCAGTTACAATTAGAGGCGTTCTTTCAGGAGAGAACGCCTTCCTGTTTATGTTTCAACCAGACGTCCTCCAGCAATTACAGTTTGAGCCTGTTTCAGGAGGAACACTTCCTGTTTCCTGTTCAACCAAATGTCCTCTGGTAGTTACAATTTGAACCGTTCTTTCAGGAAAGAATGCCTTCCTGTTTATGGTTCAACCAGACACCTTCCAGCAGTTACAATTTGAGCCTGTTTCGGGAGGAACGCTTCCTGTTTCCTGTCCAACCAGACACCCTCCAGCAGTTACAATTTGAACCGTTTGTTCAGGAGAGAACGCATTCCTGTTTCCCATTCAAGCAGACCCCCTCCAGCAGGTACAATTTGAGCCATTCTTTCAGGAGAGAACACCTTTCTGTTTCCTGTTCAACCAGACCCCCTCCAGCAGTTACAATTTGAGCCATTCTTTCAGGAGAAAAGGCCTTCCTGTTTCCCGTTCAACTAGACATCCTCCAACAGTTACAATTTGAGGTGTTCTTTCAGGAGGAGCGCTTTCTTTTTCCGGTCTACCCGCTCTTCTGCCTCATGGCTGCGGTGGCCCTGGATCATGTGCAGAAGGTGTTGGGGCTGCTTGCTGCACAGAAGGGAACCAAGCACTACACACTCGTCACCAGTTGGCTTGCGATCGCTGTCAGTGTTACATTTGCTATTCTGTCCATGTCACGCACCGCCGGACTTTACCAAGGTAGCATCATCCTCAATATGTCTTTACCAAGCAAAGTATTGTCATCTTTTACAAACCATTTTCAAGTTGCATAGTCTGATGGTTTTGAGGTTTTGTCATTTTCTGAGATAAATATATTAGGTTGATGGTTATAATCTACCTTACTTTACTTCGAAGGAACTTTGATTTTAAATGGCTAACTTTAGAGATATTTGAAGTGCAAACATGCTAAAATAATTTTGGCAAGCACGCCAAAACTCCGACACCATTGGCTTCAGCAGTAACAGATTCTATTAAAGTTGCATAGTCCGATGATTTTGAGTTTCTGTCATTTTATGAGATTAATATATTAGGTTGATCGTTATAATCTACTTTACTTTTAGTTTGAAGTAACTATTATTTTTAATGGGTAACTTTGGAGATATTTGAAGTGCAACCATGCAAACTTAATTTTGGCAACCACGACAGAACTCTGACACCATAGGCTTCTGCAGTAACAGGTTATATTAAATTGCCTCATTATTCCCTTCTGGGTGGTGATAAATATTTAATAAGTGCACCAGTATCTAAGTTAGATATGTAGAATCAAATCTAGACAATTGTTTGAGTGTTGAAAATCTGATGTTTTCATCGGACTATGCAGCTTCTAATTGAATCAGTATTCCCTTCTATGTGTCAACAAATGCTTAATAAGTGCACCAGTATCTAATTTAGATATGTATGATAAAATCTCGATAATTGCGTCTTTTTCTTTTATAAATTTGATGCTTTTATCGGACCATGCAGCTTTAAGTGAGTGGTTGTCTGATAATGCGTGATCTGGTGGAGAGATGATGTGTAATTAATTGTTGGAGTGGGTACCGGTAGTCATTTTTTAGATCTTTAAACTAGGCAGTTGATTAAGGTTAATCACATAATGCTAGTTAAATGCAGAATAACAAACAAAAGAGAAAGGTTATATCTTGTTTACCTTTCAAAATATTCACATTTTAAGATTTTTTATTTATTTGAACAAAATGTGCCTTTAACACTGAATGAATAATGAAGTGTGTTTTTTTGTTTGCCATAATTTGATTTTCTTTTAAATATATGTTTATCATATACGAAATTAAAGCTCATAAAGCTGTGTTTGTGACAAGGCTACCACGCCCCCCTGGACGTGTACGTCGAGCTGACCCGGCTGGCTGCTGAGGAGCAGGTGGGGCACATACCACGTGACCAGCCCATCAACGTGTGTGTGGGAAAGGAGTGGTACCGCTACCCAAGCAGCTTCTTCCTACCTGATGACCGGTACGCCATTTAAAAGTCAACACAAATTTAAAACCTCTTTTAAGTTGCATAGTCCAATGGTTTTCAGTTTCTGACATGTTCTGAGATAAATATATTAGGTTGATCTTTATAATCTACCTTACTTTAACTTGAAGTAACTTTTATTTTTAATGGCTAACTTTTGAGATATTTCAAGTGTAAACACGCCAAATTAATTTTGGCAAGCATGCCAAAACTCTGACACCATAGGCTTCGGCAGTAACATGTTTTTATTAAATTGCCTCAGTGTTCCCTTCTATGTGGCAACAAATGTTTAATAAGTGCATCAGTATCTAAGTTAGATGTGTAGAATGAAATCTAGATAATTGTCTTCATTTAAATTAATTTTTTATTTTTATCAGAATATGCAGCTTTAATTAAAAAATCAATTAACAATTAATCAATTACTAGTCTTTGATCCCTTAAAATCATTTAACATTTTTTAAGGGCTCAAAGGCTAGTACATTTATAAAATTTAAAAAAACCTTTGGTGGACAATCTTAATATATGGGTGAATATCTTAAATTATCTTTTTTAAACACATTCCCAACAATAACCCTACTCTTGCAAGGTTTAATATATATATATATCTTCTTGGTTATCCATCAGTGGCGATGATGACACTAACTCCTCATTTGTTGTGAAATCGTCGATGATCGATAAGTCTATATATATATAAGTCTATATATATATATATATATAATTATATATATATATATATATATATATTAAATTGTGCTATTCTGCGGCCTGTTCATGTCACGCAGAAATTTCAAAATATTCACAAATATAGAAATGTTCTATGTGGGAATAGAATATATATAGGGGCTCTGATCTCCTATAAGCCAGCTTTCTCTGGTCGTTATCGCCTCCAGACCCACTCGGACGGTACGCATATATATAAACACAGACTTATTTTTTAATTACGCATGTAAACATTGACAGAGCATCTAAGAATTGACGGAGCATGTCAAATTGACAGGTGGCATCTGCAGTTCATCCAGTCTGAATTCCGTGGGCAGCTGCCGAAGCCGTACGAGCAGGGGCCGGGCGGGACGCAGAAGGAGCCGGCCCACATGAACGACATGAACCGGGAGGAGGCCTCCCGCTACGTGAGTGTCGCCCTCTGTTAGCGCCAGTCACAGAGGCCCTCCCTACCCCTCCCTCCCCCCTCCTCCCCCCTCCCTCGCTCCCGTCCTCCCTCGCTCTACCCTCCGTCTCACCCACTCCCACACTTCCTCCCCCCTCCCTTCCTCCGCCTCACTATCTCCTTCCCTTCCTCCCTCCTGCTTCCTTCCCTCCTTCCACCCTCTTTCTCTCCCCCTCCCTCTCTCCCTCCCTTCCTCCCTCCTGCTTCCTTCCCTCCTTCCACCCTCTTTCTCTCCCACTCCCTCTCTCCCTCCCTTCCTCCCTCCTGCTTCCTTCCCTCCTTCCACCCTCTTTCTCTCCCCTCCCTCTCTCCCTCCCTTCCTCCCTCCTGCTTCCTTCCCTCCTTCCACCCTCTTCTCTCTCCCCCTCCCTCTCCCCTCCCTCCCTTCCTCCCTCCTGCTTCCTTTCCCTCCTTCCACCATCTTTCTCTCCCACTCCCTCCCTTCCTCCCTCCTGCTTCCTTCCCTCCTTCCACCATCTTTCTCTCCGCCTCCCTCTCTCCCTCCCTTCCTCCCTCTCTCCCTCTCTCCGTCGCTCCCCCGCTCCCTCTTTCCCTCCTTCCCTTTCTCCCTACCTCTCTCCCTCACCTCCCTAATTACTAATGCTGGAGCAGTTCGTCTTCCTTTTGTTTGCGAACAACATCTAAGTCATTTCAGGACAGAGACCGATTGGTGACAGTGCGCAATCATGGCAGCGTTATAGTGCTGTCCTACTCAGAGACCCGGCTTCGGCACCATTGCATTATCCTAGTATGGAGCAAACCAGTCAATGCACTATCCTAGTAATGCCGGTCGTCAGGCTAGTTAGCGAGAAGCCTAATTCCCCTTGTTTCATAGCGTCTACGTATTACGCATAACGCATCGATGAGAATCTTCCAGATTTATCCTGAATTCCGGATTTTTTTATCTGCCCGATTTTGTCCGGTTATGGTCAAAATTTGCGACAATGCCGGAAGTCCCAAAAGTTCATAAAATATTTTCTTGTTTTTTTCTTTTTGTCAGGTCATTCTCATCTATGATTACGATACTTCTCACTTGTTACTATGGACAGTGCTCCACGTTATTTATATTTGTTTACACACAAAATGAATATACATTTAGACACAAATGTCAAACTTGTAGGTCAACGTGACGGAATGTGACTATCTGATTGACCTTGACCTTCCGGACGAGACGAGGCACGAGCCTCGGTACAGCCTGGACAAGGTCACTTGGAAGCTGATCTCATCGAGCACATTCATGGACGCATCCAGGTGGGATACCAGCATTCCAGCAATGATTTCCTGATTTCAACTATTTATATTTACTCTGTGAGATGGTGTTGATAATCTTCCATTGATACTTAACTTACAGATTAAAGCCGCATAGATATTATAAATATTATTGCTCATTATACAATAATGTATTGGCGTCCTTTTATAGCTTCCAAGGGAAATCACAGCAAAGGTAACTACAATGTGCTTTAAAGCTGCATAGTCCGATGAAGCATAACATTTTCAAAACCAAAACAATTATTTAGATTTGATTCTACATATCTAACTTAGATACTGGTGCACTTCTTAAATATGTGTTGCTACAGTACAACCCCATTAAATAAAGCTCGGTTAAACCAAACGATCGGTTAATCCAAACTTTTTTCGGCGGCCCGGCAAAATACTACCATCTATCATATAAAAATGTTGGTTAAACCAAAGTCGGTTAATCCAAAGTATCGGTTAATCCAACCAAAATTGTCGGCCCCAGGCCACTTCCGGTACAGTTAAACCAAACTTTCATGTGGTTTTAAGGTCATCTGAGACTTTTTTATATGATAAATGGTAGTATTTTGCCAGGTCGCCGAAAAAAAGTTAGGATTAACCGATCGTTTGATTTAACCGAGGTTGGTTTAATGGGGTTAAACTGTATATACATAAAAAACAATAATCATAGTGTCCACATACATTGTACATTCATAATGCACCCCCATTTTTGCCAAAGCCAAGTCAAAGTCAAAGCTCGGTTAAATCAATGATCGATTAATCCAAACAAATTTCTAGGGTCCTTTCAAGTTTGGTTTAACGAGGTTATACTGTATATAGAAAGACATACTAAGTAAATTTAATTGAAGATGTCACTGTTGAAGTCTATGGGATCAGAGATTTGGCTATGCCAAAATCAATTTAGCATGTTTACACATCAAATATCTCCAAAGTTATCAATGTTAAATCAAAGTTACTTCATGCTCATGTAAGATAGATTCTGGTGATCAATCTAATGTTTTTATCTCGGAAAATGATAGAAACTCAAAACCATCGGACTATGCAGCGTTAACTTACAGATTAACTTACAGATCCTCTTCTGTCTGATTTAGGCCTTATTTGGCCAGCTCGTTATGTAAAAAAAAAATATATCAACTTCCTGTCATGCTCAGCCATTACCGAGAGTCATATATATTTGTTTGTTTGTTGGAGGCAACTGCCCTAAGTGCTTGTTGGCCTGAGTGGGTCACTACAGGGATAAAAGATCTCCGCGATTTCGCGGATTTCCACGGTTTTTTAAATATTGTCTGATTAACGTTAAACAAATTGCTAAGGAATCAGGATGCATATAACACTTGAGTAGTTCGAATACTGGTCTTATATGACCATAGATGTTAATAGAACATAAAACCCAAACAAGAACGATGAGTTAGATATAACCAATGATATAGGCACAACAAGGATAGTTGAATCCTGACTTCCGGCATTTTCCCCGCGATTCCCTTACAATGCTAATCCTATGTGGGGAAAATCTGCGTTTTCGCGGAAATTCGCTGTCGGTGTAATAATCTCGGCTTGATTTCCGCGTTTTTTGTTGGGACACCACTTTCGTCCCTGTCACTGAGACTGAAGTCCTGTAACCAGACGGGATGGCCAAATGAGTTGAGTGTCCGTCTCCCGCTTTGGTAGATCGCGGAATTCGAACCCATGCGTTCGAACCCTGGTCAAGTCAAAGCAATTACTTAAAAACTTATACCTGCCACTTCCTAGCCAGGCGCTCGGCATTAATAGCACAAGGCAAGGACTGGTTGGCTCAGTGTTAGGATAATGTGACTGAGTGGGATATCAGGTCATGGTGCTGGTGGCCTGGTCTCCCAGTGAGTGGGGCAGCACTATGAAGTCACCATGAGTGCGCACTGTCACAAGTCGGTACCTGTCCTGATATGATCTTAGATTGGTTGGTTGTTGGAGTTCTATGTCCTGGCAACATTTAAGATCATATCAGGACGGGTACTGACTTGTGACAGTGTGCACTCATAGTGACTTTATAGTGCTGCCCCACTGGGAAATCAGGCCACCAGCACCATGACCCGATATCCAACTCAGTCACATTATCCTGACACTGAGCTAACCAGTCCTTGCCCTGTCCTATTAATGCCAAGCGCCAGACTAGGAAGCGACACATATCAATTTGATAAGTCATTGGTTTGACTCGACCGGCAATCAAACTCCCGATCTCCCGCTCGCGAGGCCCGTGCTCTACTGATTCCGCCACCGCGCCCGGTTGATATGACCTTAGATGTTGCCATGACGTAGAACTCCAACAACCAACCCACTGAAATCCCGTGGTTCCTTCCGGCTGCAGGTCTGACAGGCTGCTGCGGGCGTTCTACATCCCCTTCCTCTCCGAGCACTACTGCACCTATGCCGACTATGTTCTACTGGAGCGCATACCTGTCCACACCCCGCACAGAATAAAGCGGCCCAACAAAGGTCACTGATCACCCGCCCTGTGTGTGTGTGTGTGACCCGTCGGGTTTTAGTTCTAACGAGGCGGCTGAATTGGATTTACAATGTGTGCAAACCTTTTTTTTTTCCCTGTTTAAATTTTCTTTCTTTTCTTCTTTTTTTTTTAATTACAAAAAAAATCTTTTTCTTAAAATTGTTTTTGTTGTTTGTTTGTTTTTTAAAGCTTCATAGTCCAATGAAGCATCAAATTTGCAAAGACAAAACACTCCTCACCTAGATTTGACTCCGCATTCTGATATGACCTTAGATGTTGCCAGGACGTAAAACTCCAACAACCAACAAACCTAGATTTGATTCTACATCTGTAACTTGGATACTGATGCACTTATTAAAGCTGCGTAGTCTGATGAAAATATCAATTTTCAAAACCAAAGCAATGATCTTGATTTTATTTTACATACTTAACTTAGATACTGGTACACTAATAAACATTTGTCCCTACATAGAAAGGAATACCGAGGTAATATAATAGAACATGTTACGGCAGAAGCATATGGTGTCAGAGTCTTGGCATGCCTGCCAAGATTAATTTGGCATGTTTGCACTTCAAACATCTGGAAGGTTAGCCATTTAAAATAAAAGTTACTTAAAATTAAAATACAGTTTATTGTAACAAACAATTTAATATATTCATCTAAGAAAAAATGACTAAAACTCAAAACCATCGGTCTATGCAACTTTAATTAAACAAGCAAACAATTGTGTATATAATTTTGCGGTTTTTGTCGGGTGTTCAAATTGGAAGCCTTGGAAAGTCCTTGGATTCCTTCCTTACAGAAAAAAAAAGAACTATTATAATTTATAATAAATGCGACACCCCACTTCTACCTCCTTTTCCATTTAATATATTTCAACTGGAAACCCAATCAATTAATTCCTAGCTTAGCATGCTATCCGTACATTTATTTGTATCGTTCATTCATTTTGTTCTCATTGCAAACAAATTTATTGTTAGGTAGAATTAATATTCGTCCATTTCTTTACAAAAATATGCCAATTGAAAAATTAAACTGCCATGCCGTAAAGAGAGAACTTCCTAAAGAACATTTGGGGGAATTTACTTGATTTATTTGCTTAATGTAACCATGTATATTTAAGGGGTTTCCTTTCGTATAGTGTGTGTATGTTGAGTGGTGTGGTTTTGGGATAGAAATGAACTTATTTATTTGTCGGCAGCAAATTATAAACCCCATTAACTATCATAGCACAAGTTAGCACAATATTAAGAGATAATACAATAATTATTCTATAATACAGGGTTCGTACGGGTCCTTGAAAACCTGGAAAGTGCTGGAATTTGATAATTTAGGATCCCAGGCCTGGAAAGTCCTGGAATTTGTCTAAAGATCCTTGAAAATCCTTGAAAATGGAAACTTGTGATTTTTGTTTTAAGCCTATATTGTTTTGTAATCATAAATATACATATGTCCTATATTCGCTAATCTTTTTTATTTAGTGATTTTTGTTGGTTTGTTGTCCTGCCTCTTGATTTTTATATTAAAACTATACATATGTTCGTTGTTATTTTTTATGCTTATTTACATTTCACATCTTATACGATAAATCAACTATGAATACAGCCATGTTTCGGGGTACCTTACTTTAATGCACGCCTTAAAAATGTCCTGGAATTTTGTACTGAAAGGTCCTTGAGAGTCCCAGAAATTGAGATGTCAAATTGGGTCTGAACCCTGTAATAGTATGTATATATAAAGTGTTAGACTGTATAGACGTACACACGCGGGTAACCTTTTGATTGTACATAGGAAGAGATGGAATGTATAACAAAATTCATGAAATGAGCATAAATATGTGTTGCGAGTTTAACAAAATCACGAAAAGCACGAGATAATGTATAATAAATTTAGCAAATTAATTAAATGAGCTATGGAACAATGTCCAAGGAGTTTCACATACACCTAAAAGAGATGTATAATGTAAAAAAAAACATGAAATAATATGTTAAATGCCACAAAACCATGAAATACACCAGAAAAATCTTTGTCTAACTGTTTAGATACATTAGAGATCTAGATATTCCAAATACATAGATATAAAATATGATTTTCTATTTTTTAAGTGGACTAAGACATTAAGTCATTTCTTGTGTAGAATGAGCTAATTACTTACATTTGAAAGAGAAATGTGTGCACGTGTATAAATATATATATTTCATATATATATGTATGAAATCTGTCTGTATGATATGATGTTAATATATATATATAGCCTGTCGCATGTAGATATAAGTTTACTTGTTATCCCCAGCAGACCAGGTTGTGATATATACATATATCAGGGGCGTAGCGAGAAAATAATAAAACGTAAGCACAAAATTGTTTGCACATGATTACAAAGAATTATAATATTGTAAGCACAAAATAAAGTGCAGATTATAAAAGATTTAGTATTGAAAAAATATGATCTCCAGACAAATTATTCACATGTGCTTATAGTGCGACAATATAGCTACGCCAGTGTACACACACACACACTACTTTCAATTCATGTACATATAGATTCAATAGATTGGTTCCACGTAGGTGCATATTGGTCCAGGGTAGATGCTTTAGACTGCGCGTGTGTATATATATACAAAATAAACATTTATTCAATTAAAGAAATGGCGGTGACAAGACATTATCTACGATATCAAATGCATGACCCAGTAGGATCAAACTGATATCCGGTTAATTTAATATTACTTTTCTTTTATGTTTTTCTGCGGCCAGTTTGTCATATATACATATATCAGGGGGGTAGCGAGAAAATAATAAAACGTAAGCACAAAATTGTTTGCACATGATTACAAAGAATTATAATATCGTAAGCACAAAATAAAGTGCAGATTATAAAAGATTTAGTATTGAAAAAATATGATCTCCAGACAAATTATTCACATGTGCTTATAGTGCGACAATATAGCTACGCCAGTGTACACACACACACTACTTTCAATTCATGTACATATAGATTCAATAGATTGGTTCCACGTAGGTGCATATTGGTCCAGGGTAGATTCTTGAGACTGCGTGTGTGTATATATATACAAAATAAACATTTATTCAATTAAAGAAATGGCGGTGACAAGACATTATCTACGATATCAATTGCATGACCCAGTAGGATCAAACTGATATCCGGTTAATTCAATATTACTTTTCTTTTATGTTTTTCTGCGGCCAGTTAAAAAAAAGGACAAAACTGCAAAGCGAAATGGTTATTGTAGACGATTTCTGTCAACAACCTGCCCCCTGATGGCAGTGACAAGAACTAATATTGTGGGTGGCAGCTCAATCGCAGCACACTCTGTAGGGAAATGGTCTTATAGAGGATTTTCATAACCTGCCCCCCTGATGGCAGTGACAAGAACTAATATTGTGGGTCGCAGCTCACCGCAGCACGCTCTGTGGGGAAAGGGTCTTATAGATGATTTGCACCTACCTGCCCCCTGATGGCAGTGACAATAACTAATATTGTGGTTGGGAGCTCACCCGCAGCATGCTCTGGGGAAAAGGTCTTATATAAGATTTCCACCAATCTGCCCTCTGATGGCAGTGACAAGAACTAATATTGTGGTTGGGAGCTCACCCGCAGCATGCTCTGTGGGGAAAAGGTATTATAGAAGATTTCCACCAACCTGCCCCCTGATGGCAGTGACAAGAACTAATATTGTGGGAAGCAGCTCACCCGCAGCACGCTCTGTGGGGAACAGGTCTTATACTGAGGATTTGTATGGGGTTTGAGTTCTTTGAGCGTGAGAAGTGTGTATTGACATCGGCCAAAGCTCATTCCAGCCTCATATTGAACCTCAAATAATTGCTTTATATATATTATATGATATATTATATTGAAAGCTGCATAATCCGATGTAAGCATCAAATATTCTAAACCAAAATACTTAGCTAAATTTGATCCCACATATCCATCTCAGATACTGATGCACACATTTTTGTGTTTAGTTTTGGTACATTAGTTGATTAAGCAGGGGAAATTTCAATCGTGGATGATTGGTCTTCCTCATTCCACTGCTCCTTGCCCTATCCTAAGAATGCCGAGTGCCAGGCTAGGAAGCAACAAGTATAACATTTTTAAGTCATTGATTTGACACGACCAGAGTTCGAACGCACGATCTACCAGCATGGGAGACGGACGCTCTAACTCATTCGGCCATCCCATCATTTATTGCAGTGTGGTGCTTTTGTACTACACTGCTATGTTCAGAAGTGGGTGACCAAAGCCTATGTCCAGCATTTCGGCTTGCAGACGAAAGTACTATGTTTTCACTTCAAATATCTTCAAAGTTAACCCTCTAAAACCCTTTAAAATAAGTGACTTTAAAGTAAAGTGGATTGTAATGATCAAGCTATTATATTTATCTAAGAAAGGAGAAGAAAAACATTAACTCAAAGAAAGCATTGGATTATGCAACTTAATATATATACATTATATAAAATATGAGAACTGCTTGACTATTCATACATATATAGGACAATGAATTGTGTAGTAGTCTGCATTGACCTCTCAGGCAAGGAGCTGCATAGACAGGTGGGTAGGGTAGTGATATCAGGGAGCCTAGGTGGTGTAATGGTTAGCACACTGGCCCACAATGCAAGAGATGTGGGCTCGATTCTTGCTCTAGGTGCAATATTTCCCATTTACATCACCCCCATGACAATACTAATACAATCAGTGGAAACCCTAACCCTTGCATCACATGTGAGATTTGCATGTGCAGTTAATTTATGCAAGATTGTGAGTTCAATAGACCTATTTCAATGTTTGTAAACATTGTGTATGCGCGCGCAGCTCGGCTGCAGAACGAATGCACACAGCCACTGAGTTTGCTAGTATGCGCAGTGCAAAACGTTTATTTTATTCAAAATTAATAGAAAGCCAGAACCCTAACCATATAAATTTAATATAATCTATTCGTTGAATATGTTTTCTATATGTGTTCCAAGCAGTTTGTTTCTAGGTGGTCTGGTTTTAGAGATATTTCACTTTTTCTGTAAGAAGATTGCTTACAGCCATTGACAATGCACTGAGTTTGCTGATATGGAAACTAGCCCGCGAAGGGTAAACACCGCATTGTTTTGTGCTGCAGCAATGCTATGTCTATGCAGAGCATTTATTTTTGCAAAATAAATTTAAAAGCTTTCATTGAGTCGATTAAAAATATCTTAATGCCCGATTGAAGAGGAAGATCTGAAGTATTTAATTTAACTTAAGGGCAATTTTCTCTGAAAGTATTAAAAACAGAGATAATAGTGAAAGTTGGGATATTCTGAGCTCATAGCCATTGAGTTTGCAGTGTGACCGGATGTTGTCCTGCAGCCAAGTAGCGCGCGCACTGACCTAAATACACGTGCTGACGTCATATGAAATTGGTCAATAGATCCAGACTTCGATAGTGATAATAAAGGTGCATGCCGACTCTCAGAAATTTTGTTGCCATTATCTTACTCTTTCCAACCATCGTAACAAGTTAAAGCGGCATAGTCCGATGAAAACATCAACTTTTCAAAACTAAATATTTGTATCTCAATTTGATTCTACATAGGTAACTTTAATAGATACTGGTGCACTTATTAAACATGTGTCTCTACACATAAGGGAATACTGAGCCAATTGAATACAACCTTTTACTGCAGAAGGCTATGGAGTTTTGGCGTGCCTGTCAACATTAATTTTGCATGATTGCACTTCAAATATCTAAAAGAATTAATCGTTCAAAATAAAAGTTACTTCAAGCTAAGTCATCATCATCATGCTGTCGGTCGCGATGCGACAAAGACTGCTTTCATTACTTGATTGCCGCTCTCTATTTAGCTCTCAAGCTAAGTAAAACACATCATAATGATCAACCTAATGTATTTAGTTCAGAAAATGTCAGAAACTCAAAACCATAGGACTATGTAACTTTAAGCAGAATTGAGCCTCGTCGACACATAGACGAGAATACGAGGTGCCATAGACATCCAGATACAGGGTTAGAAACTCCAAGACTTAGAAAATTGATAGTTGTCGCTAACTACCGGACGTGGTAGCCGAATCGATAGAACACAGGATTCCTGTGCGGAAGGTTGGGAGTTCCAATCCTGGCCGAGTCAAACCAATGACTTACAAAATTGAAACTTGTCGATACTTAGCCTGGCACTCAGCATTAATAGGATAGGACAAGGACTGGTTAGCACAGTGTCAGGATAATGTGACTGGGATATTGGGTCATGGTGGTGGTGGTCTGGTCTCCTAGGGGGCAGTGCTATAAAGTAGTCATGAGTGCACTGTCACAAGTGGGTACCCATTCTGATATGACCTTAGATTGGTTGGTTGTTGGAATTTTGTGTCCTAGCAACATCTATGGTAATATCAAGACAGGTACTGACTTGTGATAGTGCGCACTCATGGTGACTTTATAGTGCTGCCCTACTTGGAAATCAGGCCACCAGCACCATGACCCAATATCCCACTCAATCACATTATCCTGACACTGAGCTAACCAGATATTGGCCTATCCTATTAATGCCGAGTGCCAGGTTAGGAAGCGACAAGTACCAATTCTATAAGTCATTGTTTTGATTCAACCGGGAACCAAACTCCCGATCTCCAGCACGTGAGGCCTGTGGTCTACCGATTCGGCCACCACGTCCCGTCGATATGACCTTAGAAGTTGCTAGGACATAAAGCAACAAACAACAGCTATCTTGCCTGGTGGTAAGCATTGCTCGGATGAGGCAAGGACTGGTTGGCTCATGTGCCAGGTGTGTTGTTGAGTGGGATATTGGCAGCAGGGCATCCCCGTGGGGCAGCACTATAAAACTGCCATTAGCGCACACTGTCGCAAGTCAATACACGTCCCTCAGTGCTGCATATTTGCAGCCTTCAGCGCGCCAACACGACTGAAAACTCCCCAAAAAACAACAACAAACAATACGCGTCCTGGTGTGAACTCAGACGTTGCAATGACGAAAAACCCCAATTAATTAGTCAAACGGGGAACATGTCACACACGCCCGGGTGGTATGACGTAACAGCCGCAAACGCATATGTACATAAAGTCGACAGCAAGTTCTGACAAGTGGGACATGTTACTGAAACCGGGCGCGATGGCCGAATCAGTAGAGCGCGGGCCTCCCGTGCGGGAGATCAGGAGTTCAATTCCTGGCCCAGTCAATGCGATGACTTACAAAATTGATACTTGTCGCTTCCTAGCTAGGAGAGCGAAAGGACTGGTTAGCTCAGTGTCAGGATAATGTGACTGGGCGGGATATCGGGTCATGGTGCTGGCGGCCTAATTTCCCAGTATGGCAACACTATAAAGTCGCCACGAGTGTGCATTGTCACAAGTCGGTAGCCGTCCGGATATGACCTTAGATGTTGCCAGGACGTAACACTCCACCAACCAACCATGTTACTGAAACAACACTTACTACCACCAACCATACCTCAACCAAAATAACTATAATAACAAGAATATCCATCACCAAGGGCATCCATTTTGTTATGTGTATTCAATCTCCTCAGCAGTATAATACTTTAATGACCAGCGTGGTTGTAATAGCACAGACTTCACATATATGCGTCTACAATAGCTAATCAAAGCTGAGAATTTAAAATAAAATTTAATTAAAAAAGAAATCATTTTCAGCGTAGCCATTGCCGATTTCTATTTAGCAAACCAGCCTCTAGTGCAAGCGGAACATGCAGTGGCTGGGGGATGAACAAATATTGTTACAGCAACTGAAAGGAGAACGGGTGCCGCCCGAATGCACCTTGCTCTGATTGGAAACCCACCCCACTCAACCTCCACCTCACTCCCACAGCCCGATCGTCAGTGGAGCGTGACGAGGTGACCAACGAACCGGCAGACGCAGGCGCATTAACTACTTGGATCATTTGGTGCCAGGTCAACCTGTAGAGTGACCCTTCCAAGTGGACCTCCTGGTGTGTAGTGGAGTGAGGTGTTGGGGCGCGGTTGTATGAGTTAATGAGGTTAAATCATTACAAGCGTAAGAAGAGTCGCGTTCTTTCGAAGCTCATGGACATTATTAACATGGAGTTGTGGATGATGCCTGATGGAGCGGTGAGGAGTGGTGTGGCTGCGAGAACTGTGAGTATTCCTCTGTCTTTTTTTTTCTTCTTTTTTTTAGAACATTAGTTGATTAAGTAGGGGAATTTTCAATGCGGACAATTGGTCTTCCTCATTCCACTGCTTCTTGTCCTATATTATTAATACCTAGCGCTAGGCTAGGTAGCGACAATACTTGTCGCTACCTAGGATGGCACTCGGTATTAATAATTGATACTTATTATCAATTTTTAAGTAATTGGTTTGACGTCAGATCTATGGGGTTTTATTATATAATAATTATCAATGTTCTCAGTTGTCATTGGTGTGGCGTTTCCATAGATTTAAATAGTTTTATATCTGTGCCATCTTTTAAAAATAAATATATTAGCTTGGTTGGTTGTTGGAGTTTTACGTTTATAGTGCTCCCCACTGAAGACCAGGCTGCTGGCACCATGATTTGATATCCCACTTAGTCACATTATCCTGATACTGAGCTGACCAGTCCTAGCCCTATCCTAGTAATGCCAAATGTCTAGGTCAAGGCTAGGTCGCGACAAGTACCAATTTTGTAAGTCATTGGTTTGACTCGACTGGGAATTAAACTCCCGACCTTCTGCACGGGAAGCCCGAGCTCTACCGATTCGGCCACTCATTACGTTATCAAGGATTTGTCAGACAGATAACTTTCACTATTTGTTTATTGATATCACCTCCCCCCCACCCCGCCCCATCCCCACACCTTTAAATGCAATACAAATGCTCTCTTCCCTACCGACATTGGGGTCCTTATTTTCATCTCCAGTGAGTTTGGCCTATCGCACACAGGGATCGCCAGATTAGTGTGCTGCCACCTACCGGGTACTTTCCTACTCAGGACTCTCCAGACTGGCGTGCTGCCATCTGCCGACCATAAATGACATGACATGGGCCAGTGCAATCGTCCCTTCACCATGGCCGTAATTAGCTGTATTCACACGGGCAAAATCTAAAGCGATCTCCAGGAGGCGAATCATATGAAGCGATTTAGATGCGCGTTCACACGGACACAGCGTGAGGCGGAAGTGGATATCTGCGCATGAGCAAGTCCAGGCTAACCAGCGCCATTTTGGGTTCGACGACGAAGGCACCACAGAGTGTGGGTTCGACCTAGACATGTATTTAATTAATCGTATTGGTTTGGAACGGTCAAAACTTCTGCTGGGCAGTGAAACCCTAAAAATAAATGATGACAAAAATATCTGTGCATAGATAGCAGTTTCATTAATTAAATTATATAATATGCGCTTTTGATCGACCGGAAAGTCAACAAACTGAGGTGTCGACTGCGCATGCGTGTGACGTCCTAAATCGCTTCATATGCGTTCACACGGGCAAGATAAAACGTTTCAACATAGATCGCTTCCTGTATACCACCTAGCGAAGCGTTTTACATTAAATGATTTATATGAATCGATTCAGCCCTAAAACGCCTCACCGTCGCGTTCACACGGCAAATGTGAGTCGCAGTACGCGAGGCGTTTCGCGTGAGGCGTTTTAACTCGCCCGTGTGAATACAGCTATTGATTAACACGATCCGGGCGACTCGGGTCACCCGAGTCGTCAGAATTTCAAATCGAACACCGCGAGTGGAGTCGACAAATACACGTGCCGTGTGAAAAACGATCCGACCCCAGTAACCCACCTCTTGGCTGGGGTTTGCTAGGAGCGATGACATCACATTTATGCTGGTACCGTCCTGCAGGATAACAGCAACCAGTACCAGTCACACATCTTTCTTTGTGGTAATAACCTAGATTCGTGAAATGGAAATATAACTAAACGATGCCATCATAAAATACTTTAAATCCTATTTTGTTGTAGTTATATTGGTTATTAAACAACAAACAACTTTTGGATTAAGCCACCTTTTTTTTCCACCCTGAGAGTGGAGAAGCTTATTCAAATATTCGACCCGAGTCTGTAGGATGTGCGCATGTGCCAAAAAATGGCTTGGGTGACTGGAGTTGGTTAATCGATTACGCCCCAAGTGACACTAATAGGCAAGTTAGAAAAGTAACCAATTTTTTTTTGTTCAAGTGTTTTTATTCCTTTGAATAACATGTCAGTGCCAATGCACTGGTCTTCCAGCCCTAATGACAATTGCCACTACACAGTAAACAAATCTACAACAATATAGATAGACAATTACGGGGAAATACGCAAAACATCAGGACATGAATGTCAGGTAAAGAATGAGATAAGAGAAAAAAGAAACATATACAAGGGGGTGGGGCATAACTGATTATCTTTCTAGTGGTGACATACTCGTTGAAAGGGTGATGGGAGGTAGGGTGAGCTGTTGTGATTGAACTGGTGTTCGTGGTAATGTCAGGTGGGGCCTATTGAGATAGTAAGTAGGTTAATATTGATTAATCACGTACCTCAATAGGATCCAACTAGAATCATTTCCAGGCTCGTTTTGTGGTAGATGTTTTTTTTGGTCTAGTTGGCGGCTACTGGTTGAGTTTACAGTGTATATTTGTGGGGGAAGGAGGGGGGGGGGGGCAGGGGGGGAGGGCAGGGAAAGGAATGGCAACACCGACCCCAGTGTGGCATTGATCTGCTTTGGCCTAGGCTGGTTGATTTAAATGTGCATGGAGGTTTATCTTGAAAGTTTTGTAACAATCACTGTTCCTGACACGTGCTGGCAGTTGGTTCCAGAGTGCTCCCCACAGAACAACCGGTACTAGTTTTAATATGTGACTAAAATGTGCACGCACACCAAGTCAGATTATGTAATCGCGTGTAGTATCGCATCAGATCAATTACTTTCATTCCTGTGACATTCTGCATAACACGACGTAATATTATTCAATGTTTAGCAATTTGGATCTCTTGAATCATTCACAATCCGCATAACTCTCATGGAACTGTTATCGGGAAGTTAAGTAATCTGATGCAAAAGCATGCTTAAGAATAAATAATATCATGCAACAGTTAGCCAAGGTCAAATAGTTGAAAAAAACTAGATAAAATACCACTGTGATATTATACAATAATTATGCAATAATAGCTAAACAAAGTCAGTAAAGCTTAATGCACTGGATGAAAAAAATGATATACATCATAAATATATAATATATATTGTATATTATATATAGTATATTATAAATATAATATATTGTATATATATTATATATATTTTTTATATTATATATATTATAGATATATTATATATATTATATATATTATATATATTATATATAGTATATATATTATATATATTATATAATATATATTATATATATTATATATATTATTATATAGAATAATTGTCATGTACATTGTATATCATATATGGTATGCAAATGCTATGCATAGGTTAATTACAAAATCATGATCAGTGTGCTCCTAAAGGAGTAGGTGCATGGCATGACTCTAATGTTCACAGGCAAAATGCTGGCTGGTGATATATATTTCCTTACTACAACACAAACAAGTAACTACATAAGCCTATCGAAATCATGAGACCTTAATGCCTTTCTAACAACTGCTGAAATTGTCAAGTTACAATAGAAATGCATTAACAAATTAATTAAAGAAATTAATTTTAAAAATAGGTAAATAAATACTAACACAAAGAATGGTAAAAGCTGGCTTTGGATTGTTTGCAATCTACAACCAGTTACAACCCAAAAACAAGAACTCCCAAATTACGACTAAGACAAAATTCAAAAGACTTGAAAGTGGAATCAAATTGGACTAGTGTTGCCCATCAGTGAAAACAAGTGTTAAGACGCTTATCCGTTATGGGCAGAGTAAATACATTAATCACGCACAAAAAAGAATGTGCATGTTATGTATGTGCTATATATGTGTGTTACACACACACTATATTATGATATGTATGTGTATATATATATATATATATATATATATATATACATATATTCATATATTCATATATATATATTCATATGTAATAGACTACATCACGGTTCCAGCGGCGCGGTGCATTGTGGGATGGGTCAGAGCAAAACAACCCCCCCAAAAGCACATGGCACATGCTAATACACTGGGTGCAGCTATGAAATGTGCTAGTTTCAGCTCATCTCAGCTCTTGTTTGAAACATAGAATACTAACTAAAAAAATATATATAATAAATTAAGATATTAATCTTTTATCCAGCATTGCATTTACATCAATATAATCAGCACATCTTATGCCATGTGCATTTGGATTTAGACAGATCTAGGCACTCAGACTAGTGTTAGAGCCATACCCAGGGTACTCAATGCATTGTCAATGGCAGTGAGTAATCTCCATACAGAAAAGGTAAAATATTGATAAAACCACACCACTTAGGCACAAACCGCTTGGAAAACATATAGAAAACATGTTTAACAAAAAGATTATATTAAATTGATAAGGTTAGGGTTTTGGATAAAAGATTAATTTTGAATAAAACTAACGTTTTTCAATGCACGTATCGGCAACCTCAATGGCCGTACGCCTTTGCTTTGTTCCCAAGGCCGTTTTCAGCGCATGCGCAGTCGGAACCGTGATGTAGTCTATTGGTACGCATTAAAGCTTATCAGTGGCAACATTAATGGGGCTGTCACACTACGACGTAACGACGTCAACGTAGGGAGAACGTGAAGAGCGTTGAACTTCTCGGCGTAGTATGCAAATTTGGGCACAAGTTGAACGTGGATGCAGCGTAGTGGACGAGAGAGTAACGTCGGTAAAGCGTGAGTGATAACCGCCGTTTGACGAGAGAGGTCAACGTAATGACGCTGACGGAACGTTATGAACGTTATTCCATCGTCAGAAGAACGTTACGTGACGTTAGCTACGTCATGAGACGTTGAACGTACGTTGAATGCACGTTCTCCTGACGTTCTCCTGACGTTGTCCTGACGTTCCCATTACGCCCCGCGGGCATTTGCACTTGGTTTTAATGGGGTTCAACGTAGTGGAACGTAGTTGAACGTAGTGAGGAGCGTTGGAATAACGTCCGTTTAACGTCATTGACGTTCGCTGAACGTGACCAGAACGTACGGCGAACGTAAACCCTTACGTTCGACCTACGTCGACACTTTTGAACATGTCCAAAACCTCGACGGAACTCGACATAACACGACGTAATGTGACGTAGCTCGACGTCACTCTAACGTCATTATGACGTCATCATAATGTAATCCAACGTACATCAACGTAATGACGAAATATCACCACGTTAGGCTCACGTTGGCTCATTACGTCGTAGTGTGACAGGGGTATAAATTACCATAAGTTAGGTCAACCGCAACTGGCCAATAACGGATCAAAGGTCACGTGATCTGGCAGTCAGGTGACATGATCAGACGCGATGTCTCTGCCATGTGCCGTCATTAATCACCATCGTGCAATGTGTGCGAAGGTCCCAGATGATCGCTCGGCAAGTCGGCTCAAACTAAGTTAAAGCATGCTGCGCCAAATGCAGGACGCTGGGCGCAATCTGCGGTGCACTCGGACTGTGGTGGGTTGGGCCGGGTGGCCCGCGCAGAAGGTCGTAAGATCAATCCCCAGCAAATTCCACGTCACATTAAGTTTGCAATATATCAACTTTTTTGTCACTGCAGACCAGTGAAATATACCGGGCTTTTATATACAGTAAAACCTCTCTAACCGACCACTTCCACAGATCGACCACTCCCCTATATCGATCGCTTTATTTGGGCCCCAACAACACTATTGTAAGGATATTCTAATTCTCTAAACCGACCACCTCCCTAAATGGACCACTTAAAGTCGGTCCCATGGTTGGTCGATTTAGAGAGGTTTCACCATATAATATATATGTGGATAGTGAGAAGGCCGTTATCGCGTGTAATAAGATCTGGAGTGCCCCCCCCCCCTCCCAGACGCGTGGGGGGTCTTGCATGCACCGCTCACCCCCTGAGCGGGCGTGACACTCCACTCGCTCGGAAGTTTATATATATACAGTAAAACCTCTCTAAATCGACCGAACATGGGACCGACTTTAAGTGGTCCATTTAGGGAGGTGGTCGGTTTAGAGAGTTAGAATATCCTTACAATGGTATTGTTGGGACCCAAATAAAGTGGTCGATATAGGGGAGGGGTCGATCTCTGGAAGGGGTCGGTATAGAGAGGTTTTACTGTATATATATGCATGTCGATTGCCCTCTATCCCATAAGGCAATAAATGCAGTCACTAAACCATTGACAGACGCCTCAATGACGTCATTGTTGTGCTTTGCTTTTTCATTGACCCGATAGAGAGCGCCACTCACACAGCCTACACCCACCCCCCACCCCGCCCCAGCCACCAGCCACCAGCCACCACCAACAACCTTCCTCATTCCCCAATCCGCCACCAGTCCGCCCACTGGCGCTAGTGGTCGGTGGTCCCAGCGCCAGTCCATCACCACCGCTGCGCACGCACCCAGCCACCAGCATCTCCACCAGAGGGCGCCGAGCTGCTCAGATTCACTCTCCACCGCAGACGGCTGCGTGGATTGTATACAAATAAGCACGCGCGTGCACCTTTGTGTAGTGTGTGAGTGAGCGTGAGTGCTTCACAATACACCCGTTAGGGGGCGTTGTGTACGCACATACACTCGGAGAGTCCCCCATCCCCGACTGGAGCGATCGGGTGCCACCGACGGAAGGAGATGGACTCGTCATACTCATAGGATACTGGCGGAACACAGTGAGGCATGCCAGGAGTGGCGGGCGTCGCTGAGTATACCTCCGCCATTGCACCGGTCAAAGGTCACGTGAAAAGTGGGTGGGGGTTGCATACGTACAAGTGTAGTAAGTACTAAGTAGTCTCACCCAACATCTAAGGACATATTAGGACGGGAGGGGGGGGGGGGGGCCCAACCAGGATCTACTTACTACTAATACCCCCATTACACCAAACTAGTTCTCACTACTTTCTTGAAAATGTTGCTGAACGGACTCAAACTGTGTGTGAGCAGAATGGACGTGATAGCAACTTTTTACAGTCTTTTTTACGAACAGAATGGATGGGATAGAACGGAATGGTGCTCCAGAACTTTGAGCATGCCCAACATTTGCTTGCAGCCACGTTCTACTCCAACCACAGCCCGTTTTAGTACATGGTCAGACGTTTTGAGAACTAGTTTGGTGTGATGGTGGTGTAATGAACCAATACTGCTAACATAGACAATTTCCACCACCCTCCAGCGGCAGTGGTCGATTGGTTGGTTGGTGGTTGGAGTTTTACATCCTGGCAACATCTGAGGTCATATCAGGACGGCTCCCGACTTGTGACAGTGTGCACTCATGGATACATAAGAGCGCTGCTCCACTGGGAGACCGGGCTGCCAGCACCATGACCTGAAATCCCACTCAGTCACAATATCCTGACACTGAGTCAAACCGGTCCTTGCCCTATCCTAATAGTGCCGAACACCTGGCTAGGAAGTGATAAGTATGCATTTTAAGTCATTCGTTTGACTCGACCATGGTTCAAACCTATGGGTTTGAATACCACGATCTACCAAGAGGGGAGACGGACGCTCAACTCATTCGGCCAACCTGTCTGGTCATAGCAGTGGTGGAACTACCATTGAAGGTGGCAGCTCATTGTGTCTAACATGTCATATGCAAAAGGTCCTATAGAGGATTTCCACCACCAACCGACCCTCTGATGGTAGTGCAAAGAACTATCAATTAGTATCATTAATACTCACAGCGCATTCTCTGTGACAAAGGTCTATTAGTTACAGTAGACGTGCATTGTGCATAACACCAATGGAGGCACGCATGCTTGTTTGGGTTTTATTTCCAAGCAACATCTAAGGTCAGAGTAGGATGGATACCGACTTTTGACAATGCTCGCTAATGGGAAATTTATAGTGCTGCCCCATTGGGAGACTAGGCTGGCAGCACGATGAACCAATATCCCAGTAACATTATCTTAACCCCTGAGGCAACCAGTCGCTCGAGCGCCAGTCATTTTAACTCATTGGTTTGACTCTGCCAGGTTTCGAACCATCGATTATCCGGACGGGTATGCAGTGCTATACCTGATTCGGTCATCCCATCTGCTCACCGAAGGTATGCATGGTATATATATAAACGCATACATAAGGACACCTGGAGGAACATGATTATGCTCTGCCAGGCTATAAACTGTTCATATCAGACCCGGTAGAGGTGAGGCGAGGTGAATTTACCTGCATGGGCATGCAGGTAGGTGTAAGTACACATACACAACGACATTACACAACCGGACACCTTAGTGTAACATACCGATTCCTCCTGCAATCTTCAACATGGATTCCTTATGTATATAATTATAAGTGCTAGTTTCAACACCGGAGTATTGCCTCATCTCTAAGATACAACTATATACTATATATAATAGGTACAATATACATAATATATACAAGACATACAATACATAATATATATATATAATATATATAATATATAACATACAATGTATAATATAATATAATATATAAAATAGATATGTATATTATATATATGTTATATATATTATCTATGTATTCTATACATTCTATATATTCTATATATTCTATATAATATATATTACATATATTATATTATTGTATATATTATATATATTATGTGATATATGCTATGTATCATATGAATTATATATCTTGTATATTATATATATCATATACATCATATATATCATATATATAATATATATCATATATATCATATATATTATAAATAATATAGATTATATATATTATATATATTATAATAGTATATGTATTATATATATTATATATGATATATTATAACATATATTATATATATAACAGTTAACACATATAATATATATTATTATTATTTTAGTTATTTTGGTAAATGATCATTTTATTTCGCGAATAACGGTATTTCTCAGAGCCGAGGAGCTGGTCTTCCAGCTATATGTTATATATGTTATATGCTACATATAATATATTATATATATAATATACACGCACCAGCTGCTTTGGTAACATCCTTACACATACGGTAAAAGGAGTTGCACTATCAGGTGGCCAACATACGCTTGTTTCTAACTGACTTACGGTACCTATGTATGGATCGGTTATGACTAGCTTTCAACACTGGAGAATGACAACGCACCTGGAGGGTGTACTGCAGCACACCTGGAAAGAACAGCCGTGTGAGTGCACGCAGCTGACCGCGTTTGATGTATGCACCACTTAGATGGCACCTGCACAGACTGGAGAACCCCACCTAAGGCCAAAAGAAAAAAAATTAGTGATCATCCTTTTGAAATAAAAATCCGGGTCGGGCGGGCGGTTTTTATTTTGTTTTTATTTTTATTTTTTATTTTTGACGTAAACACGTAACCAGACGCGATTGTCGAATGAGTTGTGTCCGCCTTCCGTTCTGGTAGGTCGTGGGATCCGAACTCCTGGGATCGAACCCTCGCAGAGTCAAACCAATGACATACAAATCTATACAACAGTTGAATTGCTACTACTAGCCCGATGCATTTTTCAAAATTCAGAGGCGGGCGATTTTCAGGCATTGGCGGGGACGATAACCAATCATTTTTGTTTGTTTGGCCTAAGGACACCCCATGTGTAACATAACACACATGTCCGGGCGACCATCTGCAGGAGGAGGTGCCCGAGGTGCATAATGCATCGTCTGGTTCGATACGACGTCAGCAGACACCGCTACAGACGCGATCTGTCTTTGGTCATAGCTACAACGCATGACGTAAAACCTCAACGCATGACGTAAAACCTCTACAGACCGACATCCTCCTGCAACGCACGACGTATAAAGCCTCACCAGACGGGATGGCCAAATGAGTTGAGCGTCCGTCTCCCCTTTTGGTAGATAGTGGGTTTCGACCCCTCACAGGTTCAAATGCTGGTCGAGTCAAACCAATGACACAAAATTGGCACTTGTCGCTTCCTAGCCAGGTGCTGGCATTAATATTAGGATAGGCCAATGACTGTTTGGCTCAGTGTCAGTATAATGTGACTGAGCGGGATATCGGGTCATGGTGCTGGTGTTCTGGTCTCCCAGTGGGGCAACACTATAAATTCGCTTTGAGTTTGTACTGTCATAAGTCGGTATCCATCCTGATATGACCTTAGATGTTGCCGCAATGTCACAAGTCGGTATCCATCCTGATATCACCTTAGATGTTGCCAGGATGTAAAACTCCAACAACCAACCAACCATATATGTGATCCTCCTCCCTGACTATTAACCAACCCGAATAGAACCCGTGCCGCCCCCGGTGTGTAACTCCCATTGTCAGGCTCGTAGAATCATACATGCACACACATGCACACATATGTATATATATGTATATATGTATATATATATATGTATATATATGTATATATATGTATATATATGTATATACGTAATTCCTCCAGTGTGTGTGGTGCGAAAGGGGGGGGGGCACCCGTACACAGCTCCCAACAGCGGGGGGGGGGGGGGGCACTCCACCAATGCGCCAATGGAGAAAGTAGCAAAGTATATATGTTCCCTTAGCATTTATACTTATATAATGCGTTATACAACATATATAGGCATATACATATATAATATATGTATACACACATATACAGTAAAACCCCCCTAACCGACCACCTCCACAGATCGACCACTCCCCTATATCGATCGCTTTATTTGGGTCCCTACAATACCATTATAAGGATATTCTAGCTCCCTAAATCGACCACCTCCCTAAATCGACCATCTAAGGTCGGTCCCATGGTCGGTCGAATTAGAAAGGTTTTACTGTATTTTTAAATATATAGGGTGATATATATATGTGTATATATATGTGTATATATACATATACACAGACACATATATATATATATATATATATATATATATATACATATGTATATATATATATGTCTATATATACATATATATGTGTATATATACATATATATATACATATATATGTATATATATGGAGTCATCAACCCCAAAGTCTCGCTATAAATAGAAGTTAGTGTAGTTCGTCAACCTGGTCGATGCAGACGTCTGCCACGGGTTTAGGTGTCGTGCAATAAAATAGTTATAGCCAACCTCAGCGCACCCTGCGCACCTGGTGGTGAGTTGTGAGTGGTCAACAATTCGGTGTGTTCTAATTTAACGTTACATGAGGAGACACTAGAAGGTTTCAGGATTGAGGCAACTAATTTGTAGAACATGTCCTCTCTTGTGACGCTGAGCCACACCACCCTTACCCTACTTCACCACCCACATAACCCCCCACACCGACACCAACCTCACCACCCACATCACCCCCACCACCCACATCACCACACCACCGACACCAACCTCACCACCCACATCACCCCCACCACCCACATCACCACACCACCCTTACCCTACTTCACCACCCACATAACCCCCCACCCCGACACCAACCTCACCACCCACATCACCTCACCACCCACATCCCACACCACCCTACCCACACCCCAGTGCAACCCCCCACACCGACACCAACCTCACCACCCACATCACCCCCACCACCCACTCCACTCCACCGACACCTACCTCACCCCCATCACCCCAACCACCCCACATCACCACACCACCCTTACCCTACTTCACCACCACCACATAACCCCCCACCACCGACACCACACCTCACCACCCCACATCCCACCCACCACCCTCACCACCAACCACCCACCCCCACCCCCCACCACCACCCACCCACCCCACCTCCCCACCCACAACCCCCCACCACCCCCCCACCCCACCACCCCCACCCCCCCCACCACCCCACCCCCACCCCACCCCCACACCCACCCCCACCACCCCACCCCACCCACCCCCCCACCCCCACCCCCCCCCACACCCACCCCACCTCACCACCCCACACCCCACCACCACCCCCCACCACCCCACCCCCACCCCACCCCCACCCACCACACCACCCCCCCCACCCCCCACCCACCCCCACCCACCCCCCACCCCCCCACCACCCCACCCACCACCCCACAACCCCCCCCCCACCACCACCTCACCACCCACACCACCCCCAACCCCACCCCACCCCCACCCACCCACACCCACCCCCCCCACACCCCAACCCCACCACCCCCACCACCCCCACACCCCCACCACCCCCCCACCCCCCACCACCCACCCCACCACCCCCACCCACCCCCCCCACCCCACCCCACCACCCCCCCCACCACCCCCCCCCCCCACCCACCCCACCCCCCACCCCCACCCCCCCACCACCCCCCCCACCCACCCCACACCTACCCCCCCCACCCCCACTCACCCCCACCACCACCCCCCCCACACCCCACCACCCCCACCCCCACCCACCCCCACCCACCCCACACACCCCCCCCCCACCCACCCCACCACCCCCACACCCACCCACCCCCACCACCCCACCCCCCACCCCCACCACCCCCACACCCCCCCACCACCCCCCCACCCACCCCAACCCCACCCCACCCCCACCCCCCACCCCCCACCACCCACACCCCCCCCCCACCCCCCACACCACCCACCCACCCCCACCCCACCCACCCCCCACCCACACCACCCCCCACCCCACCCCACACCCCCCACCACCCCACCCACCCACACCAACCCCCACCACCCCACCCCACCCCACCCCACCCACCACACCACCCCCACCACCCCACCCCCCACCCCCCACCTACCACCCCCACCCCACCACCCCACCACCCCTCACCCACCATCACCTCGACACCCTCCGCTCCACCCATATCACCCCACACCTACACCCACCTCATCACCCCATCACCCACATCAGCCCCACACCCTCCTCTCCCAGACCCACCTCACCACCCTCACCACCCACATCACCCACACACCTACACCCACCTCTCCACTCCATCACCCACATCACCCCCACACCTACACCCACTTCACCACCCACATCACCAACCACCACCATCCTGACCTCACCCCCACATCCACACACATGGCCTTCTTCACCCCGATCCCAAATACTGGCACCAAATAACACCCCACCTCACCACCTCTACCGCCTCACCACCTCCACCGCCCCCTCCCTACACCAACCAACACACTTCATACCGCCACCCCATTCATGGGGTGGCGGTAAGAGGTGTCCATGTGGGGTGAATTGTCCATGGGGGGACACCAGTCCATGGCGGCTAAGGCCCCCCCTCCACCCCCAACACACACCTCATAGTAATACCGCCACCTCATTCACGGGGTGGCGGTATGAGGTGTCCATGTGGGGTGAATTGTCCATGGGGGGGCACCAGTCCATGGGGGGTAAGGCCCCCCTCCACCCCCAAGACACACCTCATAGTAATACCGCCACCTCATTCAACTCCAGTGCATGGCGTGGGGTGGTGGGGGTGGGGGTGGGGGGGTGGATTCAAGCGCTTTCCAGTGCACCCTGGAGGACTATTCACACTTCAGTCTTTACACACAGGACTAAACTCCTCCAGCATAGTGCGATCTATTCACACCTAGTCCTGACGCCTTTTGACACCTTCCCGCCACACCCTGCAGCTTGGAAACAACAATGAAGGCAATGACCCTAACCGTATCGGATACACAACCACAATGACTACACTGCCACTAGTATCGAACACACTAAAATCCACGCTAATCCCAGTGCAATGTTCACCTGGCGAAATGTTACCATGGCAACGCTAAGCGTCCGAAAATGAGGCCAGCAGTCATTCGGTGCCTCCCACCTCCTTTAGGGGTAAGTTGAATTGTGCTACCTTATAATTCTATTTCCGTCCGCCATTTTGTCTCGCACTAATCCCGGGCAGTTAGCTTTCTTTTTTCCCCTTTTTTCCCCTTTTTCCCCCTTTCTCTATTTCTTTCTTTCTATCTTTCTTTATTTCTTTTTTCTGTCTCGTTCATTTTCTTTCTTTTTTTCTGCCTCGTTCCTTTTCTTTCTTTCTTTCTTTCCTCTCTTCCACACACGTGAGAAACACTCCAATATCCCGTGAAATATAACTTAAATGGTTTCCATTATTAATGACCAGACAGGATGTCTGAATGAGTCGAGCGTCTGTCTCCCGTTTTGGTAGATCGTGGGATTCGAACCCACGGGTTCGAACCCCGGTCGAGTCAAACCAATGCCATACAAATTGATACGTGTCGCTTCCTAGCCAGGTCACTGCTTTGGTTTTGACAAATTCGATTTTTGTCACCGGACTATGCAGCTTTGAGGAGTGCACCAGTTCTAAATGGTGCACTCTGTGGCAGAGTGGGTAGAGTCTCTTACCTAATCTGAAGGTCGGTGGTTCGATTACCTGTGCCCCCAACTCTGCCAATTTGGATTTCCACCGCTGTGTATAACTTACAGCATCATCAAAGGCTGGTTGCTCTCATACCATGTCTATGTGGTGTGGGAGGTTAAAAATCCCTTGGGTCAGTAAAAGTGTAGGCTCGGGCTTTCTATCAACAAACTGTCTAATGGTGAAAACAAGTCTATTCAGACTTATCCATGATATGCACTATACATCTTCAAGGGGAAAAAAATATATATATAAAATCTAAGTTGGATATGTAAGATCAAGTATAGATGAGCATTTTGGTTTCGAAAATGTGATGCTTTCATCGGGCTTGCAACTACGCAACTTGAAAGACCAGCACCAACCAACGCCAGCATATACAGTAAAACCTTTCTAAATCGACCGACCATGGGAATGGCTTTAAATGGTCCATTTAGGGAGGTGGTCGGCTTAGGGAGTATTTTTTATCATTACAATGGTCTTTTATGGGCGATCATTTGGGATCGAAATAAACCGATCGATATAGGGGAGTGGTTGATCTGTGTAGGTGGTCGGTTAGAGAGTTTTTACTGTAGTATATATTGGTCACGTGATAGGCGGCCAACTGTTATGTAAACACAGAGCAAGTCAACATTGGGTGATATTCACAGACCAGGCATTAGTACTGTTGACATAATCATTGAGTTGGCGGGTAAAGCCGAGACCCGACACCAGGCCGAGATCCGAGACCAGGCCTCATTGAGTCTGTGTACACCCAACAGAAACTGTGCTCACTGCATGTACAGTAAGTGAATATTGAAATACAGTAAAACCTCCTTAACCGACCCCCTCCACAGATCAACCACTCCCATATGTTGATCGCTTTATTTCGGACCCAAATGACCACCCATATATATAGGGTTGTTTTATTTAACGATGCCGCTAGAGTGCATTGATTTTCATATCGTCAAACATATGGTCATTCAGACATATTTCTTTGGAGGAAACCTGCTGCCACCACATAGGCTACTCATTCTGATAAGCAGCAAGGGGTCTTTTATACACACTTTCTCACAAACAGGACAGCACATACCACAGCCTGTGATGAACCAGTTGTGGACCACTGCTTGGAACGGAAAATAGCCCAAACTGCAAATGTGTCCACAGAGCAGGATCGATAGGATCACCGACACCTTCATAAGTGGACACGCTACCGCCTTCTCCCCCCAAACAATCACCCATCCAATACCATTGTAACGAAATGAAAAAACTCCCTAAACCGACCACCTTCCTAAATGGACCATTTAAAGTCGGTCCCAGATCGGTATATTTAGAGAGGTTGTACTGTAACCATTAACTAGTTGTTTACTGTCCAAACAAAGTCACTAGGTTTGGGTGTGTGTGAACTGAAACAGTCATAGTTATAGCCTACAACCTGCACATACACTGCTAGTGCTATGTCTATTGCTTGTTGTAGAATTATATTCTGGTGTCTTCGTTATATACTGGGATAAATATTCAAATGGGCAGCAGCTACCGCTTTGGCCGTAATCGATTAACACGACCTGGGCGACTCGGGTCACCTGAGTCGTCAGAATTTCAAATCAAACACTGCGAGTAGAGTCGACAAATACACGTGCCGTGTGCAAAACAATCCGACCCAAGTAACCCACCTCGTAGCTGGGGTTGGCTATGAGCGATGACATCACATTTGTGCTGGTACCGTCCTGCAGGATAACAGCTACCAGTACCAGTCATACATGTTTTTTTTAAAGAATAACTTAGATTAATGAAATGGAAATATAGCTAAACTATGCCATCATAAAATACTTTAAATCCTATTTTGCAGTAATCTTATCAGTTAAAAAAAAAAAAGTTCACCCGAGCACGGAGAAGCGTATACGATTATTCGACCCGAGTCTGTAGGATGTGCGCATGTGCCAAAAAGTGGCTCGGGTGACCCAAGTTGATTAATTGATTACACCCCATGTGACAGTGCACACTCATGGCGACTTTATAGTGCTGCCCCACTAGGAGACCAAGCCACCAGCACCATGACATGATATCCCATTCAGTCATATTATCCTGAGATTGAGCCAACCTGTCCTTGCCCAATCCTAATAATGCTGAGCGCCTGGCTCAGAAGCGACAAGTATAAATTTTTCAAGTGCAGGTTTAACTCGACCGGGAATTAAACTCCTGACATTCCGTATGAGAGGTCTGCGCTCTACCTATTCGGCCACTGCGTCCGGTGCGTGAGGGGGTAAGCACACACATCTAGTAATTGCATTACACATTGCCTGGTACTATATTACTAAATATACCATGAAGGGACAGAAGCTTCTTTTTGGGACAATGTGATAATTGATCATCTACCTATTTATCTGTGACCATTCAGTCGCTGTCAGGTTCTCTTCATGCTGTATTTATAAATATTGATGAACATTAGTAGATACAATCCATGAGAACATTGTGGAATCCTTGACATAATAATAAATAATAATAATAAAACATTTATATAGCACCTTATCCAGCAAGCCGTTCTCAGGCGCTTTACATAACAAACAAATATAGGCGGAACAGCAGCTGGCATAGTAATTCCAGCAGAAACAGCAGCTGGTGCCGGCTGGCAGCAATTGCTGCTTGCAATAGACCTCATGCAGCAGATGTCTTTGGCATCTTAACATTAACAATAACCGCTGATGGCTCAGTTCTCAGTACCACATTCCCTTCCTTGTGGTATCTAGTAGAGGTTTAGGAAATTGTTCTCCAGTCCCACTACATGGTATTCTATCATCAGAGAGGATTCCTCTATGGATAAAAAATGGACGTATTCGACTGGGACCTTTCCTTGCGCAAAATTTAGGCTCTGCCCACCTTCTCAGTAAACTTGGGCCGTAATTGGGTTCCAGTACCCATGTTTTCCGCTAGTAGCCTTGCAATTAATAATTGTATTTTCAGTAATCCACATAGCTGTATTTGAATAATATATCTACTGCCAGTAGCGAATTTAGAAAAATTATATAGGATGGCGAGAGCAGCTCTGTGAATAATGAATAACCTGTATAGACACCGTGACTATGAAGGGGGTGATAGTGCAAGACTTTGTTGGAGTTTTACATCCTAGCAACATCCACAGTGATTTTGGGACGGGAACCAACTTGTAGTAACAGTTCTCTGTGGCAGAGTGGTTAGAGTGCCTGACTTTTTTCTAGGTCAGACTCCTAATCTGAGGGTCAGTGGTTCGATTCCCTGTGCCTCCACCTCTGCTAATTTGGATTTCCACCGCTGTGTATAACTTACAGCGTCAACAAAGGCCAGTTGCTCTCATACCATGTCTATGTGGTGTGGGAGGTTAAAAATCCCTTGGGTCGGTAAAAGTGTAGGCTCGGGCTTTCTCTCAACAAACTGTCTAATGGTGAAAACAAGTCGATTCTGACTTATCCATGATAGGCAGTATAAATCTTCAAGAATAGCAGCTTTATAATGCTGCCCTGCCACTGACGCCATGGAACGATATCCCACCCAGTTACATTATAGTGATATTGAGCAAACCAGTCCTGCCAAGTGCCGGGATAAGTAGCGGCAGATTGATGGATTGGTGGACAGGTGGATTGATGCCATATGGGTGTAACAGAACAAACCCAGCCCAACACTTGTAAGTTATTGGTTCGAACCCACGACTTTCCAAACCGGAAGCTAGCAATAGCAAAAGCCATAGTGAAAGTGGTAGCAAAAACGATACTGAAAGCAATAACCAAAGTGATAGCGATAGTGATAGCAAACATAAAAGTGATAATGAAAGCGATAGCAAAAGCAATAGCGAAAGCAATAGAGAAAGCAATTGTGAAAGCAATAGCGATAATGAAAGCGATGGCAAAAGAAATGGTGATGGTGAATGCGAAAGAGATGGAAAAAGTGATTGCAAAAGTAATGATGTAAGCGATAATGAAAGTAATGACGAAAGCAAGAGCAAAAGCAATGGCAAAAGTGATAGTGAAGGCAATAGCGGAAGCCATAGCTGTAACCGAACAAACCCAATCCAAACAGAATGATGTCATGACTGTAACAAACAAACCCAACCCAAACAGGTTGAGGCCATGACTGTAACAAACAAACAAACCCAACCCAAACAGGTTGATGTCATGACTGTAACAAACCAACCCAAACAGATTGATGTCATGACTCTAACAAACCAACCCAAACAGATTGATATCATGACTGTAGCAAACCAACCCAAACAGATTGATGTCATGACTGTAACAAACCAACCCAAACAGATTGATACCATGAATGCTACCAACAAACCCAAACAGATTGATGTCATGACTGTAACAAACAAACCCAAACAGATTGATGCCATGACTATAATAAACAAACCCACACAGATTGATGTCATGACTACAGCAAACAAACCCACACAGATTGATGTCATGACTGTAAAAAACAAACCTAACCCAAACATATTGATGCCATGAATGTAACAGACCCAACGCAAACAGATTGATGCCATGAATGTAACAAACAAACCCAACCAGATTGGTGTCATGACTGTAACAAACAAACCCAAACAGATTGATGCATTGACTATAACAAACAAACCCAAACAGATTGATGTCATGACTGTAACAAACAAACCCAAACAGATTGATGTCATAACTGAAACAAACAAATCCAACCCAAACAGATTGATGTCCTGACTGTAACAAACAAACCCAAGCTGATTGTTGTCATGACTGTAACAAACAAACCCAAACAGATTGATGTCATGACTGTAACAAACAAACCCAAACAGATTGATGCCATGACTATAAACAAAAACCCAACAGATTAATGCCATGACTGTAACAAATAAACCCAAATAGATTGATGCCATGACTATAACAAACAAACCCAAACAGATTGATGCCATGACTATATCAAATAAACCCAAACAGATTGATGCCATGACTGTAACAAACAAACAAACCCAAACAGATTGATGCCATGACTGTATCTAACCCAAACAGATTGAAGCCATGACTGTAACAAACAATCCCAACCCCAAACAAATTGTCATGGCTTTAGCAAACAGACCCATCCAAAACATATTAATGCTATAATTGTAACCAACAAACCCTACCCAAACAGGTTGAAACCATGATTGTACCAGAACAAACCCACCCCAAATAGCTTGATACCCTGGATGTATCTAGTAGCTGTACACATTTCTAAACCATGGTCGCGATGCAATATTTAGTGACTCCATTCTATTGGGCACCATTTGTATAGGCAAGCTCCAAGCACATAATGTGCACTGTGCCATCCCACGGTGAATGATGGGAGAGTGTGACTGTACTGACATACACAGCATTGTTCTCCTTCTAAACGCGCCATCGCTTATCGATCACTCACTCTCCAGGCGGATGTGTAGAAACCAAGCATCGGCCTGGAGAGCAGCGACTATGGCCTCGTTGTTGAGAATGCTGTAATGTCGCGTCAATATTTAATAAACTTATCTATTTTACACAAAGGTGTGGCTTGCCTTGTGCCACACAACTCTTGTATGATAGGGTGATGATGCATTTGTTGAATTTTCTGCTAACCGTAAACTAGTCAATGCAGATGCTTACTAAGACTATTCTGCACCATGCTGAGCAAACAAATTCGTATTACTATTAGTACACATCATTGTGGGTATTGATTCCATTTAATAGGTTGGTTGTTGGAGTCTTACGTCCTGGCAACATTTAGGGCCATATCAAAATCCATTTAATAAATCTCTCACCAACAAACCCCATTATTAGAGCCGTTGCAGTGTTAAGCACAGATTCCATACATGTGGTCTGCAGCATGCGAATGCGAATGCGGTATAACATATGCGGCATAGATCCCCATGCCATTCTCTGGGTTTTTTGCTCCAAATTTGTGAAGGAAAGTCAAAGTTCTTATGGTTTCCTATGGCAAACGCAGCAGGATTTGCATTCGCACCGATCGGTCCTTGTAGCGATCCACTTGCCGCATTAGCATTCGCATTGGTGTTCGCATTCGCATTCGAATTCAGACATATGGAAGCACCCCTGTGTATTTACATGCTTTGCCAATTTTTGCCGCGTTCGCATTCGCATCCCGCGCATACCATGTATATGGAATCTTAGCTTTAATGCTTATGGCTAAAAATGGCACCAACTGCGCTCATCCCAGAATGACAGAGGTTCCAGTCCCGCTCTAGGCATGAGGCGTTCGAATCCGTGCTAGGCATGTTGTTTCCATTTGTTTCAATCACTTTCAGGACCAGAGTACATACTGAGTGCTGTATGATGTTGACTCTGCCCTTGTGTGTAATGGAAATGCTCTACCATTGCTATTTCTCCCTATTTACAATTTCACACTCTCATCTACTTGGCACTGCTGTATGCGTGCACTGCTTATAAGGTCCATCCTGATATGACCTTAGACGTTAGTAGGACGTAAAACAGCAACCAATAACAACAGCTTATATGGGGAATGTCCATCACCAAACGTCGTCATACCTCCGCGAATGTCGCGTGTTGTGTGACGTGCATTAGTGGAAAATAAAATGTACACGACTTAATTTTTGTCAAGGAATCTTGGATTTCAGCTATTACTTAAAACTCTTTTTGTGTGTGATAAAATAATATCTCGCTACATGCACAATTGCATTACCGGGCATATGACCTTGTACCGTGCTAGTACACACTTACCGTTTGTGTGCACCCACCTACCGTATACGATCTAAAACCGGCCCATTTCGCACACAAAAATCGCTAGGTGTGCGCTCCCCGCGCACACCTAGCAATTGCGATTCGCCACTAAAAACTCAGTTTTAGGGCTAAAACGGGCCGATTACGATTGCGATTCGCGATTCGAAAAATGAATCGGCCCGTTTTCAGTTTTAAGCGGGTCGGGTCGAGTCGCAAGTTTTAGTGCGCGAATCCTATACGGTAGGTGTGTACCAGGCATAAGGCGATATATGCCCAGTGCCTGTCATGAAGGCGCACACGGGACGGGGTGGCCGAATGGATAGAGCGCAGGCCTCCAGTGTGGGAGATAGGGAGTTCAATTCCTAGATGAGTCAAACCAATGACTTACAAAATTGATACTTGTCACTTCCTAGCTTAGCACTCGGCATTAATAGGATAGGGCAAGGACTGGTTAGCTCAATGTCAGGATAATGTGACTGAGTGGGATAACGGGTCATGGTACTGCCGGCCTGACTTCCCAGTGGGGCAGCACTATAAAGTCACAATGAGTATGCACTGTCACAAGGCTGTACTCATCCTGATATGACCTTAGATGTTGCCCGGATGTAAAACTTCCCCCATTTCAAACTTCAACAACCAACCAACGAAGGCACACGCGCCTAAATCAATGGCTATAGCATTGTATTGCACCTACCGCTGCCCATTTAAGTACCCCACATTTGAACAAGGCTCCCCCGAGGTTTGTTCTCACGTGGTGCCTGGAGATTTCAGACTTTTGTGTCTTCATTGGTGTTTTTGTAGTTTTGCAACTAATCTGTTTTTATAAAGGAGAAAAACGACTTTGATATAATTAAGTCGATGCAGGATTGACACGCACACAATGCACACTGCCGATGCAATAGGTTTGTTGGTTGGTAGCGTATTACGTTTTGTCAACATCTAAGGTCATATCAGGACCGGTACCGACTTGTCACAGTACGCACTCATGTTGACTTAATAGTGCTGCCCACTGGGAGTCCAGGCCACCAGCACTATGACCTGATACCCCAGGCATTATCCTGACACTGAGCCAACCAGTCCTTGCCCGATCCTAATAATGCCGAGCACCAGGCTAGGAAGCGACAAGTATCAATTTTGAAGTCATTGGTTTAACTCGACCAGGGTTCGAACCCGCGATTTCGAATCTCACGATCTACCAAAACGGGAGACGGACGCTCAACTCATTCGGCCATCCCGTCTGGTCGCCATGGCAATAGGACAATATCTCAGCAGCAATATTGATTTCAATTATGGATGAATTGTCAACGCTCTATTGACTGACATACAATAATAATATCGACGTGTATTAACTATGAAATAGTTGTCAGGAATCGGTCCCACTCTGACATTTGTTGTTGTTACTTTGGGGGGTTTTACGTCCTAGCAACCCTGATATGTCACACTATGATTGTAGGCCTACCCTTTCACGATCAGGTTTAACCACGTGTGTTGATTCGAATTGGTTCATTGGAGTTTTACGTCGTAGCAACATCTAAGGTCACATATGGATGGGCACCAACTTGTTTGTTTGCTTGTTTGAGTTTTATGGCAACATCTATGGTCATATCCGAACTGGGTACTGACTCATGAGAGTACGCACTCAAGGTGACTTTATAGTGCTGTCCAACTAGGAGACAAGGCTGCTACAACCACGGCCCGATATCCCACTCAGTCACATTATCCTGATACTGAGCTAACCAGTACACCAAATTTGTGATGGTGCGTACTCATTGCTACTATATAGTGCTGCCTCACTGATATGCCATGCCAATGGAACCATCATCCAATAAGTCACATTGAGCTAACCAGTCCTTTTCCTGTCATAGTAATGCCAATGGTAGGCAAGGTAACGATGGTTGCTAACTTTGGACACTCTTTAGGTTTAACTTTAGACTCACCTCATTCAACGGATGAGGTGGCTGAATCGGTAGAGCGCAGGTCTCCCGTGCGGAAGGTCGGGAGTTAAATTCCCAGTCGAGTCAAACCAATGACTTGCAAAATTTATATTTGTCACTTCATAGCCTGACGCTTGGCATTAATAGGATAGGACATGGACTGGTTAGCACAGTATTAGTAACAGCATAATGTGACTGTGTGGGAAATCGGGAAATAGTGCCGACAGTCTGGTGTCCCAGTGGGGCAGCACTACCTGTATAAAAACGCCATGAGTGTGCACTGTCACAAGTCGGTACCCATCGCAGGGTCCATACGGGCCTGGAAAGTCTTAAAAAGTCTTGAACTTCATTTGCCCCATTTCATGGCCTTGAAAAGCCTTGAATTTAACCTATTTTGGGTAATTAGTATTGAAAAGCCTAGAATTCGATTAAACTGTCCCCACTGATCTAAATTAGTCCGTTGTTTTTCCTGAAATCCAAATGAAAATAGTCTTGAATTCCTATTAAAATCAGCCCTGAAAAGCCTTAAGATAGCCTTGAATTCCATATTTTCACATGTGTACGGACCCTACCGTTCTGATATGACTTTAGATGTTGCCCGGATGTAAAACTCCAACAAACACACAGTGAGGCCTAGGGTTTCAAAGCGGATGCCCGTGCAGCCTGTGTGCCTCCTCGAGTTACACATGTACCTATATATAAAGTCGTAAGCTGGTAACAGATCCACTCAGTCATTACGGCGCGCCGTTCAATAGTTGCACGAGAATCAGCCACCTCCACTCCCACCGAACTGGGCCAGGTTTTGTTTGTTTGTCTGTTGGAGTTTAGCGTCCTGGCAACATCTAAGGTCATATCAGGGCAGGGATCGACTTGAGACAGTACGCACTCATGGCGACTTTATAGTGCTGCCCCACTGAGAAATCAGGTCATCAGCTCCATGACTCGATATCCAACTCAGTCAAATTATCCTGACGCTGAGCGAACCAGTCCTTTCCCTATCCTATTAATGCTGAGCGCCAGGCTAGAAAGCGACAAGTATCCATTTTATGAGTTGGTTTGACTCGACCGGGAATCAAACTCCCGATCTCCCGCATGGCAGACCCGCGCTGTACCGATTCAGCCACTCGCACCGAACTGGACCAGGTAAGCCGGGTGCAATACATAATTCAGGCAGCTGGCATTGCCAATAAGCCACCAGGAAAGGCGGACGGAAACGTGGGTTTATTACTCACTCTGTACGTGTGCATAATGGATGGGTGTTAGATGTCGGGTTTGATGAGAAAACACACAACACAGGCTGCCACATGGGTCAGCTGACCCACTCACTCGTTTAAAAAAAGAATAGGAAAAGTGACTTTTTGACAATAGAATTGCCTGTCTGTCTATGTGTCTATCTGTCTGTCTATGAGCATCTATGTGTCTATCTATGTGTATATCCATGTGTTTATCCATGTGTCTATCTATGTGTCTATCTATGTGTCTATCCATGTGTCTATCCGTGTGTCTATCTGTGTATCTATCCGTGTATCTATCTGTGTATCTATCTATGTGTCTATCTATGTGTGTATATATGTGCCTATCTATGTGTATCTATCTGTCTATCTAAGTGTCTATCCATGTGGCTATATATGTGTCTATCCATGTGTATATCTATGTGTCGATCTGTGTCTACATATGTGTAAATCTATGTGTCTATCTATAAATCTATCCATGTATCTATCTATGTGTCTATATATGTGTCTATCTATGTGCATATCTATATTTCTATATATGTGTCTATCTATGTGTCTATCTATGTGTATATCTATATGTCTATCTATGTGTCTATCTATATCTATCTATGTGTCTATCTTTATGTCTATCTATGTGTCTATCTAGGTGTCTACCTATGTGTCTATTTATGTGTCTATCTATGTGTTTATCTATATGTATATCGATGTGTCTATCTATGTGTCTATATATGTGTCGATCTATGTGTCCATCTATTTGTCTATCTATGTGTCTATCTATGTGTCTATCTATTTGTCTATCTATGTGTCTATCTATGTATCTATCTATATGTCTATATATGAGTCTATCTATGTGTCTATATATGCCTATCTATGTGTCTACCTTTGTGTCTATCTATGTGTCTATCTATGTGTCTATCTATATGTCTATCTATGTGTGTATATATGTGTATATCTATATGTCTATCTTTGTGTCTATCCTTTTTATTGTTGAGGCTGTAATTATACTGTCCATAGCATATAAGCCCGGGTACCCAGGCTTGTTTTCAATGCTGGCCAGTTGTAGTGTTGGTGTTATCTTACCACATACGACATGCGGCATGCAACATGCGGCATATGGCAAGCAAATGCGGTGTATGGCATGCAACATGTGGTATACGGCATGCGACGTGCGGTATACGGCATGCGACGTGCGGTATACGGCATGCGACGTGCAGTATACGGCATGTGACGTGCGGTATATGGCATGCGACGTGCGGTATACGGCATGCGACGTGTGGTATACGGCATGTGATGTGCGGTATACGGCATGTGACCTGCGGTATACGGCATGTGACGTGCGGTATATGGAATGCAACATGCGGTATACGGTATGCGACATGCGGTATCTATGTCTATCTATGTGTCTATCTATGTGTCTATCTATGTGTCTATCTATATCTCTATCTATGTGTCTATGTATCTATCTATGCATGTATCTATGTATGTGTCTATACATGTGCCTATATATGTGTCTATCTATATCTCTATATAAGTGTCTACGTGTCTATCTATGTGTCTATCTATGTGTCTATCTATGTGTCTATCTATGTGTCTATCTAAGTGTCTCTCTATGTGTCTATCTATATGTCTATCTATGTGTCTATCTATGTGTCTATCTATGTGTCTATTTCTGTGTCTATATATGTGTATATGTGTCCATGTGTCTATCTATCTATCTATCTATCCGTCTGTCTGTCTGTCTATCATGAATGTGCACTGTCACAAGTCAGTAACCGTCCTTATATGACCTTAGAAAGTTGTCGGTTGTTGGAGCTTTACGTCCTGGTAACATCTAAGGTCATATCATGACGGGTACCGACTTGTGACAGTGCGCACTCATGGTGACTTCATAGTGCTGTCCCACAGGGAGACCAGGCCACCAGCACCATGACCTGATATCCCACTCAGTCACATTATCCTAACAGTAACACTGAGCAACCAAGCAAGATGGCGACCCAATAATGCTCTCAATTTAACTTTTAAAGTCTATTAAGCTACATAATATAATTTATTTAACAATTCAAAAGTAGCGGGTAAATATAAATATGTATGTGAAGAATATATTTTGCTTCTTTAATTCAGAATGTATGCGCTCATTTCATTTACCCAGCCTCTCGCCACTTTTTCTAGTGCGTTGTTCTTCACCCCTACTGTACAGAACAGTACGGGGTGAATCTTTTATCTAGGGTCGCCTTAAATTACTGTCGTCGTCGTCCCTTTCATTCCCCTACATTCTCCGCCAATGCTGACCTTAGGCCCCAGCCTATTATAGCCTAATCATCTGGTCGTCAGAAGGCCATAAAGAACCCACTGAATAGTAAGCCAATCAAGCAGCCATAAGCGACTCTTAAATAAAGCATGAACCAGCCCCCTGCGAGTGTTCAAGGCAACGGTCAGACTGACCAATCGCATAGACGGCCAACTAACGCCAAAATGCCATTAGCACGTGGTGCGACATGCGGCATGCAACATGCGGCATATGGTAAGAGACCTGTGGTATATGGCATGTGACATGCGGTAAACGGCATGCGACGTGCGGTATACGGCATGTGATGTGCGGTATATGGAATGTGAAATGTGGTATACGGCATGTGACATGCGGTATATGGCATATGGCATGCGGTATACAGAATGTAACATGCGGTATATGGCATGCAATGCGCAGTATACGGCATGTGACGCATAGAATATGGCATGCGACTCACAGTATATGCCATGCGATGCACCGTATACAGCATGCGACATGCGGTAAATGGTATGCGACATGTGATATACGGAATGCGATGTGCAGTATATGGCATGTGATTCGTGGTATACGGCATGCGACGCATGGTATACAACATGTGATGTGTGGTATACAGCATGCGACACACAGTATACAGCATGCGATGTGTGGTATACGGCATGCAATGCGCGGTATACAGCATGTGACATGCGGTATATGGAATGCGATGTGCGGTATACGGCATGTTACGTGTGGTATACGGTATATACGGCATGTGAGGCATGGTATGCGGCATGCAATGTGCAGTGTACAGCATGTGATCTGCAGTATACAGCATGTGGCAAGTGACATGTGGTATACGGCATGCGACATGCAGTATATGGCATGTGATATGCGGTATACGGCATGCAACACACAGTATATGGCATGCGATGCGCAGTATACATCATGCGATGTGCAGTATATGGCATGCAATGCGTGGTATACGTCATGAGATATGCAGTATATGGCATGCAATATGCAGTATACAGCATGCGACGCATGGTATACAGCATGCAACATGCGGTATACAGAATGTGATGTGGGTATATGGCATGCGACGGGCGGTATACGGCATGTGACACGCAGTATATGGCATGCAATGCGCAGTATACGGCATGCGACCCACGGTATACGGCATGCAACGTGCGGTATACAGAATGTGATGTGGGTATATGGCATGCGACGGGCGGTATACGGCATGTGACACGCAGTATACAGCATGCGACATGCGGATGCACAGTATATGGCATGCGATGCGTGGTACACGGTATGCAACGTACAGTATATGGAATGAAACGCGCGGTATATGGCATGCAATGCACGGTATATGGCATGCGACATGAGGTATACAGCATGCGACATGCGGTATATAGCATGCAATGCGCAGTATACAGCATGCGACATGCAGTATACGGCATGCGACGTGCAGTATACGGCATGCGATGCACGGTATATGGAATGTGACATGTGGTATACGGCATGCGACGCGTGGTATACGGAATGTGACGCGCAGTATACAGCATGCGATGTGCAGTATACAGCATGTGATGTGCAGTATACAGCATGCGATGCATGGTATATGGCATGCAGCAAGCAACATGTGGTATACATCGTGCAATGTGCAGTATACGGCATGCGACGTGTGATATATGACATGTGATGCATGGTATATGGCATGCGATGTGCAGTATACAGCATGTGATGCGCAGTATGCAACATGCGGCAAGCGACATGTGGTATACGGCATGCAACATGCACTATACAGCATGCAATGCATGGTATACAGTATGCAGCAAGTGGCATGTGGTATACGGCATGCAACATGTGGTATAAAAGATGTGGCATATGGTATACGGCATGCGACATGCAGTATACGAGATGCGGCATGTGGTATCCATCATGCAGTATACGACATATGACATGCAGTATGCGGCATACAGTATACGGCATGCATGTGTAAAAATGGCCGAGGCACTCGCAGTGTTGCCAACTCTCACGAAATTCTCGTGAGAGCTTATGGAAATTGAAGATTCTGATCAGTCACCACACAAGTCACGGATCGACCCCCAAATCCAATGAATTTCTGTACTTTTGTCCAAAATCCCATGCAATTTCTGTACTTTTGAACGAATTTCTGTACTTTTGATTATATACAAGTAAAGATTATGTTATACATATGCTAAAATATCAGCCTATAACAACTCAAATAGCTCATTTTAAACCAACTTTCTGGGGGCATGTCCCCGCACCCCTTACACCGCCATCACACCAAACTAGTTCTCAAAATGTCCAACCACGTTCTAAAACAGGCTGTGGTCAGGGTAGAATGTGGCTGCAAGAAAACTTTGGGCATGCTCAAAGTTCTGGAGCACCATTCCGTTCTAGCCCATCCATTCCATTTGTAAACAGACCATAAAAAGTTGTTACTACATCCATTCCGTTCGCACACACTTTGAGTCCGTTCCGCAACATTTTCAAGAACGTAGTGAGAACTAGTTTGGTGTGATGGGGGTATAGACTACATCACGGTTCCGACTGCGCATGCGCTGAAAATGACCGTGGGAGCAAAGCAAAGGCGTACGGCCATTGACTTTGCCTATATGAGCATTGAAAAATGTCAGTTTTATTCAAAACTAATAGAAATCCAAAACCCTAACCTTATAAATCTAATATAATCTTTTTGTTAAACATGTTTTCTATATGTGTTCCAAGCGGTTTGTCTCTAGGTGGTGTGGTTTTATCAATATTTTACTTGTTCTGTATGGAGATTGCTCACTGCCATTGACAATGCATTGAGTACTCTGGCTATGGCTCTAACACTAGTCTGAGTGCCTAGATCTTTCTAATTCTAAATGCACATGGCATAAGATGTACTGATTATATTGATGTAAATGCAATGCTGGATAAAAGATTAATATCTTAATTTATTATATATATTTTTTAGTTAGTATTCTATGTTTCAAACAAGAGCTGAGATGAGCTGAAACTAGCACATTTCATAGCTGCACCCAGTGTATTAGCATGTGCCATGTGCTTTTTGGGGGGGTTGTTTTGCTCTGATGCATCCCACAATGCACCGCGCCGCTGGAACCGTGATGTAGTCTATTAGTAAGCTCACGGTTGCTGCCACTCGGGTTCCACGCCTGCAATGCAACACCTTAAGGATTCTCAGTACCTCCTGGTTGGCGACACTGCACTGGAGAAAGGGTGGTGGGTGGGGTAAAGGGAGGTGGGCCGGTGGGACTGCTGGGTTGGAAGGAAGTGAAGCGCTAAGGACGCCAGCGAGGCGGAGGGAGAGGGGCGGGAGGTGGGGCAGTGGGGCAGGGGGAAGGGGGCAGGGGGCAGGGGGCAGGGGGAGGGAGGTGAGAAGTGCTGAAGTGGGGAGAGCTGAGCGATGGACAACAAACATGCTGGGGAGGGAGGGGTGGGGGGTGGGAGGCTGTTCCAGTGTTATCCCCGAATCCACAATTTACAATTATGAACGAATTCAGATACAACGCGATTATTCATTGAACCTGGAACTCATTAATTCAAAGGTAATTCAGTAAACCAAACCCTAAGTTTGCATCACCCCGATTTTCTTTTCATGATGACATTTTTTTAACTCTTAACGATGGCGGTATACGGGGGGTTTCACAGTATTTGATCGTGTATTGATGTTAGATTCGCTTTGACTATCTACACAGCGCGCTGCCAAATTCAACACCCCTACACACACCCCCCCCCCCCCCCCCCACACACACACTCTCCTTAAGAAGTGACCAGACGGGATCGCCGAATGAGTTGAGCGCCCGTCTCCCGTTTTGGTGGATAGTGGGATTCGAACCCACGAGTTCGAACCTTGGTTGAGTCAAACCAATGACTTAAACATTTATATTCGTCGCTTTCTAGCCAGGCGCTCGGCATTTCCATATATTTCCATATATTTCCATTTATTTCCATTTATTTCCATTTATTTCTATATATTTCCATATATTTCCATTTATTTACACATATTCACGTATATGTACGTATATGTACGTATATTTACATATATTTATATATATTTATTGGTCAATGTTTGTCGACGAAGTGTTAGTAAATGCCGACGGGCGGCTGGTTTGATCACGTGACCGACACAGGGAGAAAGTAGTAAATCTGTGTTACGGTGTAGCAGGTCGGTGTGAGCGGTGGGGGGGGGGGGGGCGGGTTCTAAATCTATTACTGAATCAGGGTATTTTGGTGAGGGTGGTCAGCGTGTTGCGAGTCTGGGGAAATAAGGTTACGGAATAGGAGTGGTTGGGGGGGGGAGTGGTTGGGGGGGGGTAGTTGGGGGGTGGTTGGGGGGTGGTTGGGGGGGGTGGTTGTGGCGAGGTGGGTGGAGTCGTGGGTGCGGGGGTGGTGGGTGAGGGTGGATGTATGTGAGGGGTTGGTTGTTGGAGTTTTACGTCCTGGCAACATCTAAGGGCATATCAGGGCAGGTACCGAGTTGTGACAGCGCACATCAGGCCGCCAGCACCATGACCCAATATCCCACTCATTCACATTATCCTGACACTGAGCTAACCAGTCCTTGCCCTATCCTATTAATGCCGAGTGCCAGGCTAGGAAGTGACACGTCTCAATTTTATAAATCATCGGTTTGACTCGACCAGGAACCGATCTCCCTATCTCCCGCACGCGAGGCCCGCGCTCTACCAATTCGGCCACCGCGACCGATGTAAGTGAGGGGAGATTGCTTCGCCACCTGGTGCGTGTTAGGTGACACAACGGTTCATTTCCGTTGATTAAACTGCTGTGTCGGACTGAGTCTATTTGATTCAGTAATGCTTAGGTCACAAATTCTGCAGGCGCCGTATGGTGCTGCGGTCTGCGGTGTGTCTTGCGGTTTATGCAAATGTTACGGCGTTACAGTCTGCGGTTTATCTCTTCACAAATCGTACACGTATTTAATATACAAAAAAAGTCATAACTTTCTTAATATTGATCACACAAACATGAATTTTAACCCTATTGATATTCATTTTACACCTTTTTTTATTGATGTCAACAAAGGTCAAATAAAGGGTTTGGTTGTTGGAGTTTTACGTCTTGACAACATCGCAGGTCATATCAGGACTGGGACGGGTAGTATAGGAATTTGTGTAGCTGGCCCTCTACATTGGTCGCAGTGACCCGCTAGAGGGGACCATCTATGCAAAACTTCCGAGCGCGTGTCATGCGAAAGTCCCGGATGTAGGGGCGGAGTGAAGGATGTCGGTACCTTCCCCACCCAGGGAAGGGTGGGGGGCGGGGTAGGAGCAGGACACGCGATAACAGTCTTATCACTATCCATATATATTTATGTACATCTATATATATCTATATAAATCTATATAAATCTATATATATCATATATATCCATGTATATCTATATATATATCTATATTAATGTATATATATATTTATATATATATCTATATATATATCTATATATATATATATGTCTATATATCCATATATATATATATCTATATATATCTACATACATATATATACATCTATATACATCTATATACATCTATATAATCTATATACATCTATATACATCTATATACATCTATATACATCTATATACAACTATATACATCTATATACATCTATATAATCTATATACATGTATATACATCTATATACATATTATATACATATATATACATCATATACATATTATATATATCATATATATCTATATATATCTATATATATCTATATATCTATATATCCATATATATCTAATATATATTCTATATATATCTATTTATATCTATTTATATTTATATCTTTATCTATATATCTATATATATCTATATCTATATATCTATATATCTATATCTATCTATATCTATCTATATATACTTCTATATATCTATATTTATCGATATTTATCGATATTTATCTATATATCTATATATATCTACATATATATAGATCTATGTCTATACATATATATATATCTACATATCTATATATATATATATATATATATAGATATGTATCTATATATCTACATATATATCTTTGTGTATAAGGTTTCCAAATACGACATAATATGGTAGAGAAGCTTTTGCCCTTGGCAAAAACTACTGAATGTGGAGAACATACAGTTAGAATATAGGGTTGTGGTCAGGAAGGCCATCACATACTTTATATTCGCCCCCTTCACTCTCCTCCCATCCTTTCCTTTTGCTACCTCTTCTCTCCCGACCATCTCCCTCTCCCCTCCCCACTCATTTCCATGTCCTCAGAAACTCTCCCCTCCCCTCCCTTACGCTTTCCTCTCCAACCCTCCTCTCCCCTCCTCCCTGCTCCCCTCGCCACACCTCTTCCCTCCTCCCCGATTCCCTCCTTAACCTCTCCCCTCCTCCCTGCTCCCCTCTCTACACCTCTCCACCCCCTCTATTCCCCCCTCTACACCTCTCCACCCCCTCTGTTCCCCTCTCTACACCTCTCCATCACCTCTGTTCCCCTCTCTACACCTCTCAATCCCCTCTTCTCTGCTCTCTGCACCTCTCCCTTCCTCCCTGCTCCTTAACCTCTCCCCGCCTCCCTACTCCCCTCTCCACACCTCTCCCCTCCTCCCCTACTCCCCTCTCCACACCTCTTCCTGCTCCCTGTTCCCCTCCCACACCTCTCCCCTCCCCCTGCTCCCCTCTCCACACCTCTTCCCTCCTCCCTACTCCCCTCTCCACACCTCTTCCCTGCTCCCTGTTCCCCTCCTCACACCTCTCCCCTGCTCCCTGTTCCCCTCCTCACACCTCTCCCCTCCGCCCTACTTCCCTCTCCACACCTCTTCCCTCCTCCCTACTCCCCTCCTCACACCTCTCCCCGCCTCCTTGCTCCCATCCCCACACCACTCCCTTCCTCCCTGCTCTCCTCCCTACACGTCTGCCCTATCCCTGCTCTCCTCCTCACAACTCTCCCTCCACCTGCTCTCCTTTCCACACCTCTCCTCTCTTCTCCCTCCTGTCTCACCTATCACTCCCTCTGCCCGTTCCCTCCTCCCGATACCCCTTTTCCCCTCCGGTCCCATACCTCGTCACTCCCCTCCATTCCCCCTGCCCCTTAACCCCCCCCCCCCCCCCGCCCCCCACACACACCTAACTGCCCTCCCCCATCATTTCCCACCTCTTCTATCATCACCCAACCGGATGCAGTGGCCGAATCGGTAGAGCGCGGGCCTCACATGCGGGAGATCGGGAGTTCGGTTCCCAGTCGAGTAAAACTCATGACTTATAAAATTGATACTTGTCACTTCCTAGCCTGGCGCTCAGCATTAATAGAATAGGGTAAGGACTGGTTAGCTCAGTGTCAGGATAATGTAACTGAGTGGGATATTGGGTCATGGTGCCGCTGGCCTCATTTGCCAGTGGGGCAGAACTATAAAGTTACCATGAATGCGTATTGTCACAAGTCAGTACCCGTCCTGATATGACCTTAGATGTTGTCCGGATGTAAAACTCCAACAAGAAACCAACCTTCACCACCAAAACCCTTTATTTGCTGAGTTCAGTAGCAACATCACTACCTCTGTATTTCGCTGTATACACAATTAGAGCTTGACCTTAAACGCATCTACCCCCCCCCCCCCCCCCCCAAAACTCACCCCCTCCTCCATGAGTCATCTCCTGGTCCCAGGTGGCACTCGCTCATATCGGGCCACATCAGTTGGCTACACATTTCTGTATAATCAATGGCCGGCAGTAACTGGCAATTCAAGTTGCATAATCCGATGGTTTTGAGTTTCTGTAATTTTTCTGAGATATTATTAAATTGATCGCTATAATCAAACTTCCTTTAATCCGCAGCAACTTTTATTTTAAATGGCTAACTTTGGAGATATTTGAAGTTTAAGCATGTAAAATTAATTTTGGCAAGTGTCGTGGGGGTGATGAAAATGGGAAATATTGCGCCTAGAGCGGGACTCGAACCCACATCTCTTTGCATTCCGGGCCAGTGTGGTAACCATTACACCACCTAGGCTCCCTGATATCAACCATACCAACCAATTATCTATCTGCTACTGAAATGCAGGCAATCAAATACCTTATCAGCAGCCACTGTGTGGTAAGATAACACCAACACTACAACTGGCCAGCATTGAAAACAAGCCTGGGTACCCGGGCTTATATGCTATGGACAGTATAAATACAGCCTCAATAAAAAAATAAAAATTAAAAAAAAACCACACTACCCATGCCTAGCTGTCTGTGCGGCTCCTTGCCTGAGAGGTCAGTGCAGACCACTACACTCGTCCCCCTGGAATTGTAAGTCTTTTAATGCTTACAATTACATACATACAGGCAATACAACACACTTACATACACATGGTAGGTTCAACAACTATACAGCGCATCGCTTGTACAGGATCATGGTCACGGCAACCAGTGTTGTGGGGGTGATGAAAATGGGAAATATTGCGCATAGAGCAGGACTCAAACCCACATCTCTTTGCATTCCAGGCCAGTGTGCTAACCATTACACCACCTAGGCTCCCTGATATCAACACACTACCCACACCTAGCTGTGTGTGCGGCTCCTTGCCTGAGAGGTCAGTGCAGACCACGACACACGCATGCCAAAACTCTGACAGCGCCATAGGCTTCTGCCATAACAGGTTCTATTAAATTGCCGCAGGATTCCTGATATGTGCTTAGTAAATGCATCAGTATCTAAGTATCTAAGTTAGATTTGTAGAATAAAATCTAGATAATTGATTTGGTTTTGAAAATTTGATGCTTCGTCGGACTATGCAGCTTTAAGTATGTCATTAAAAATGCAACACTACGCAAGCGTGCAAAGGGAGCAACATGTCACTGTTGTTCTGTATTTTTGTGAGTTTTTTTTAATGCTCTATTAGTATTAATGCCTTTACGAAAAGTTATCAATTATATATATAATTTACATTAAATATTTATTATTTGAGGTCAAGTTTCCTTTGTAGTTACATTTTGATGAATTTACTGCAACCAAACCGGATGTCCGAATGAGTTGAGCATCCATCTCCTGTTTTGGGAGATCGGGGGATCCAAACCCATGGGTTCGTGGATTCGATCCCTGGTCGAGTCAAACCGATGACTTAAAAATTGATACTTGTCACTTCCTAGCCAGGCGCTCGGCATTATTAGGATAGGGCAAGGACTGGTTGGCTCAGTGTTAGGATAATATGATTGAGTGGGATATCAGGCCATGATGCTGGTGGCCTGGTCTCCCAGTGGGGCAGCACTATAAAGTCACCATGAGTGCGCACTGTCACAAGTCGGTAGCCGTCCTGATATGACCTTAGATGGTGCTAGGACGTAAAACAACAACAAACAAACAAAAAACTTGGAAAGCCAACTAGCTTACATCCTCTCATTTCTATATACTACTTTGGCTGCTGACCCGTGCATCGTTGCGAGAGGATGTCTGTAATAGTACAGCTACCGTATTTATAGTTCGATCATAGCTAGTTCGATCATAAAAAATACCCATGTCCATTAACCTTGAACCAGCCGTGATGGCCAAATGAGTTAGTTAGAAAGTCCATCTCCCGTGTTGGTAGATCGCGGGTTCAAACCCTGGTCGAGTCAAACCAATGACTTAAAAATTGATACTTGTCACTTCCTAGTCAGGCACTCAGCATTATTAGGATAGGGCAAGGAGCAGTGGAATGAGGAAGACCAATCATCCGATGTTGAAATTTCCGCTGCTTAAACAACAAATGTGTATATGTATATTATATACATATACTTATATGCTCTGATTTATGTGAGTATAAACAAAGGACAGGCCACCTATCAGTTAAACCCTCACTGATCTATTTGCGTGGTACGTGGTGGAGGTTCCTAATTCCGCATGTGGCGCCACCTGCGCGCGGTCAACTCCAGTATGTACGTATACAAGCTTTAACCCTTGCACAGCATGGGTTAAAAGCTATACTCCGCATCAATCCCTGGAGCATGTGAACTGTCATTATATATATATTTACAGTTTTCTGACTATATTCAGAGACCGTGTATATATCTATGTTCTTCGCTATATTCCGGACTCATGCATGGTTCCGTTTCAAAATAGTGCCGCCATCTGGTGGAATCTATCTGTACCATTATGGAAACCATATTGGTGGAGCTATCTAATGGCGGTTATGTAACTCCAAATGGATGCCACTCTGGTCAAAGTGACCAAAATTAGTATTTAAAAAAAACCCATAAAAATTAATATGAAATGTGTATGGTAGGCACAAAACATGCTATTAACAATCCATCAGCATCAGTGGCAGTGCCGATTAAGAGAGGAGTAGTGATCAGAACGACCCTAAAACTTAACCACTGTTTGGTATTAGAGAGGGACATATATATATATATATATATATATATATATATATATATATGTCATAGGGGTGATGAAAATGGGAAATATTGCACCTAGAGCAGGACTCGAACCCACATCTCTTTGCATTCCGGGCCAGTGTGCTAACTAGGCTCCTAGGCTCCCTGATATCAACACACTACCCACGCCTTCCTGTCTATGTGGCTCCTTGCCTGAGAGGTCAGTGCAGACTACTACACTCGTCCCCCTGGAATTGTAAGTCTTTTAATGCTTACAGTTACATACATACAGGTAATGCACTTACACAGGGTAGGTTCAACAACCATACAGGGCGTAGCTTGTACAGGATCATGGTCATGGCAACCAGTGTCATGGGGGTGATGAAAATGGGAAATATTGCGCCTAGAGCAGGACTCGAACCCACATCTCTTTGCATTCCGGGCCAGTGTGCTAACCATTACACCACCTAGGCTCCCTGATATCACCACACTACCCACGCCTACCTGTCTATGTGGTTACTTGCCTGAGAGGTCAGTGCAGACTACTACATATTAATTAATCTAATATATATAGTTAATACAATATATGTGCATTGTCGTCATGCTATTGCCGAACGGCAAGAACTGTGTGTATCTGGCATGCATGTAAACATGTACGCAAGTATATTATCACTGTCAACGGCTGGACCTGTGTTCGTTGGTTAGAATTAGATTGTTTTCATTTTAACACGGGTAGCCCTTTTGAAAGGGACCAGTCAGAGAGCTAGTCTATTACTATTATATCAATGTCAATGTTGTACTTAAATAATGTATGCGATTTAAAAAATAATATATAATATATTTATTAAGTATATATGTACTTAATATATATAATTTACATGTATTATACCATCTGCGAGGGGCACCAAGTGATGTACTAAGCAGATTGGGGCGCCACCAGCGGCAACACAAGCAGTCAGTTATATTTGATAGTTAAAGTTGCATAGTCCGATGATTTTGAGTTTCTGTCATTTCCTGAGATAAATATATTAGGCTGATGGCTATAACCTACCTTACTTATATTTAACGCAACTTTTAATTTAAATGACTAACTTTAGTAGATATTTGAAGTGCAAACATGCAAAATTAATTTTGGCATGCTTGCCAAAACTCTGACACCATAGGCTTCAGCAGTAACATATTCTATTACATTACCTCCGTATCCCCGTCTAACCAGCAATGAATGCTTAATAAGTGCACCGGTATCTACGTTAGATATGTAGGATCAAATCTAGATAATTGTTTTGGCTTTGAAAAATCTGATACTTTTATCGGACTATGCAGCTTTAAGAACAAGATAGCTATTTATACTAGCATAAGGTATTATGCATCACATATATCTATATGAAGCCTTTCATCCCACTTGCACGTGTCCTTGTTCCTTGTTGACCTATCACGAGATCTCTGGAGGACAATGCCCCCCCCCCCCCCCCCTCGTGCGAGAAGTGACCTTTGTTGAATCCACACCAAGATCGGCCACTTAATTAGCGCAAATGTAGCCACGTGCTTCTGTTCCCCGCATTAAAGCTGCATAGTCCGATGAAAGCGTAACATTTTATTAACCAAAACAGTTATCTAGATTTGATTCTACATATATAACTTTGATACTGATGCACTTATTAAACATTTGTCGCCACATAGAAGGGAATACAGAGGCAATCTAATATAACCTGTTACTTCAGAAGTCTATCGTGTCAGATTTTGGCATGCTTGCTCAGTGTGAGGATAATGTGACTGAGTGGGATATCAGGGCATGGTGATAGTGGCCTGGTCTTTCAGTGGAGCAACACTATAAAGTCACCATGAGTGTGCAGTATCACAAGTTGGTACCCATCCTGATATGACCTTAGATGTGTGTGTTTGTGTGTGTCCGATTAACAAACGAAGTGCCCCAACTCTGAAGGTTATCTGCTCTTTGGCAAATCGAGTACACAGGGTGAATTCCTTCCACAACGTTCAACAACGTACTCCTGATAATTCGCCGACCAGAACATCGCCAACTTTCTTCTGATTAACTATGAGCACGGTTCGTTGACAAAATCCCGACCCAAAATTGCAAATATTATTTATAAGATGATACGTTTCGTGTAATAACTAATACACACCAAAAGCTAATGATGGAAGAGGCATTTAAACAAACAAAAATATTTGATAGGTAATGGTCGGTGATTTGTTGCTAAATTGGTGCGCGCTAACGCAGGGGAGGCGGGGTGCATAATTCACGTAGTCGCACGGGTCAGGTGGGGGCTAGTCGGGCATGGTGAGGTCTGGTGGGGTCAGATAAGGGGGATGTGGGGCTGTGGGGCTGTGGGGCTGTGGGGCTGTGAGGGTGTGGAGGTGTGGGGAAGAGGTGTGGGGTTGTTGGGCTGTGGGGGACAGGTGGGGGGGGGCAGGTGGGGTCTGGTGGGGTCAGATAGGGGGAATGTGAGGTTGTGGGGCCCGAAAGAGAGGGGCTGTGGGGCAATGGAGACATGTGGGGGAAAGTGGGGTCAGGTGAGGTCTGGTGAGGTCAGATAGTGGGGCTGTGGGGTTGTGGGGGAAGATGAGGACAGGTGGGGTCTGGTGGGGTCAGCTAGGGGTGGTGGGGGGGGGTGTCTGGTGGGATCAGATAAGAGGGGATGTGTGGCTGTGTGGCTGTGGGGAGGCGGGGAAAGTTGGGGGCAGGTGGGGGGGGGGCAGGTGATGGGGCAGGTGGGGCCAGGTGAGGGGGCAGGGTTGGGGACCCGCCAACATCAAAGCTCCATTAGTGTATACCGTGTGTACACATACGTTATATGGTACCCGCAAATAGCAGAGCTTGTTACCGCCTGACTAAATAACAAAGTCAACCTACTGCCGATATGGAGTTTTTTTGTGTGTACATTAGTTGTTTAAGCAGGGGAAATTTCAGTCGCAGACGACTGGTCTTCCTCATTCCACTGCTCCTTGCCCTATCCTAGTAATGCCGAGCATCTGGCTAGGAAGCGACAAGTATAAATTTGTACGTCATTGGTTTGACTCGACCAGGATTCTTACCCACGATCCCATGATCTACCAACACGGGAGACGGACGCTCTACCTCATTCGGCCATCCCGTTGGGGTCTAAAGAAGCTACGCTTCGTTGTGTTGATAGCTTTGCACTCACTGTGTTTAGATGTTTTTTAAAGTGAAGATGTATGCATTATTGCTAATTACTCTCTATGAGTTATAAAATAACGTAGACTCATTACGTGTAGAATTTATTCTAGGGAGCCCTGCAATAAAAACCACAGTATGTCACATTTACAAACCGATTAAAAATGTTAAAAGATGCGAAACAACTGTAAAACTCAGGCTACTGCAAGTATATTCACTACCCTCTATTTATTTATTTATTTATTTATTTATTTATTTATGTATTAATAGACCATGGTAATTGTTATATGTCAACTTGTCTCGACGCATTCTCTCAGCAGTCCAGCTGAGGCCAATCTGTCCTAAATATGTTTTTTTGTTTGTTTGTTATTAATTCTACATCGGTAATCAAATATTGGGTGCAAGTAACTGTCAATGTTAACAGATGAAAAACCAGTGTCTGCACGCTGACAAATGATACATTCAGATAAATAAACATCTCCGTCCAGACCAGACGGGATGGCCGAGGCAGTTGAGCGTCAGTCTCCCATTTTGGTAGATCGTGGGATTCGAACTCACGTGTTCGAACCCTGGTCGAGTTAAACCAATGACTTACAAATTGATACTTGTTACTTCCCAGCCAGGCGCTCAGCATTGTTAGGATTAAAGCCAACTTGAAGAGATACCGCATATGTATATATATATATAGTTGGTTGGTTGTTGGAGTTTTACATCCTGGCAACATCTAAGGGTCAGTGTCAGGATAATGTGACTGAGTGAGATATCAGGTCATGGTGCTGGCAGACTGGTCTCCCACTGCCAGTGGGGCAGCACTATAAAGTTGCCATGAGTGCACACTGTCACAAGTCGTTGCCTGTACTGATATGATCTTAGATGTTGCCAGGACGTAAAACTCAAACAACCAACCAACCAATATCTCCCTCCACAAAAGAAAATCTAAATATGCTTCTAAGAATCTGCTTGGTGTGTTATTTCGGCTCGCTTAATATGAGCAGTGGCATATGGAGCGTTTTTAAAGCCTGTTCTTATAAGGAGTGGATTGCATATTCTGTCATGTTATGATGTACTCCACAAGGGTGAACTTATGGAAAGGGGTGTGGGTGTGGGTGTGGGTGTGGGTGTGTGTGTGGGGGGGGGCGTGTAGGTGGGCGTGGGAGTGTGTGTGGGTGTGGGTGTGTGTGAGTGTGTGTGTTGGCGTGTGGGCGTGGGGGCGAGTGCAGGTGGAGGTGGGGGAGGGAGTTCATTGGGTATGATTGGTTTGGTTGTTGGAGTTTTACGTCTTGGCACCATCTAAGGTCATATGACGATGGGTACCGACTTGTGACCATGCGCACTCATGGCGACTTTATAGTGCTGCTCCACTGAGAGACCAGCCCGCCATCACCATTCCCTGATATCCCACCCAGTCACATTATCCTGACACTGAGCCAACCAGTCCTTGCCTTATCCTAATAATTCCGCGCGCCAGGCTAGAAAGTGACAGGCATCAATTCTTAAGTCATTGGCTTGACTCGACCAGGGTTCGAACGCGTGGGTTCGAATCCCACTGTCTACCAAAACGAAAAACGGACACTCAGCTCATTCGGCCATCCCGCCTGGTCTAGTTCTGCAGTTCCCCTTTCCCCTTTCCCGACACAATCCCCCATTTCTCACCCATTCCTCACTTCCTACACCCTCTGACCCCCTTCCCACACACTCCCCACTTCCCATCTCCCACTAATCAAAGGCCACGTCTCTTCTCTCCTCCGTGTTCCCCCTTCCTTCCCATCAGTTTCACTTGCAGACACTTTGACCAACTCTATGTGAACAGTCAGTCCCTGTACTTCCTTCGAAATATAGCAAACTTGAACGGATACAGCATATGTGTATATATATATATATATATATATAGTTGGTTGGTAGTTGGAGTTTTACATCTTGCCAACATCTAAGGTCATATCAGGACGGTTACCCACTTGTAACAGCGTGAACTCATGGCGACTGTATAGTGCTGCCCCACTGGGAAATCAGGCAACCGGCACCATTTTTTTATTTTTTATTTTTATTGAGGCTGTATTTATACTGTCCATAGCATATAAGCCTGGGTATTCAGGCTTGTTTTCAATGCTGGCCAGCTGTAGTGTTGGTGTTGTCTTATCACACAGTAGCTGCTGATAAGGTATTTGATTGCCTGTATTTCAGTAGCAGATAGATAGTTGGTTGGTCTGGTTAGTACTATAGTAGTCTATGATAATTTTTTTGGATTTTCTTGGCATATATGTGCTTTATTTTTTCTACTCTTATTTCTAGACTAGCCTACTCCTATTTACATATCATAGGCTTGTACGCAGCTGTGAGGTGTGTTATCTGGGTGCTTTTGGTATGGTTACCTTCCATTGGGCGTCTCGCTGGTGGGCCGTGACATGTATCACCTGCCCCTTTGCGGTGCAGCTTAGTTGGGGGTTCCTAGCCTTATTTTGCACAGATATTTTTTGTATGTTTTTAGGTCGGGAATTTGTCGTTCCTTTACTGTTTGGGCATTCCACACCTTGGCAGCCATTTCTAGCGTGCTTCTCTCGTGAGCTTTTATTTGGCTTCTGGTCTGCTTTAGTAGTGGCGCATTATTTGCTCTAGTTGCCCTTTGTGGTTTTGTTAGGAGTTTATTGTCTTGACTATAGCTGTATGCTAATGTTTTCAGATGAATTATTCTCCTATTTTCTAGCAATTTTACTTTGGTTCTTTTGTGTATGTCATAGGTGGGGTGCAGCTTGTCTACTCTGAGGCAGATTTTCAGGGCTCTGTTCTGTAGTGTTTGCAGTTTTTTTTAGAAGTTCTTTCTTTGCACCCATGTAGTTTACATCTCCATAGTCAAAATAGGGTAGCACCATGCCCTTGAAGATTTTTATTGACATTTCTTGTGTCATGTAGTCTCTTAGCTTTGCAAATAGCCACAGTTTGTGGTTTACCTTTTGGACAATTTTGTTTATACATAGGTTGTAGTTTAGTTGGCTGTCCAACTCAAGGCCTAGGTATTTGTAATGGTCTACATTTTCTAGTGTTTGGCTTCCTAGCTTACAGTGTAGTTTTCTTTCTGGCATTTGTTTATGCGAGAAGAGAACTGTTTTTGACTTGCTTGTGTTGGATGGTTATTTTGTTGGACTCACACCACTCATCCAGTTTTAGTAGGAGCTTGTTTAGTTTAGTTATTACCTCCTCTTCTGTGGTGCCGTTTGCATATATGACTGTGTCATCTGCATATAGTTGGAGGCATTCGGTTTGTAACCATTTTTCAAGATCGTTTATGTAGATTATAAAGAGCAGTGGCCCTAGCACTGACCCTTGGGGTACACCACATGTGACAGGTTGGTTGTCTGATAGTGTATTGTTTATTTTTGTTCTCTGTTGCCTGTCTTTCAGGTAGCATTTTATCCAGTCCATAGTGTTGGATTTTATGCCCATGGATTCTAGTTTTTCCAATAGTATGTTATGGTCTACTGTATCGAATGCTTTGCTGAAGTCAATGAAGGCTGCTCCAACTAATTGTTTTTGGTTCATTGACGCCAATATGTCATTTGTTAGGTTAGCTATTGTTTTAGATGTGGAGTGCAGTTTCCTGAAACCTCCTTGTCTTTCGTTTAGTATATTGTTTTTTTCCAGGTGTTCATTTATGTGTCTATGTAGCACTTTTTCAATGAGCTTGCCTGGGGTTTGAAGAATCGATATTGGCCTGTAGTTTCCCATGTTTTGTTTGTCTCCACTTTTGTGGATAGGGGTAATGGTTGCCATTTTCCAGGCTGAGATAAAATGCCCCTGTTCAAAGGAGATGTTGAATAGGTCGACTATAGTGGCTGGGATGGCTTGGAGTGCCTCTTTCAGCATTTTGGTTGGTATTTCGTCTATTCCACTTGGTTTATTTGTGTCTATGTCATTTATTAGTTTTTTTACTTCTATTATATCTGTTTTGCAGGTGGGGATTTCATTCTGCACAGTTCCTGATCTATTTTCCCACCTTTTTTTAAATTTTCCTGACAGCGTTAT